>SJYT01036494.1:40475-67384 GCA_006410635.1 Cephalophus harveyi | reverse complement strand
GATATGAAATAGAAACTGAATAGTTCTATACATATTAAATAAATAAGTAATTAAGCATTCAAAAGGAAACTCTTCAAGACTAAATGGCTCACTGGAGAATACTACCAATCATTAAAAGAACACACCAAACCAATTCTATACTATACACTGTCTTCTGAATAATAGAACACCTTTTAACACATGTTAAGAGGCCAGAGTCACCTAGACACCAAAATCAGACAATGACAATGGAAAAAGAAAGAAAAAAAAAGAAATAAAACTACTTAATACGTACAGTCACTCATAAAATGAGAGGAAAACTTCCTCAACAAAATACCAGCATATTAAATACAGTAATATATATAAAAATAACTGTACTCCATGACCCAGTAGGGCTTATTCCAAGGATACAAGTCTGGCTCAGCATTCAAAACTCAAATAAACGTAATATATAACAACAGGCTACAGAAGAAAAAAACACAAGATTCTATCAGTTGATTTAAAAAAAACATTTGACAAATTCAATACTCAGTCACAGCAACAAAAAATTCTCAGCCAATTAGGAATATGGGAAACTTTCTAAACTTGATAAAGAAAGCTCTATGAAGAAAACCTTACAACTAACACCATAGTTTATGATGAAAATCTGAATGTTTTCCCCCTAATATCAGGAACCAGTCAAGGACATGTTTTCTCACTACTAGTATTCAAAATCATACTGGAAGTCCTAGCTAGTGCAATGAGACAAGACAAGGAAATGACAGGCATATAGATGAGAAGAAAGAAATACAACTTCTCTACTTGCAGATGATATTTCTATGTAGAAAATCCCAAGCATTCTATCAAAGAAATAGCAAGATTGTAGGATATGAAAAATATATATACACTAAAGACTATATGGAAGTTGAAAATTTTAAAATCAATGCAATCTATAATTGCTAAAAATAACCAAACAAAAAACCCACATCTATATATAAATCTTATAAAAACTGTATAGGACCTATTATTGAGACTTATTAAACAATAATGAAATAAATCAAGAGATAGCAAATAAATACACAGACATAATACATTCATAAACTGGCAGACTCAAGACAGCAAACATGCTAATTCTGAACATATTATTCTGCCAACTTAACTCAACTTCTTTCAAAATTCAATAATTTTTCTAGTAAAAACTTACATAAAACTTTATATGGAAATTCAAAATAATAAGAATGCTAAGTCAGTTATAAATAAGACTGAAGTTTTAAATAACAAGACTGAGCTGGGTAAAGAGAAATCACTTTACCCAATTAAAAGACTTACCATATAACTTGAGCAATCAGTAAACCAGGATTAGTACAGGACCAAGAAAAAGTCTGAGTATTAGCTCTTTAAAACCATATAAAAAAAGGTTTGTCTTTAAAAAATAAAAGCCTAAATAGTCTTAAATGGTGCAAAACAACACGCCCATTCATATGTGAATTCTTAGCTCCTTAAATATAAAAGTATTTAGTGGCTCAAATCAAAATTTAAGCTCCTTAAGAATAGAGACAATGCTTTAGAATAAAGAAGATGTTCGATGAAAGGTTCCAGACCTTACACTGGATAGCAATGAATGTATATACAAGACACATAATATAGGTTCTTTACCACAGAAACAAAACCCTCTTCCTACCAGTTAACTAAGAAATCTATGACAAAGTGCCAGTTTGGCAAGAAGTCTGAAAGAAACTTTTTAGCAGTTCATTTTCTAAGTTTCTCCCTTCTTTTTTAAAAAAAAAATTCCTGAGATAATAGTGAAATGTAAACTAACAAGTAAGATGGAAGTGCATAGTAACCACTGGATCTCTCTCCTTGATGAATTCTCACATGCAGAATAAGGCTCTAGGTTGGGTCAATTTCCAATATGAGTCTTTACACAATAGTTAATATCCTGCAATAGTTTTTCTCACAGGGAAGAAAATTGTGGGGTTTCTCTTTGGTATGAACAATCAGATTCTGAGTAAGATGTTTCTTCTGGCAAAAGATTTTCCTCAGTGGTTACATTCAAAAAGTCTTTCCCCAGTAGGAGTTCTTGAAGGTTGACTGAGGTTTGCCCACTTGTAAAGGGTCTCCCTACTTCTGTCACACTGACAGGGTTTCTCCCAGTATGAACCCTCTGGTGCTGAGTGAGGGAAGAGCTGCGACTGAAGGCCTTTCCACACTCGCTGCACTCATAGGGCTTCTCTCCAGTGTGGATGATGGAGTGTCGAATGAGGTTTGTGCTCCAACAGAAGGTTTTCCCACACTCCATGCATTCATAGGGCTTCTCTCCACTGTGAATCCGCTGGTGTCTGGTGAGGCCAGACCTGCGGTTGAAGGCCTTACCACATTCCGTGCACTCATAGGGCTTCTCTCCAGTGTGGATGCTAAAGTGCCGAATGAGGTCTGCCCGATTGCTAAAGGCTTTCCCACATTCTTTGCACTCAAAAGGTTTCTCGCCAGTGTGGGCTCTTTTATGTAAGATAAAAGTGGAACAGTGGGTGAAGGCCTTTCCACACTCAGTGCACACATAGGGCTTCTCGCCAGTGTGGATCCGCTGGTGCCTCTTGAGGTATGACCTGTGGTTGAAGGCCTTCCCGCACTCGAGGCACTCGAAGGGTTTCTCCCCGGTGTGGATGACGTAGTGGTGAATGAGGGCTGCGCTCTCACAGAAGGCTTTCCCACATTCGCTGCACTCGTAGGGCTTTTCCCCAGTGTGGGTCTGCTGGTGCCACATGAGGTATGACCTGTGTTTGAAGACCTTGCCACACTCGAAGCACTCATATGGATTCTCGCCACTGTGGATGATGTAATGTCGAATGAAACCCGGCCTATCTCTGAAGGCTTTTCCACATTCTTTGCACACAAAGGGTTTTTCTCCAGTGTGGCTCCTGTTATGCAAAACAAAAGTGGAGCGGTGGGTGAAGGCCTTTCCGCACTCACTGCACTTGTAGGGCTTCTCCCCACTGTGAATCCGCTGGTGTTGTGTCAGGTGTGACTTACGGTTGAAGGCCTTGCCGCACTCCATGCACTTATAGGGCTTCTCTCCGGTGTGGACCATGTGGTGCTGAAGGAGATAAGTGCTCTTACTAAAGGTTTTCCCACACTCTGTGCATTCATAGGGCTTCACTCCAGAATGAATCCTCTCATGTCGAGCAAGGAGGCGTTTCTTATTAAAAACTTTCCCACACTCATTGCATTTGAAGAGACTTTCCTCTTCCTGAGTCAGGGGATCTTTAACTGATTCACAGGAGTCACGGTCATGGACAGCACCCCCTGGAGGGACTGGCTCCTCTATGATCCTTGAACACACACCACCAGCTGTCCCTAAGCTGCCATGTACACAGCTTGGATTCCCAGGGAGCTTCCCATTCTGGGGTTCTATCTCTGGTCTCAAGCATCCTTCATGCCTTTCCAATGGCTCTTCTTGATCATTGATTTGGCCCAACTGGGAGTCCTCTGAAACTCTTTGTGTTAGCTGTTCTTGGACTGAGGCGCCCTCAAACAGGGATGGCTGAGAAGTGGTAGATTCTCTGGTCTTGGGTTTTCCTTTGTCACCTGAAAGAAATTCAACATACAGAAAGACCTGTTAATAATGCCAGCATAGAAGATCAATATTTCAGTATAAAAACTGAAGATGAAAATAGTGCCTGTGTATCTACCATGTTTCCCTACCTCTGAATCCTAGGATAACAATTTATTTATCTCCTGATCTTGGAATGTTAAAACCTTGAAAGAGGGGCCCAGAGGAGGGGCTGTGTGAGGGGATGGGGTGCTGGAAAAAAACACAGTCAATTCCAGATTGGATAGTTATACAAATAAATAACTCATGTGGGTCCAGACAGTTAATGCTGAAGAGATGACTCAGTTCAAAACCTGAAAGACCAACTATATGATCAGAAGGCTAGGGTTTGAGCCATAAAATAACAACTAGGAAACAGACAAAGGGAAGGCAAGGCACTGAGTCACGCAGGCACTGACTTAATCAGTTGTGTTTATGTAATGAGAGTCAGTGGAATTCTTATGTTGGCAATATTCCATGCATATACTGCCATACATCAATGCCAAGAGGCTAATGAATCTGATGACATGGTAGCTAATGTTTGGAACCCCTCCAAAATCTGTTGAAAAAAAAAAAAAAACATCTATTGAAAACTTATTGGACAAAGGCTTGGCAACAACTATCTTATAAAAGCTCAAGGAGCTAAAGAAAGATACAGAGAAAGTCAAGAAAACTAGGTAAAAACAAAATGGAACTATCAATACAAAGAAAGAAAACCTAAAAAGAAATGAAAAGAAGGGAATCCCCAGGAGGTTCAGTAGTTAAGACTCCAGGCTCTCACTGCCAGGGACCCAGGTTCAATCCCTGGTCAGGGAATTAAGATCTCACAAGCCACAAAGTGCAGTCAGAAAAAAAAGAGAGCCAAAGAAATGAGAAGGAATTCAGGAGCAAAAACTTCCTTAACCAAAGTGGAAAACTCACTGGAATGATTCAAACGAAAATTTATATAGAAAAAAAGAAATAATCTACCAAGTTGAAGATAGAATAATGTTAAATATTGAGTCTAACAGACAAAAAGAAAAGATTGAACAATAGTGAGTAGAGCCTAAGGCACCTGTGATACACTTAATAAACCAACATATGCACTGAGACATTCCCAGAAAGACAAGAGAGAAAGGATCAGAGAGAGTATCTGAAGAGCTGAAGACGTCCCAAAATGGATGAAACATCCAAGAAGTTCAATGAATTCCAAGAAAAATAAACTCAGACACACACTTGAGGAAACTGTAAACAAACTTTTGTAAGCCAAAGAAAAAGTATACCAAGTACAAAGCAACCTGTTATATACAAGCGATTCTCAAAAAGATGATCAGATTTCTCATCAGAAACTTGGGAGGCCACAAAGCAGTGGTTCAATATATTCAAGTGTAAAACAAACAAACAAAAAGTGTCAAGTAAGAATCCTGTATCCGGCAAAACTGTCCTTCAAAAGAGCAAGGAAGAAATTAAGACATCTCAATATACAAAAGTTGGAGGAGTTTGTTACCACTGGATCTGCTCCATAAGAAACTCTTCAGGGAGACTTCCAGGGTGAAATGTAAGAACACTAGACAGTAATTCAAAGCCATATGAAGAAATAAAGAGTTTTATAATAGTAAATACATGGGCAGTTATAAAAGATAGAATTATTTTGTAACTACATTGTGTATTTACATGATTTAGAAGATTGTTTTTTTTTAATTGTTAACCTAAAGGCTAATATTATTATAACTTTAGTTTCTAAGTCCATGTGTAGCTTCCTAGAAATTTAAGAGACTAACACATTTAAAAGAATTAGTAGTTTTAAGTTTCTAGGCATACAACATATAAAGATGTAATTTTGTGACACAAACACTTGAAAAGGGTAATGACAGCACTGTAAAGGATTTCTGTTGTTGCTGAAGTTAGGCTGGTATAAAATTATATTAATGTTAAAACTTTAATACATACATCAAATATAATCCCATGATAGCCATAAATACCTACAGAACCTATACAGAAGGAAATGAGAAATGAATTTAAATGTTTCACTACAAAATATCAACTAAACACCAGACTATAAAGCAAAAATAATACATATAGAAATCAAATATCAAAACGACAGAAGTCTCTCCATATCAGCAATCACTCTAAATGTAAATGGTTAAACTCTTCAATTAAAAGACAGAGATTAGCAGAATTGAGAACACATGATCCAACTATATGCTTTCCACTAGAGACTCACTTCAGACACAAAGACACCAACAGACTGAAAGTCAAAAGGTGGAAGAAGATTCTGTACAAATACTGACAAAAAGAGAGCAGACAAAATTGTCTACATTAAAATCAGACAAACAGACTTTAAATCAAAAAAGACTACAAGCAACAATGAAAGATATTATATAAGTAAAAGCTATAATACAGCAAGAAAATATAATTGTAAACAACTATATAATGAAAGAAGATCAAAATACATGAACCAAAGAATGAAAGAATGGAAGAGAGAAAGAGACAACACTACAAAAAAACATGGCGACTTCAACATCCCATTCTGAATAATGGAGAGAACAATCAGACCAAGGCTAAGTAAAGAAACAGAAGACTCAACATAAACCAACTGTATCTAACAGATACATACAGAACATTCTACACAACAATAGCACACACATTCTTCTCAAGCATACATGGAACATTTTCCAAAACAGACCACAGGTTAAGTCACAAATTAAATCTCAATAGATTTTAAAAGATGTCAAAGTATGATTTGTTTCTAATGAAACAAAATAAAATACCAAAACTTACAGGATGCAGTGAGTGCAGTTGTTAAGAGGGAGATCTGTAGCTATAAACACTTTCAGTGAAAAACAAAAAAGGTCTCAAGTCAACAGCCTAACTTAACAACTTGAGCAGGAAAAGAAAGACAAACTAAACCGAAACTAAAGACAAACAGGCAATGGAAAAATAACAGAGAGCCCAGCAAACATACACACATGGAGCTCTGGGGAATGGAAGAGAAGGGAGAGTAGCTCACAGTAAAAGCAAAGAATATAAAGTAAATGGAGCTAGAAAAGTGCGTGACACGCTGGGAAGGAGAATACCATATTCCTGTCTCACACTGTCCTCAAATTCTACCTCACACCAGAAAGAGCTAAACGTCCGGTGTCAAGCTTAGAACATCCTATAATGAGAACATCTTTCTGATATTAGGGATGGAGCAGCACCTATAACTGATGAAAGTATCGGTAATGTACAAAAATCCCTAAAAGCAAAAGTCAAGCAAAGTTAACAGAACACCTGGCATTTTTGATGAACTGACATTTCAAAGAAGACAATACAGTTGTTCGTCAGTATCCACAGGGGAATAACGGGTATCAGACACTTCCTGCTCAACACCCAAATCCAAAGATGCTCAAGTCCTTTACTTAAAAAGGCAGTTTTTGCACATAACCTACACACATCCTCCTGTGTACTTTAAATCGTCTCTAGAGTGCCTGTAATATGTAATACAATGTAAATGCTATGTAAATAATTGCCAGCACAAGGCAAACTTAAGTTTTGCTTTTTCGAGCTTTCTGGGATTATTCTTTTCCCCCCGTCTCTTCAATCCATGCTTGATGAATCCAGAGTCAGAACCTGCAGATGAGGAGGACAACTGTACAAATGGGCCAATAATTACACGATGAGAAGCTAAAGCTTGTGAACAATTAAGGAATTGCAAGGCAAGCTCACCTAAGACACAATTTTGTCAGTTTGTTAAGCAAAAATAAACATGCCTGAGAGCATGAAGGACAGGACACACTCAGTGGAATCTAGAGAATTCTAGATAGGCAGATCTCTTTTAGAAAACCACCGCAATTGTCACCTAAAGTTGAAAGTTTGCACAGGCTACAATCCAACAATTTTACTCCTAGAAATAACAAAAGACAGGCCTAATCGTGTGCAAGATGACCAATACATACGAATGTTCTTGGTAGCACTGTTTGTGAGAGTGACGAAATGTAAACAATGAAATGCCCTGAGTGGATGAATATGAAACAGGAATATTTTTTATTTCATTTACTTGCTTCAAGTGGAAGAAACTTGGGCACATTTTTATGTTGAGTAGACAAAGGATAAAGTTACTAAGGGGCTTCCCTGGTGGCTCAGAAGGTAAAGCATCTGCCTGCAATGTGGGAGACCTGGGTTCGATCCCTGGGTCAGGAAGATCCCCTGGAGAAGGAAATGGCCACCCACTCCAGTATTCTTGCCTGGAAAATCCCACGGACAGAGGAGCCTGGCGGTCTACGGTCCATGGGGTGGCCAAGAGTCGGACACGACTGAGCGACTTCACTTTCACTTTTAAAGTTACTAAACAAGCAGTAAATAAGAAATACTTTCCCTAAAAGGTGTAACCTAGACTCTGGTTCAAGAACTGGCCAGGAGTGTGCCAAGATCTCTTCCGCCAGGTGAAAGGAAAACTACAGCCTGGGAACCTGAGTGCAGAAGGGCTGAGGACCAAGCAAGAGTTTACTGTGAGACTTGCTGACACCCCAGGGTCACGCGCCAAGACACTTGCACTGGGCAGGCAGTCACTGTCAGGATGGCCGGATGCAGGGCCGCTGGAGGTGGGGGTGAGGGTCTGGGGGGCAGCCCGTCTCCAGCCTGCGCGGACGGCAGGCCCATGTGCTCGAGCATGGGAGGGGAGGAGTGAGCATTGGGATGGGTTCTCTGCCAGGCGTGCTCTTGGCTGCCTCTGAGATCCTCAGCTGGAGGTGTGTGGGGAGCGGGGTCAGAGGCTGGGAGGTCCCTCTGAGGGGCCACCGATGGCCACACACAGATGCTCACAGGCCAGCCGGGCCACCGAGTGACCAGGAGTGGAAAGAGCACGCCTCTGCAGCAGCCCCAGCGCCACATGCAACAGCTCCAGTGCCCGCAGCAGCCCGGACGTGGGCACACAGGACAAACCTCACTGGGAGGCTTTACCCAACAGGAGGCGACGCCGACAGGGCACAAGGGAGGGCTCCTAAGTGTCTGAAACCATAGCTCGGGAAAGGGGAAGCAGAGGAGGGCTGGAGAGGCGCTGGGAGGGCAAGGCGTGAGCCACGCTGCTCATCGTGACTAACGGGACATGGCGGTACCAGGAGCTCACTTCCCACAAGACACCGCCTACGGCACAGACCCTGGGCTGAGCAGTTTTATGTTCTAAAACCGCACACCCCCAGCAACCCCAGGACAGAGCGGCTATCGTGACTGGCGCCTTCAGGAGCAGAGCCCCCTCACCAACCTCCTGCTCCTCTCCTGGGACAGAGGGCTCAGTCACAGCTCCCTGCCCACCCCCGCAGTGTGGCCAAGAGCCCAGTGCCTGCCAGTGGAGCCTTCAGAGGGCTGGTGCTTATGGGAGTCAGACTGGCGTCATTCCCCCACTTCTCTGCTGGCTGCAGGGGGTCAGGACAACCTGAAGCCACATACTGACGACAGAACGAACCCGGGGCCCCAGACGGCCGTGTGCTGCAGAGCTCCCGGGACCCACAGGGGCCGGGTGAGAGTCAGAAACAGCGCCGCCACGTGCTTGCGCACCCAGATGCCGGAGTCCCTGACACAGCAGCCAGGCTGTAACTCAGCCGAACTCACGTGCAGACACAAGGAGATCCCGAATGTCACCGGGACCACAGAGCTGGTGGTCGGCACCCGGGCCTGAAGCCCAGCACACATCGGAGCTCGTACACCGCTGTTCTCGGCGAGGACAGAGGGACCTGGGGTCCAAGGGCTCCGTGGCTTCCAGACCACTAGAGGCCCCAACAAGACGCTTCCCGGGGAACCAGGGCCAGCGGCTTCCGGCAGGGTCTCTGCCCACAGCTTGGCTCCTACCTGGACAGGTGCTTCGGGAGAGGTCTCTCTTCACCGTCCACAGCTCCTGCCCGTGCTCCAGCTGGTAGATCAGCTCAGGTCTGGGGACAGGACACCCTGGGCATGGAGAAAAAAGGAAGACATGATGGCTTCTGCGAAAACTGGGAAAACCTCTCAGTCTCGTGTGAGACTTCAGGATGTGGACCCCAGAATGAAGCTGCTCCCATGCACACAAAATGTGGAACTGCGAACCAAAAACCAAAGACATGCCACACTGCCATGGAGCTTTTATTCCTAATGCTAAATCAAAAGCTATTATACAGTTAACAGTCATAGTCAAAGGACTGTGTTCAAGCAACTTAAATGCACTATATTACTTCAAAATTGAAATAGATTTATGATGTCACTTAAACAACTGACATATTTAAAATATTGACTCTTTTCGTTCAAAACAAGGTTATGTGTCTCCATTGATTAGTTCTGTTTTTAGAACACAAGCAAAGTTTTGTATTGTTCTTCCTACAGACCACAGATCAGTCTATCCTAGCGTTTCCTCACAGCATTCTCAGCAAGTACATATTATGATCAGCACGTTTTCTTTTTTTAGCCATGTAGGATCCTAGTTCACTGACCAGCGATCAAACCATCACCCTCTGAATTGGGAGAGCAGAGACTTAATCACTGGACCACTATTTTTTTTAAATTAAAGTTCGTTTACAATGTCATGTTTGTTTCGGGTATACAAGAAAAGTGATTCACATACACAAATACCCACATTGCTTTTCAGATTCTTTTCCATTATAAGGTATTATAAGATATTAAATATAGTTCCCTGTGCTATATTAGAACCTTGTTGTTTATCTATTATTACATACAGAGGTGTGTATCTGTTGATCCCAAACTCTTAATTTATCCCTCACCACACCTGCTTTCCTCTTTCATAACCATAAGTTTGTTTTCTGAGTCTGTGAGTAGCACCATTTTATAGATAAAAATCATACAGAAAGCAACAATCAGGCAGATAATGTGATCTGCCAAAGAGCCCACAACTGGTGAACAGCTGGGCTGACACGGAGCCCAGGCCTAACCATCTCGGCTGTGTGCTGTTCCACCACAAAGCTACACAAGCCTGCTCCCGAAGGTGCTGAGTCCAGGCCTGAGATGACGACAATCCGGATGAGTATCGACAGGAGCAGTGGTGGTGAGGTTCGCAATGCTACCCTGCACAAAACCTGGCCACTCAAGGCACTGTTCTGACCCTTTCCAGAAAGTTACCCACTTACCCCTGTTGCAGTCCTGGGAAGTAAACTCCACCTTACTCCAGTTTACCAAGGAGCACCCCGAGGCCCAGACGGGGTCTGTAACTGCCCAGGACCACAGCTTTTAAGGTGCAAAGCGGGGACTGAGCCAGAACCCAGTCTGGCTCTGACGCTGGTCTCCCCAACACCACACTGAGGAGGAAGCAGCAGACACCCCCGAGTGGGGCCAGCATTCTGAGAGCAAGTGCGGGGCAGCTGTGAGGGAGGGACGTGAGCACCGCAATGCAACCGCTGGGAGCAGGGCCGGAGAGGGGCAGACTCAGGAGACTCAGCATTTCCTGAGCTGTGAGAAAATAACAAAACTGAGACTCCCGCACAGTGACGTGGTCACATCTATTGCCATCAATATTTCACTAAAAAAAGGATTTTTACATCAAAGGAACCCCACAGAGTACAGCTTCATGAAGTGAAGGTATACGTTCCTTACTGTTAAGGTTCCACTGTACGAGGCTCACCACCGAAGCCAAATTCCCCTGACTCTGCTGAGGGCCAGGCGAGCCCGAGGGTCCCCTGGGAGGAGCAGAACAGTGCCCGGACCGGGCCTGCTGTGCGGTCAGTCAGCGACCAGGGTGAGCTCTGACTAGTTTTCACAATAACACCGGTGCTACAAGTGAAGCACTTTTTCTGTTTCTCATATCCCTTCAAAAAGAGATTCCTGTATAGCCCTGGTGAATGGGAAACAGAAACCCAGAGGCTGACAAGTTGATGATAATTCAACTTGAAAATGCAGCCAATGGATCAAACAGTGAGGGTTCAGGGCCAGCAAGCTTGCACCGCTGCTCAGGGATGCCCCCCCTGCTGAAGAGGGGAAATTAGCAACAGTTGGGGGGAAGAAGGGTTAAGTACTGACCCAGATTTTCCCTAAAAAAATCAGGAGGCAGGAAAAAGAATAAACGAAGGCCTTCCTCAGGGTAGTTCCCAGTGCCCCTGATGAAATGTCCATGAGCCTTCAGAAATGGGGCTTCTCAGCCTTTGGACAACTGACATTCAGATCCAGAAAGTTCTTTGCTGAGGAGAAGGGGAGAGAATGTGTCTCCCCTGCACAGTGTAAGGATGTGTGGAGGCGCTCCGGGTCTTCACCCAGTAGGTGCCTGTAGCAACTCCATCCCAGTGGTGACAACCTATGTCTCCAGACGGGGCCAAGTGCCCCTGGGGAAGGAGAACTGCTGGCTTAGAGGATATAAATCAGGTGACAGGGGAGAGCTAGCGTAAATCAGGTGACAGGGGAGAGCTAGCGTGATGGGAAGGGGCTGCTAAGAGAGTTTGTGGTCAGGAAACAGTTGGTGAGGAAGCGAGGTGGCCATGTGCAGAGAAGAGGTGGCCACGTGAAAAGCCGAAATGCCCAAGAACACCCACCAGGAAAGCAGAACAGCACCTCAGGGGCCTGAGGCAATTATGTCAAGTCTGTGCGGAAACAGGAAGACGCCAGTGTGACCGGAGCCGTGAGCGCGAGGAGAGCCTGGGGAGCCGGGTGGAGGGACCGGGGCTCGATGGCGGGCATTTTTATTTGTTTAATTTTGTTGTAAAATATCTAAATGTCAAGCTTTTCCTGATTTTATTCAACCTCCTCTCACTGACGCAGAACACAATCCCAGGTCTCTCAGAACAGGCCTGTCTCACCGAAGCCCTGGCTTTACAGCCCTCCCTTCCCTCCAACTGAGCGGCCTGAGGGGCCCGTCCCCGAGCTGCTGTTTCTCCACCGGGGCTCTGCGGCCCATGCGGACTGGGTCATCCTCGGCTGAGCGGGGCTGTGTCCACCCTCTGGTGCTGAGGCAAATCTCTGGACTCATCACCAGACCCCGGGACCACGCACCCCCACGTGTGAGGGGCAGATGCGGCTGCAGACGCTGCCCGGTATCTCCTGGGCAGCACAAAACCGCCACATGCCAAGATGCATTCCTCTCCCAGCTTCTCCTTCTCGGACCAGCAGATGATCCCGGCCGAGACTGGGTGAACATGAGACACCCGTGAAGGCGCAGGAGGACACAGAAGCCCCCTGACTGAGACCCTGCGCTTAGACAGGACCTGCTGCCACCGAAGGCCAAGGCCTCCTGGGGCTCCGGCTGCCGCACCCTCTTCCTGGAGAACAGCCTCTCACCCGCATCCTGTGCACTCGGCTGTAGGGGACGCTGCGGAACCGCTCTCATTCGGTCCGCTCCCTCTCTGGAATGTGAAACAGGAACCTCAGACAGAGGCCGGTCTGTGCTGGGCCCTGGGCTGAGAGGCTCAGGCGGTCACTTCCGCCTCACAGACACCCTCACCCCCGCCCAGAGCCCTGCAGCAGAGAAAGAGCAACAGTATAAACATACGAAGAAGCAGAAGCAAGGCATCCGGGAGCCTTGGAGAGCAGGGATTGGCGCGGGGGGTCACTCCTGCCAAACTTGCTGGGCTGCAAAAGCCATTCTGAAAAGACAGGGACGTGAGCAAAGCCAGAGAAAGAAGCCAGGACGGGGGACCCAGAAGCCAGGGTAGAATGCTGGCTCTCCCATTTCAGTCCCATGTGGCCCGACTGGAAATGCTGCCTTTGGGTTCTGAGAACATTTATTTCCTTCCAACACTTTCTAAGAGTCAAAGGGGAACTTTATTCAAAGACACATAGAGACAGGAGGCAAGAGGAGGTGAATCTCAAACATGAGTGAAGCTGTGAGGAAGCAGGAGGGAGGGAGGATTCCTGAGTCCTTCCTGACAAGCCAAGATGGAGCCAGGGTCTGGGATGAAGAAGGTGGCTGGGGCCCGCACAGCAGAGCGGGGGGCCTTACCCAGAGACACCAGGAGGCCGCAGTTCTCCAGCATCACCTCCTGGTACAGGGTCCTCTGGGCCGGGTCCAGATGCCCCCACTCCTCCTGGGTGAAGGTCACAGCCACGTCATCGAAGGTCACAGACAGCTGGAATGTCAAACGCAGATACTAGCATCAGCTTTGGGACGACTGGGTGGGATGAGAGCTTGTCTCCGCATTGCTGGTAAAGGAGCAGCAAGGTCGAGGCCCTCATCACCGGGCACCTCCTCTGCACTGGGCTGAAGGGGAGGTGGACAATGCTGTGGACATAACACAATACAGCCCTACTTCAGAGATACTGGGAGTGTGGTGCCCCAGCACTCCAAAAAATCAAGTCACGTGATGTTTTTGGCTTCCCACTGCAAATAAAAGTTACGTTTAGGACTTCCCTGGTGTCCAGTGGTTAAGAATCCACCTACCAGTGCAGGGGACACGGGTTTAATCCCTGGTCCACGAAGATGTCACATGCTTTGGGGCAAGCAGACCCGGGTGCCACAACTACTGAAGCCCGTGAGCCCTAGAGCCCCTGCTCCGCAACAAGAGAAGCCGCCACAGTCAGCCCATGCACAACAACAAAGAGCAGCCGCCCTGCTCGCTGCAACGAGAGGAAGCCTGTACAGCAACAAAGACCCAGTGCAGCCAAAAATAAATAAAAGTTTAACAATGCTTACACCATACTGCGGTCTACTAAGGGCGCAACAGCACTATGTCTAAGGCAATAATTTGGATACCTTAATTAAAAAGTACTTTATTGCTAAAAAATGCTAACCATCATCTTGAGCTGTAACCTTGTTGCGGCTGGAACATCTCAACTACTGTAAGAACTACCAAAATGTGACAGAAAGACACTAGGAAAGCAAATGATGCAAGGTTGCCACAAACCTTCAATCTGCAATAAAAACAAAAAAGCACAGAATCTACAAAGCACAATAAAGAAAAGTATGATCAGAGTGTAAAAGAGAAGCCTCCTATGCAGGAGCCCTTGGAAAATGATAAAAGTCAATGAAAACAACACTAGGACTGAGAGATGCAGACAGAAAGGGTGCGGCAATGTCAGAGGAATGAGTATACAGGGATAATAACAATACAGATAATGTTAAGAACAGCAGTAGGGGCTTCCCAGGTGGCTCAGCGTTAAAGAACCCACCTGTCAATACAGGAGACTCGGGTTCAATCCCCTGGGTCAGGAAGATCCCTGGAGAAGGAAAAGGCAACCCACTCCAGTATCTTTGGTGGGAAATCCCATGGACAGAGGAGCCTGGCAGGCTACAGTCCCATGGGGTCACGAAGTGTGAGGCAGGGCTGAGCAACTGAACAAAAGCCACCTGAGCTTCACTGGTCCTGCTAGTTGCCTGCCCCCTGCTGGGAGCATTATGTCATGTCTAAAAGCAACTAAAAGGACTTCCCTGGCTGTCCAGTGGCTAATATTCCACACTCCCAATGCACAGGTCCCAGGATCAATCCCTGGTCAGGGAACTAGACCCCACATGCCACAACTGAGAGTTCACGGGCCGCAGCTAAGAACCTGCATAGCCAAACAAATAAACATTTAAAAAAAAAAAAAAAAGGCAACTAAGTGCCTAGCTCTCAAGTCATCATTGTCACAGTGACTCCTAACTAAAAACACTCCACAGAGTCTGCCTTGTTAATCTTACTCCCACCACCACATACTGGACATATTCTGTACATTCTCCTGAAACGCGCAGCAGATGCAGGACCACATCCCTGTATGATCAGAACCACTGAGTAAACATAAACAGTTCAGCCACCCACTCTCAGATGAAGAGCCCTACTACTGCAGACCATCATTTAAAGGCCCCAAGACACTGGCTCGTGGCTTTTCCAGCTTACACATTCAGTGCTCCCATCTCTGTATATCAAGTGTTTTGTTTTGTTTTGTTTGCAGCGCTCCTCAGCTTGTGGGATCCTAGCTCCCGAACCAGGGATCAAACCCAGGCCCTTGGCAATGAGAGCGCAGAGTCCTAACCCCTGGACCACCAGGGAATCCCATTAGTTTTCTTGAGTTAATACTTCAATTAAAGATGTGGAAATTCCTAATAAACTGACTGGTTCATACATAGGAATCCTGCAATATTACTCATTTCTGGTGTTAGATAAACTCTTATCACTAGGGACATTTGGGGCAGGTAGGTAAGGAGAAACAAAATTAACCAGGGCCTCAACAACGACTACCAGATGATATGTTTAATTAATTAAAACTCTCTAAGGAAGGGGACAGGGGACTTCCCTGGTGGTCCAGTGGCTAACACTCAGTGCTCCCAATGCGAGTTCCATCCCTGGCTAAGGAACTGTGATCCCACATGCTGGTGTACCTAAATAAAAAAATAACTCAAAACTCTCTGGCGTATAATCCAACAGCATCCTCCATGACTGTTTAAGCGTGCACCTATGGATGGGCTTTCGCTGGTTGGTCTAAGTTAGAAGTGAGGAAAAGAATTAGGGAAAGGGTTAATTATTAATCAAGTCCTGGCCATTTGCGGCCGAGGATACAAATGTCACTGCTTCTCCTCCTGGAAGCTCTCTCTCGAGATAGGAATTTGACTTCAGGCAAGTCTGACTTAGACCAGGCAGGACTCCTGGGTTATTGACTCTGGGTGACGGGCTGGGTTCCTAGGCAGGTTATTTGCCAAAGTTTCAATTTTATACGCCATGTGTTTTCCATTTGTATATTCAGGCTCGCGTGTTCTAGGACTAGAGATAAAGGGAGTGACGAGCCAGCTCCACTCGTCTCACACAAACACAACTGCAGAGAAACTCAATGCCTCTCCTGAACCCCACCCAGCGCAGGAGCTCTCTCCGAATCGGCAATGCCAGAAACACCGTCCACTCACCCGCGCCGGGTCCATCCACGCCGCCGCCATCATGGGCCCCTGAGGAGACAGCGGGACCCGGAGCGGCGGTGACGGCGGCGAGCCCCGCGGGCTCAGCCGACCGCCGCGCGTTCCCTGCTCTGGGCGAGGCGGCCGGTCACGGGGAGGCTCACAGCCGGCTCGAACGCGCGCCAGGGACCCCAAGCCACCTTGCTGCTCATTTGCGAAGACGGCACTGGAAGAGGCCACAGGATAGTTTTACCCCTCCCGACAGCTGGCGTGGACCGAGCCGTCGCACGCAAATGACGTCCCCACCGGCGGGGCCGGAAGTCCCACCTCTCCGCAGGAAATGCCCCCTCCCTGGGCCGTCATTGGCCCAGCGCCTGCGGCAGTCGCGCGGGGTAGCACTTTCTGGGTAATGTAGTTTTTTGTGCAGACAACCGGCAGTGGAGCGCGTTCCAGAGCTGCTCCCAGTTTAGTTCAGTTGCTCGCTCGTGTTCCACTCTGCGATCCCATGGACTGCATGCAGCACGCCAGGCTTCCCTGTCCATCACCAACTCCCAGAGCTTGCTCAAACTTATGTCCATCGAATCGGCGAACCCCATGAACAGTATGAAAAGGCAAAAGAGCCGCTCTACCTCGATGTAAAATATGTAGGAGATACGAAGCCCCGAATCAGACCCTGTTCACAGCACGCACAGCTCGGGGGGAGCGAGGGAGCACTAACGGTGCAGGTGAAAAACCATGAATCAACGTATTGGAGCATTTTTTCTTTTTTTTTTTGGCTGGGCACAGTGTTCAGAGTCCTAACTACTGGACAGCTAAGGAATTCCCTTGGAGCATTTAAATGATAAATCTGCAATGATGGGACTGTTCATCGCAGAGAGGAGTGGCTGAATTGTTTGTATTTCCTTAGTGATTCTAGCCTTATAAAGATGTGGTCCCGCCTCTAATGGACATTTCATATTGAGAAGAATATTGAATATGGTGGTGGGAGTAACAGGGCAAACTCTGCATGGACTGTTTTTTAGTCAGAAGACACAGAGGTGAAAAAGATTCCTGCAAGGGTGGAGGACTTCCCTGGTGGTCCAGTAGCTTAGACTTGGCGATCCCAATGGAGGGGACCTGGGATTCATCCCTAGTCAGTGAACTAGATCCCACATGCTGTAACTAAGGTTGCGTGCCCCAAGGAGGAGATCAGAGATCCCAAATGCCCTAAGACCCACCACAGCCAAATAAACAGTTATTTAGGGGGGAAAAAGCGCCTGCAGTGAGCAAAGAACATGTTTGAGCTCCCCACTGGGTAGTCTGGATATTTACTCTTGCTCTCGCATTGTGGTGCTGAGGACGACTCTTGAGAGTCCCCTGGACTGCAAGATCAAACCAGTCAATCTTAAAGAAAATCAACTGTAAATATTCATCAGAAAGACTGATGCTGAATGAAGCTCCAGTACTTTGGCCATCTGATCTGAAGAGCTAACTCACTGAAAAAGACCCAAATGCTGGGAAAGATTGAGAGGACAGGAGGAGAAGGGGGTGACAGAGGATGAGATGGTTGGATAGCATCAGACTCAATGGACATGAATCTGAGCAAACCCTGGGAGATGATGGAGGACAGGGAGACCTGGTGTGCTGCAGTCCATGGAGTCACAAGGAGTCAGACATGACTTAGCAACTGAAAAACAGTTTTTGGTAGATGAAGGAAGGAGCTGCCACCAGAAGGATGTGGCGGGGAGGCTGCAAGAGCACTTCTGCAATTGCTGCAAGCAGAGGTTAGATTTCAGAAGAGTCTGGAGATTTTTTCCTAATGCAATCAGAATATGACAACACCACACAAATGCTAGTGAATTCATTTGAGAATTGGGTGGCATTGATGTGCAGCAACACATTTTATCTTAAAGATGGCAGCATGTTGGATGTCAGTATAAAGAGAGTGGCGTGTGTGACCACTGGGTTAATTAGTCCTGTTTTACAAAGGACATTCTCCTGAAAACCTGGGGAAGAGTAAAGTGAATCTAGGTGCCCCTGAGATAGAGGGTGTGTAATGCTCCCTTGGACTGCAAGGAGATCCAACCAGTCCATCCTAAAGGAGATCAGTCCTGGGTGTTCATTGGAAGGACTGATGTTGAAGCTGAAACTCCAATACTGGGCCCTCGCGCTCGCCTCTGCTTTCACCGTTTCCCTCCCCGGGCCCCTTTCCCTTCTTAAGGGTTCAGCCAGGGCGTTGGGTCGTAACTGTCGGCCCCCTAAGGCAACACTTCACACGTGCGGCTGGCTCTTCAACCCTCGTCCCACTTCCCTTCCTCTTCCTGATAAAAAACAAAGGCGCTCACGCGGCTGGGGCTCCGGGCACCGTGTGACCTGCGGCAGCTACTGAAAAAACAAAAGAGACGTCCATCCTTTGTTCTGTGCACGCCCCTGTCTCTTATACACATCTAGATGTGTATAAGAGACAGGTCCATCCTAAAGGAGATCAGTCCTGGGTGTTCATTGGAAGGACTGATGTTGAAGCTGAAACTCCAATACTTTGGCTACCTGATGCGAAGAGCTGATTCATTGGAAAAGACCCTGATGCTGGGAAAGATTGAGGGCAGGAGGAGAAGAAGATGACAGAGGATGAGATGGTTGGATGGCATCACCAACACAATGGACATGCGTTTGGGTGGACTCCGGGAGTTGATGATAGACAGGGAGGCCTGGCATGCTGCAGTTCATGGGGTCGCAAAGAGTTGGACACGACTGAGCGACTGGTTTTAGAAAAGTCAGAGGAACCAGAGATCAAATTGCCAACATCTGCTGGATCATGGAAAAAGCAAGAGAGTTCCAGAAGAACATCTATTTCTGCTTTATTGACAATGCCAAAGCCTTTGACTGTGTGGATCACAATAAACTGTGGAAAATTCTGAGAGAGATGGGAATACCAGACTACCTGACCTGCCTCTTGAGAAATCTGTATGCAAATCAGGAAGCAACAGTTAGAACTGGACATGGAACAACAGACTGGTTCCAAATAGGAAAAGGAGTACGTCAAGGCTGTATATTCTCACCCTGCTTATGTAACTTATATGCAGAGAACACCATGAGAAATGCTGGATTCAATGCTGGATGAAGCACAAGCTGGAATCAAGATTGCTGGGAAAAATATCAATAACCTCAGATATGCAGATGATACCGCCCTTATGGCAGAAAGTGAAGCAGAACTAAAGAGCCTCTTGATGAAAGTGAAAGAGGAGGGTGAAAAAGCTGGTTTAAAACGCAACATTTAAAAAACTGAGATCATGGCATCCAGACCCATCACTTCCTGGCAAATAATTTGGGAAATAATGGAAATGGTGACAGACTTTATTTTCTTGGGCCCCAAAATCACTGCAGATGGTGACTGCAGCCATGAAATTAAAAGATGCTTGCTCCTTGGAAGAGATGCTATGACAAACCTAGACAGCATATTAAAAAGCAGAGACATTACTTTGCCAACACAGGTCCATCCAGTCAAAGCTATGCTTTTTCCAGTAGTTATGTATGAATTTGAGACTGGACCATAAAGAAAGCTGATCCCCAAAGAATTGATGCTTTTGAATTGTGGTGTTGAAGAAGACTCTTGAGAGTCCCTTGGACTGCAAGGAGATCCAACCAGTCCATCCTAAAGAAAATCAGTCCTGCATATTCACTGGGAGGACTGATGCTGAAGCTGAAGCTCAAATACTTTGGCCACCTGACACGATGAACTGACTCATTTGAAAAGACCCTGATGCTGGGAAAGATGGAAGGCAGGAGGAGAAGTGGAGGACAGAGGATGAGATGGTTGGATGGGATCACCGACTCAATGGAAATGAGTTTGAGCAAACTTCGGGAGTTGTTGACAGAAAAGCCTGGCTTGCTGCAGTCCATGGGGTTGCAAAGAGTTGAACATGACTGAGCAACTGAACTGACTGAACTGAAAGGAACTTCATGTGTCTCACTACATCACTCCTCACTGTGGGAGGAAACCCTATAGGGAAACTGGGGGCTTTGTTGTGTTTGTGTCAATGATACAGGCCTGCCAAAGCCAGTTGTTCCATGGTCAGGATTTTTTTAGCTGTTTGTTAAGCTCTTGGTGGCTTCCCTGGAAGCTCAACTGGTAGAGAATCTTCCTGCAATGCAGGAGATCCCAGTTCAATTCCTGGGTCTGAAACATCCTCTGGAGAAGGGATATGCTACCCACTGCAGTATTCTTTGGCTTCTCTTGTGGCTCAGCTGGTAAAGAATCCACCTGCAATGTGGTTGATCTGGGTTCAATCCCTGCGTTGGGAAGATCCCTTGAAGAAGGGAAAGGCTACCCACTCCAGTATTCTTGCCTGGAGAATTCCATGGACTGTACAGTCCATAGTGTTGCAAAGAGTCAGACACGACTGAATGCCTTTCACTTTCATTTTACGCTTTTGGTAGCTTCATACCAGTAGATGTTCCTGCCAGAGTATTGACGCCTGTTGAAGGAATGATGCTAAAGCTGAAACTCCAGTACTTTGGCCATCTCATGCGAAGAGTTGACTCATTGGAAAAGACTCTGATGCTGGGAGGGATTGGGGGCAGGAGGAGAAGGGGACGACAGAGGATGAGATGGCTGGATGGCATCACGGACTCGATGGACGTGAGTCTGGGTGAACTCCGGGAGTTGGTGATGGATAGGGAGGCCTGGCGTGCTGCGATTCATGGGGTCACAAAGAGTCAGACACGACTGAGCAACTGAACTGAACTGAACTGAGCGACTGAACTGAACTGAGTGCACCATCAGGGTGGTTATCTGCATGGTTAAGTCACAATACCTGTGACCCAGGAAGGGCATCAGTTAGGGCTGCTCATGGGAAACATTTTCTACAAGAAATAAAGATTCTACCCAGTCACACACCAACACATGCAAAAAACCTGTGTGGGACATCCCTGGTGGCCCAGTGGTTAAGAATGCACCTTGTAACGCAGGGGACGCAGGTTCCACCCCTGATCGGGGAACTAAGATCCCACAAGCAGCAGAGCAACTGAGCCTAGAGTCTATATGCTGCAATGAAAGATGCAACAAAGCTCCTGCTACTAAGACCAGACGCAGCCAAACGGATGTTTTAAAAAGAGCCTTGGTTTGTAGCTCAGTTGGTAAAGAATCTGCCTGCAGTGCAGGAGACCTGGGTTCGATCCCTGGGTTGGGAAGATCCTCTGGAGAAGGAAATGGCAACTCACTCCAGTATCCTTGCCTGGAAAATCTCATGGACAGAGGAGCCTGGAGGGCTGCAGTCCATGGGGTCGCAAAGAGTCGGGCACGACTGAGCGAATAACACTAACACAAAATGATTCAACTTTTATTAAGTATGATAATAAAATGATGCATCTTAAAAGAGAAGAAACAAAAGGCAACCGAGATACCAGAGCCAGCGGTGCTCCGTGAGCAATCTCAGAGGGACAGGGGTGGGCAGGGCTCAGAAAGCCGTATGAGCAGATGGGGGCAGCAGCCTCTGAGAGTGGGCCCGGGTCCACGGGTGCTCCAAGACCCGGGCCAAGGGCAGCCTCTCCGAGGGCTGGAATCTGAGAAGCTTGGAGATCAGGTCCCGAGCCCCCGAAGACACGGATGGAGGAAACCTTAAATCTACCTGATGAGGCCAGAGAAGGAGAAGTATGGTTCATTTCCTTGATCCACTCAAGGCACTGTCCTAGATCTTAGTAGACCACCACTGTGCGTGCCCAGGCTCCGCAGGCCCACCCACCTCCCCACGCCCTACCATCCAGTTCCCGCATGGATGCCCAGAGTGTGGCCATCCCACCTTGAGGATGCGTCTGTAGGTCTCACTAGTGGAGGCACTCTCAAAGGGTGGATTTCCTACCAGCAACTCGTAGCAGAGCACCCCAATGCACCAGAGATCCACCTTCTCGTCGTATGTTCTCCCCTCGATCATTTCTGGGGGCAAGTAGTCCAGCGTCCCACACGTGGTCCTTCTCCTAGAGGGTTGCAGAGAAAGGGGCACTAAGTACAAGAGACGCTGTCCGTCCCCAGCTTCCAGGCCCAGGCAGTCCCCTCCCAAGCACAGGAATCGGGAAACACCAAGTTTTCACATGCACCAAGGTTCCGAGAACACAAGCACTGCTGCTGCTGCTGCTGCTAAGTCGCTTCAGTCGTGTCCGACTCTGTGCAACCCCATAGACGGCAGCCCACCAGGCTCCCCTGTCCCTGGGATTCTCCAGGCAAGAACACTGGAGTGGGTTGCCATTTCCTTCTCCAGAACACAAGTACTAGGACCCATCAATTCCATATTCTGAGATTCTTTCTACAATTATTTATATTTAGTTCATGATCCAGGAAGTTTTCACAAGGAAGATTTGGAACAAACTGATGGTGCAACAAGAGAGACCAAGTAAATTAGTTATGCTTTATTTATTTATTTTTTTTCAAATTTTAAACTTTTTATTTTGTATTGGGGTATAACCGATTAAAGAATCTGCCTGCAATGCAGGAGACCTGGCTTCACTTCCTGGGTCGGGAAGATCCCCTGGAGAAGGAAATATCAACCTTTACTTCAGTATTCCTGCCTGGAGAATTCCATGGACAAAGTAGCCTGGTGGGCTACAGTCCACGGGGTTGCAAAGAGTCAGACATGGCTGAGTGACTTTCACTCATATAGCTGATTAACGGTTGTGGTAGTTTCAGGTGAACATCGAAGGGACTCAACCATATGTATACATGTATTTATGTGCATGTGTGTGTGTGTTAAGTCACTTCAGTCACTTCTAGCTCTTTGCAACTCCATGGACTATAGCCTGACAGGCTCCTCTGTCCATGGGATTCTCCAGGCAAGAATACTGGAGTGGGTCGCCATGCCCTCCTCCAGAGGATCTTCACGACCCAGGGATGAAACCCACATCTCTTGCATTGGTAGGCAGGTTCTTTACCGCTAGCGCCCCCTGTGAAGCCCTATATACATGTATAATTATGCTTTGCAGATAGAGTAAAATTTGTGGAATTATGGCACAATAGTTCTTGACGTATTTACATGGAAATTTATTGATAAACTTATATGTTACAAGGATTTAAAACAAAAGGTATAGTTGAACCCCATTCTTTCAGTCAACAAATATATATTAGAATATGCATTTCAAAAGGCAGTATTTAAATAAAAACTCAGTTTGTATCTGAGTCTTACATGTGAGATGAATTAAACTAGATCATTCTTAACTAGCACCCACCAGACCTACCTCAGAGAGGGAGTGTGCACAGACCAGCCGAAGTCTGCAATCTTCACTTCACCCATGAGCCCCAGCAGCAGGTTCTCCGGCTTAATATCCCTGTGAATCACCTTCTTTTCATGGCAGTAGATCAGAGCATCTGCCAACTCCTCTATTATCTGTGTGACAAATGAAAAAGCAGTCTGGAAATGAAGTCAGCCACAAGAAGATGATGATTGATGCTTGATTACCCATCTGGAGCCCTCCCAAAATTTCTTGCTTCCTATCTCTAAGTCAGTTCCACTCATTCAGTGAACTCCCTCAGAGCATTTCATGTTTCTTTCCATAAGGGAGTGCAGTTAGATTCTGTTGCTCAGGACCAAAGAATCCAAACTTATACACAGTACTTATTAATATTCTGGGGGTAATTATTAGGGCATCCACCTGGAGGAGGAAATGGCAACTCACTCCAGTATTCTTGCTGGGGAAACCCCTTGACAGAGGAGTCTGGTGGGGGCTACAGTCCATGGGGTCGCAAAGAATTGGACACGACTGAGCACTAGGGTATCCAAATATGAAGTTGTAGGATGTAAGTCACTATATATAATTTAGTGTCACTATATATATAAAGAGTCACTATATATAATTTATAGAATGAAATAAAGAAAGAAGCCACGTGGACACTCATGAAAGCCTCAAGCAATGACCCCCACAGCAGCCTATAGTAAACTCATGAACCTGAGCCCTCCCGCCTCACCGTGGCTGTACGCTGTTCATCAAACGTGCGACTCCTTTGCAGCGCCTTGTAGAGCTCGCCCTTTGGGGCATATTCTAAAATCAGGTACACCCGGCGCGCATCATGGAAGTAGTTGTACAGGCGCAGGATATTGGGGTGTCTGGAGGACAGAAGGAGTAAGTGTCAAGACCGCTCCCTAAAAAAACAAAACGCAACCCCCTGAGGCCCAGCTCGTGATGCGACTATAAGGGACTGGTCTCACAGAGGGGCACACTGTGCTGGGGCCAGTGTAGGAGCCGCTGCGTCTGTAAATTTGTGAGCGGAAACGAGGCGGGTGTCAGAATTCGAGTGTATGACGCAGGGAGCTTTACACGGTATAACTGGAATGAACTGCAGAGGGGGAAGAAAATCTTTAAGATGAAAGCAAAGGGCTTATTTGGAGGTAGTACTGGGGAAAACGCTGAGTTCAGATGTCAGAGACGAACAGGAAAACTGGAAAGAGGAAAAAATAAGAACCGGCACAGGAAACTCCTAAGACTCTCCTTACTGGAGATGGGCCTGGATTTCAACTTCCCTGCGCAGCTGGTGTTCCAGGCCTTCCTTCTCTATCTGGGACTTGAACAGGACTTTCAGGGCCACGATGAAATGGTTTTTCTTCAGGCGAGCCAGGTACACATTCCCAAATTTTCCCTTGCCCAGGGGACGCCCGATTTCAAAATCGTCAATTGTGAAGCGGCGCCTGACAGGAAAGCAAGCAGAGCGCCTGTCTGGGAGGTCGGGGGAGAGTCAGGGGGCCCTCGCGCTCGCCTCTGCTTTCACCGTTTCCCTCCCCGGGCCCCTTTCCCTTCTTAAGGGTTCAGCCAGGGCGTTGGGTCGTAACTGTCGGCCCCCTAAGGCAACACTTCACACGTGCGGCTGGCTCTTCAACCCTCGTCCCACTTCCCTTCCTCTTCCTGATAAAAAACAAAGGCGCTCACGCGGCTGGGGCTCCGGGCACCGTGTGACCTGCGGCAGCTACTGAAAAAACAAAAGAGACGTCCATCCTTTGTTCTGTGCACGCCCTCACCCCCAACAGCCGACCCCAGGCCTGTCTCCGAAGCACCCTCTCGCTCTGTTCCTGGCCCGGAACCCTTCCACCTGCGGGCTGCAGGCCGCCCGCCTTCCTCGCCGTTCCTCGACGGCTCATGACCAGACGGGGCGGAGGAGGACGCCCGCGGAGCTGGGTGTCCAGGCGGGAGGTAACACTCAGGCTGAGGCTCCTGCAGTCGCCACTTGCTCCCTCACAGCCTCGGGGAACCAGCTGCGCGACAACCCACTCCGAGGACGCCCTCTCAGGGACTGAATCACGGCGACTTTCTGTCGACCAAGGCGAGGCTCTTTATACTAAGTGCGCTGGCCCCATTGGCCGAGCAGGTAGTTCCTGGTTGACTCCCATTGGTTAAAATTTCTGACGATTAGGACGCAGGCTCAATGGAAGAGGCAAGAATGAGAGCTTCCGGTCCGGTGATTGGGGGCGGGACTTAGGGCACTGGGCCAATGAGAGGGCCGGACATAGAGCCAAGAAGGCGGGAAACGCCCCAGAAAGACCCAAGCGGAGGGAAAGGCATCAAGCGGGGAGTGGTGTGCAGAGTCTGTGCTGTTCAGTTCAGTTCAGTCGCTCACTCGTGTCCGACTCTTTGCGACCCCACGGACTGCCGCACCAGGCCTCCCTGTCCATTACCAACTCCGGAGCTTGCTCAAACTCTTGTCCATCGAGTCAGTGATGCCATCCAACCATCTCATCCTCTGCCGTCCCCGTCTCCTCCGCCTTCAATCTTTCCCAGCATCAGGGTCTTTTCAAATGAGTCAGTTCTTATCCGGTGGCCTAGGTATTGGAGCTTCAGCTTCAGCATCAGTCCTCCCAATGAATATTAAGGATTGATTTCCTTTAGGATTGACTGGTTGGTTCTCCTTGAAGTCCAGGGGACTCTCAAGAGTCTTCTCCAACACCACAGTTCAAAAGCATCAATTCTTTGGCGCTCAGCTTTCTTTATAGTCTAATTCTCACATCCATATATGATTAAGGGAAAAACCATAGCTTAGACTAGACAGACCTTTGCTGGCAAAGTAATGTCTCTGCTTTTTTATATGCTGTCTAGGTTGCTCATAGCTTTTCTTCCAAGCAGTAAGTGTCTTTCAATTTCATGGCTGCACTCACTCACCCTCTGCGGTGATTTTGGAGCTCAAGAAAATAAAGTCTGTCATACATTCAGGTACTTTCTTTCTATTCCTAGTTTGTGGATTTTTTTTTTTAAATCATGAATTCTGTCAAAGGCTTTTATGATATCAATTGAGATGATCATGTGGGTTTGTTTATTTTTTTAATTTTTACTTTATTTTACTTTACAATACTGTATTGGTTTTGCCATACATTGACATGAATCCACCACGGGTGTATATGAGATCCCAATCCTGAATCCCCCTCCCACATCCCACCCCATTTCCTCTCTCTGGATCATCCCCGTGTACCAGCCCCGAGCATCCTGTATCCTGTATCGAACATAGGCTGGTGCTTCATTCTTACATGATAGTATACATGTTTCAATGCCATTCTCCCAAATCATCCCACCCTCTCCCTCTCCCACAGAGTCCAAAAGTCCGTTCTATACATCTGTGTCTCTTTTGCTGTCTTGCATACAGGGTCATCATTGCCATCTTTTTAAATTCCATATATATGTGTCAGTATACTGTAT
>SJYT01036494.1:0-40139 GCA_006410635.1 Cephalophus harveyi | reverse complement strand
CCACCTCATGCGAAGAGTTGACTCATTGGAAAAGACTCTGATGCTGGGAGGGACTGGGGGCAGGAGGAGAAGGGGACGACCGAGGATGAGATGGCTGGATGGCATCACTGACTCGATGGATGTGAGTCTGAGTGAACTCCGAGAGATGGTGATGAACAGGGAGGCCTGGCGTGCTGCGATTCATGGGGTCGCAAAGAGTCGGACACGACTGAGCGACTGAACTGAACTGAACTGAACTGATACTGTATTGGTGTTTTTCTTTCTGGCTTACTTCACTCTGTATAATAGGTTCCAGTTTCATCCATCTCATTAGAACAGATTCAAATGAATTCTTTTTGATGGCGATCATGTGGGTTTTTATCTTTCATACTGTTGTCCTTCCATTACAGGAGTAAACTGCATTTGGTCATGGTATATGATCCTTTTGATATGGTACTTAATTTGTTTTGCTAATATTTTGTGCAGGGTTTTTTCATCCTATTCCTAAGAGATATTTCTTTGTAGGTTTGTATTTTTTTTTTTTGGCTGCAGCCACTATCTGCAATAATTTTGAAGCCCCCCAAAATAAAGTCTCTCACTGTTTCCTTTGTTTCCCCATCTATTAGCCATGAAGTGATGGGACCAAATGCCATGATCTTAGCTTTATGAATGTGAGTTTTAAGCCAACTTTTTCACTCTCCTCTTTCACTTTCATCAAGAGGCTCTTTAGTTCTTCTTTGTTTTCTGCCATAAGAGTGGTGTCATCTGTGTATCTGAGGTTACTGATATTTCTCCTGGAAATCTTGATTCCAGCTTGTGCTTCATCCAGCCTGGCATTTTGCATGATGTACTTTATATATAAATTAAATAAGTAGGGTGACAATATACAGCCTTGACATACTCCTTCCCCAATTTGGAATCAGTCCATTGTTCCTTGTCCGGTTCTAACTGTTACTTCCTGACCTGCATATGGATTTCTCAGGAGGCAGGTCAGGTGGTCTGGTATTCCCATTTCTTTAAGAATCAAAGAATATTCCATGGAATGCATAGTATCTGATTTTGGCTTCCCTTGTGGCTCAGCTGGTAAAGAATCCCCCTGCAATGTGGGAGACCTGGGTTCGATCCCTGGGTCAGGAAGATCCCCTGGAGAAGGGAAACACTACCCACTCCAGTATTCTGGCCTGGAGAATTCCATGGACTGTATACTATCTGAATGAATGAACATGTATATAAATCTCTGACTGAGTGAGTTAAGTAAGTCAGTGACATAAGGAGGTGTGTGTGCTAAGTCCTTTCAGTCGTGTTCAACTCTTTGCCACCCCAAGGACTGTAGCCCGCCAGGCTCCTCTGTCCACGGGACTCTCCAGGCAGGAATACTGGAGTGTGTAACCATTCCCTTCTCCAGGGGATCGTCCCTAACCCAGGGATCAAACCTGCATCTCTTACATCTCCTGCAACGGCAGCCTGGTTCTTTACCACTAGTGCCACCTGGGAAGCCAAATGGCCGGTGTGGCTGACTGCAGGAAGCTGCCAGGGTGCTGCACCGAAGAGCCAGTTTTGGCTCCGTGTTGGATCTGTTTCTTTGACTTTGACCTTTGCTTTTAGTTATTTTGGCGTGTTTGCTTTTGTTACTATGATCATACATAATAGCCTGCCTCGGGGAACCCTCCCCTCAGCCTGACTGTTAAACTGAAGTACCTTTATTCAGCTCACAGAGAGACGATCTGACCCAGCCCACCTGTGAATGGTTGCACTAAAGAAATAAAAGACACTTAGTCCTTGGAAGAAAAGTTATGACCAACCTAGACAGCGTATTGAAAAGCAGAGACATTACTTTGCCAACAAAGATCCGTCTAGTCAAGGCTATGGTTTTTCCTGTGGTCATGTATGGATGTGAGCGTTGGACTGTGAAGAAAGCTGAGCACCAAAGAATTGATGGCTTTGAACTGTAGTGTTGGAGAAGGCTCTTGAGAGTCCCTTGGACTGCAAGGAGATCCAACCAGTCCATTCTGAAGATCAGCCCTGGGATTCCTTTGGAAGGATNGGCTGATCGCTGAAGAATTGATGCTTTTGAACTGTGGTGTTGGAGAAGACTCTTGAGAGTACCTTGGACTGCAAGGAGATCCAACCAGTCCATTCTGAAGGAGATCAACTCTGGGATTTCATTGGAAGGAATGATGCTGAAGCTGAAACTCCAGTACTTTGGCCACCTCGTGCGAAGAGTTGACTCATTGGAAAAGACTCTGATGTTGGGAGGGATTGGGGGCAGGAGGAGAAGGGGACGACAGAGGATGAGATGGCTGGATGGCATCACTGACTCGATGCACGTTGAGTCTGAGTGAACTCCAGGAGTTGGTGATGGACAGGGAGAGCTGGCGTGCTGCGATTCATGGGGTTGCAAAGAGTTAGACACGACTGAGCGACTGAACTGAACTGAAAGAAGAAATTAACACATCCAGTATTGTTTTGCAAGATAAAAGGCCGTTTTACTTTACTTCCTCACCTCCTCTCCCTCTCTGTTTTAGAGAAGAACCTGGCATCCAGACCAAGATAAGATGATCATTTTGAGACATCAGTCTGCCATCCTCTCTGTCAGCCGGCTTTCTGAATAAAGCCGTATTCCTTGCCTCCATACCTGTCTTTGGTTTTACTGGCCTGTTGGGCACTGAGCAGGGCGAGCTTACAGGGACATGTCATGCTGTTGGCACACACCAGGACCAAGTGCAGCTCAAGCAGCCCCAGCGTGAGGGTCCTGTCCTTTTCAGGCCGTTCCGCAGGTTCCTCCTCAACCACTCACATGCATGAGGGCCACCACGGTGGAGCTCCCTGACATCTGGTTCTGTCTCCAGATGGCTTGTGTGCCCTCCCCCAATACACCTGCCTCCCCCAGCCCAGGACTGCCCAGGCCATTTGGCATGGGGCAGGGACCCATAGCTGCACTTACTGCTCCCTTCTCATGTACTTACTGCAGTACAGCAGGTTCTTAAATGAAGGCTGGGGTGGGGTTGGCATTCAGCACTGGCAAAAATCCACACATCGGACTTCCTTGAAGTTCCAGTGGTTACGACTCCGTGTTTCCACGGAAGGGGGTACAGGATCGATCCCTCGTTGGGGAATATTCATGTGGCATGCAGTGTGGTGCGACAACAACAACAAAAAAGTCCACACTGAAGTTATGGTTAGCCCTTGGTCTTAACCACCAGGGTGCTTGGACTCCTTAATCCATAGAAATGGATGAGTGTTACAGAAAAAATAGAAATGAAGTTTCTCTCCTCTAAGAAGAGAAAAGTAAAGGAATAGTGAACAGTCTAGAGAAGAAACCTGCACGGGCCTGCAAGAGCTCCTGAGGCGCTGGCCTGCGGCATTCTCCCCTCACCGGGCAGAGAATTAAAACCATCTTTCCATATCCTCTAAACTCTGTCTCTGTTTTTCATTGGGCACTGGTGCGTAGACAAAGTCATGACCTTGGCGATAACGAAGAGGCTTGAGGAGAAATTCAGGCAACACTTCATAGGGAAGACTCCTGCTGAGGAAGGGAGAGAACAAGCAGCAGGCTCCTAGACCCGCTCCCTGGAGGGCGGGGGCTAGCTGGTCTCTTAAACCAGGTGAGGGTAGGGGTGGGCCCCGGGGGGGGATGGAGACGTGGCTTAGGTGGTCTGCCCCCCCTGGCTGGTGCTGAGTGCGGCCAGCCTGCCAGTACACTGTTCTTGCTCCCATCAGGGTCCTTTTGTTCCCAGCTCATCAGAAACAGCAGCTGAGTTTTTGGTCTTTTTGTATCTTATTGCTCATAAGCTGCACATGCAAGCAGTTATTTTTAGTCCCTTACAGTTTCTTTGTATTTTGTTGCTGGAGGAGATGTTTGTCCAGCTCAAAGTCCTGCAGCAAGGGTTCCAGGCTATCTCATCAGCATTTGCCATTCCTCTGTATCCTTGCTTCTGCATCTAGGGAGGGACTCTACCAACCCTGTATGGTATAGTACTATAGTATATTGGAAGAGAAATCTGCATATAAGTGGATCTATGCAGTTCAAACCCGTTTGGTTCAACGGTCAACTCTATTTGTTGGACTCAGTAATTGGTTTCCACTTTAGGTCTCAAATAGTAAAATCAGCCCACATATTTGTTTGACATATACAGAAATTTCAAAACAATTGCAACTGAACTCTTTTAGATAGAAAATAGGGTAAATTGTTGGAGAAATACAATTTAAAAAGAAAAAGTCTCCTCCCCATTCAGAAAAGTCTCACTGCAAAGACAGTAAATAAAAGTTTAAAGTTGTATAAGCATTAGACCAGAATCTGATGTGGATGGTTGCTAAGAGACTTCAAAGAAGAACACTCACCCCTTCATATAGCCAAAGAGACACAAACCATTACCTACGTTTTCGAATAAACAATTAGTCCTATAAAGTAAGGACAGCAGCATTTGTTACACATAGGTCATGCCACACTAACCCAGTAATGGGGTAATTACTTGTTGTTACACTGGCTTTCTATAGGGGGAAACTAGCTTCTCATATGATGGGAGGTAGTTTTGCTACTTGGAGCAATCTGGGCTCCTGCCCTCACCCCTGCCCCACAAGAAACTGGGATGTGTGAGTGACACTCGCTCAGTCGTGTTTGACTCTTTGCGACCCCCATGGATCTTAGCCCGCCAGGCTCCTCTGTCCATGGAACCCTCTAAGCAAGAACACTGGAGTGAGTTGCCATTCCCTTCTCCAGGGGATCTTCCTGACCCAGGGATTGAACCCAGGTCTCCTGCATTTACCATCTGAGCCACTGGGGCAGAAAGATGCTATCTCCTTTGATGACTTCATTTCATAGCAATGGACCCCTGGGTCTTTGAGAAAGACATTCCTGGGTTGGGAGGGTATTGGGGTGTTTGAGTAAAAGCAAGGCTAGTGTAGCTTAGCCTTAATTTGCAGGGATTACAATGCTGCGAGATAAACTTGGAGAGAAAACAGAGGCAAACTGTGTAGAACCTTGTCAGCCATTGTAAGGAGGTTCTCTTATGCTCCTGAACATGTTCTAAAATGTACCTGTGGGGGAACTCCCTGGTGGTCCAGTGAGGTCACTGCTGGACCAGTGCTTTCATGGACTCGGTGCTTTCACGGTTGGAGTCTGGGTTCCATCCCTGGTCAAGGAACCAATATCCCATGTGGCGTGGTCAAAATAAAGACTACCTGCCCTTTACCTCTGCATCCTTAGACGGTCTTGCCTGGTAAGAGTGACTTCTCTGCTTATGTCTGTGGGCCCCACTGTCTCATTAAGACCAGAAAGTGTGTGCTAACAGTGTGGCTCACGGTGGAGGGCGGGCTTTGTCTGCCTGTGACTACACTACGCTTTGCCTTCTGCGGATCCGGTGTCTCCGTGGCCGCGGCCTCGATAAAGGCATCTGTGGGCGGGAAGCTGGGGTGGTCTTCCCCTGGTAGTGCTGATGAGCACGCTGCCACACAGCTCTGTGGAACTGCACAGGGGGAGTCACCAGGGCGAGGGGCTCGGTTCCGCTCGCATTGTATTCTAGGTGCCTCTCCCCTTTGCAGACCGTGGTCTCTGTCTTTCTGTGGTGACACCAAGCCTGAAGGTGGTCTTGGGCAGACATGAAAGTCTCCTTGAAAAAGGGAAGTACTGACCTAGATGGGAATACTGGTAAAGGCTTCCCTGGGGAAGTGCTATTTGATGTGACATGTGATTTTCCAGTGGTCATGTATGGATGTGAAAGATGGACTGTGAAGAAAGCTGAACGCCAAAGAATTGATGCTTTTGAACTGCGGTGTTGGAGAAGACTCTTGAGAGTCCCTTGGACTGCAAGGATATCCAACCAGTCCATTCTAAAGGAGATCAGCCCTGGGTGTTCTTTGGAAGGAATGATGCTGAAGCTGAAACTCCAGTACTTTGGCCACCTCATGCGAAGAGTTGACTCATTGGAAAAGACTCTGATGCTGGGAGGGATTGGGGGCAGGAGGAGAAGGGGATGACAGAGGATGAGATGGCTGGATGGCATCACCGACTCAATGGACATGGGTTTGGGTGAACTCCGGGAGTTGGTGATGGACAGGGAGGCCTGGCGTGCTGTAACTCATGGGGTCGCAAAGAGTTGGGCACGACTGAGCGACTGAACTGAACTGACCTGTGAAGGGTAAGCATTCATTCTCCAGCCGAAGTGTAGGGAAGAGCCTAGCCACGGGCGGGGAGACAAAAGGAAACACAAGTCGAGAGCAGAGCAGTGGGATCGTGAAGAGAAAAGGCCACAGATGCGACATGTCCCACACCAGGCAGGGCCCCAGGGATGGGCTTCGTGAGGGTCATGAAACGACTGAAGGGCCTGTGTGGTGGGCAGGTGGCAGTCTCACCTGCGCTGCATCTCTAGTTTCAGTGTGGAGAATGCCTGGAGAGGAAATCCGGGTGAAAAAAGACCTAGTTACTAAGCTGAAGCAGAAGTGAGAGATGATGCGTTATGGTCCAGAAAGGAAGCGGGAGATTACAGAAGACAAAGCCGAGAGGCATTTAAGAGGTGGAACTGGCAACTTGGCCTGTGGAGTGTAAGGAAACAGAGGGTACAAGGTTGAGTCATCCAAACAGGGTCATGCAGTGCAGAGGCAAAACTAAAGGTGGATCAGTGTCAGGGAGAAGTGGGAGCCGTTTTAGGACTCTTTAAAAAGTCAAGTGGAGACTGACATCTTCGAAACATTCCAGTGGGGACAGTAATCAGGAATTCAGGTCTAGAACCCCAAGAAGTAACAAAGGTCTGTATAATCAAAACTATGTTTTTTCCAGTAGTCATGTATGGATGTGTGTTGGACCATAAAGAAGGCTGAGTGCCAAAGAACTGATGCTTTCGAACTTTGGTGTTAGAAAACTCTTGAGAGTCCCTTGGACTGCAAGGTCAAACCAGTCCATCCTGAAGGAAATCAACTCTGAATCCTCATTGGAAGGACTGATGATGAAGCTTCAGCTCTGATGCAAAGAGCTGACACATTAGAAAAGACCCTGATGCTGGGAAAGACTGCAGGTGGGAGAAGGGGACGACAGAGGATGAGACAGTCGGATGGCATCACCAACTCAATGGACGCAAGTTTAAGCAGGTTCCTGGGGGATGGTGAAGGACAGGGAAGCCTGGCACGCTGCAGCCCACGGGGTCACAATGACTTGGACATGACTGAGTGACTAACGATGACAATGAAGGTAAGTGAAGCCGGATGAAGGATGCGGATGAAGCCTAGGGAGAGACCACAAAGAAAGAAAAGGGACTGTGGAAAGTGTTTAGGAATTTCAAAACTGCATGGGTGGCTAGAAGTGGATGAGTCAGCAAGGAAGAAAAAAAAGAAAGGAGGGAGAAAACCAGGAGAGTGATGATATGGAACTAAAAAAAGTGTATTTCAAGAATAGTCAGTGAGATGATTTTCAGTCTCAAGACCAGGGCTTATGTTATATAAACATGGGAGGCACTGCTGATCTTGGCCAGGGCGATGAAGACAGCAGGACTCTAGCAAGGAGGTTCACAAGGCAGGGAGTGCCGGGAGCCAGTGTGAGGAATCCCGCCCGTGACAAGGTCATGCGGTAGGAAGCCTGGCAAACGCAAGGCGTGTTCAGGTTTCAGGGGTTCCCCCTGGAATTTCCCGAGCATCCACCCCCCCAAAAATAAAAATCTGCCGGCCTTTGTACTCTGCTTTTCCACTCTTCTGATATTCTCTGGAAAAGTCAATTCAAGGCTTTAGTCTTCTGCATTTGAAAGGGATGTTTCAGGTAAACGCCCTCTGATAACTCTCTAGCTAGCTTGCCTAACAGGTTCCCCAGACCTCTTACAGCTTGTGAATTGCTTACAGCCCCCAACCGCGAGAGGCACAAAGCTTAAAAGCATCTTAAAGATACAAAACCTTTTCTAAAGAGTTAAAAATTACATTGGTGACGGTTTTCACTGTTGACTCAATGACTGCTGCCAGACCTCCATATTCTTTATCTTTTAGGCATTTGGGAGGATGTTAATCAATGTAAACGGGATATGGAAAAGGATAGATAGTAGTTTTGATGTTAGCAACACTAGACTTTTGAGTTAATTACTTTTCTTTGTTGTATATCACTGCACTCCCCTTGTGTCCTTGCTATGTAAGAATGTAACTTTATTTAGTGCTTTCTGAGAGTGGCACCAGACTTTGGGAAGATTAACACAAATAAGTCTTCTGGTTGACAAACCCTTATCAGGAAAAAGGCTGTAAAATGTTAATTGACCTTTTTGCTAGAGGACATGTAAATCACCTAAGACTTGTGTATACAATTAGGTATGCAGAGAAAAAAGCCTGGTTTTGATAAGAGTCAGGGCTGCTGACACCACATAATTCTGTATTACCCATTGATCTCTATGTACAATCAAGGGTATATAAGGAGATTCTAGACAATAGAGGGATGAAATCAGTCGCTGGACTGGTTTCCCCGTGTCTCCTCTTTCTACTTTAATTTCAGGCTGAATTCCCATCTGGAGCGGGCGGCTCATCATGTCTACTTACCTGCCCTGGCTTTTAAGTTCTGTGAGAGAGAGCGCCCAAGGCGGGGCACTTTCCGAGATCAGCTCGTAAGCCAAGTTATTCAGCCTCTTTTCTCCACTTAATTTTCCTACTATACTATCTCTTTCTAATCTAATCTTATATTAATAAATAAATAAATACGTTTTCCTCGACGACGCCGTCCACGCTTCGAATTCCCTGGACCCCCCGGGGCTGGACCCCGGCAAGGGAGGTTTGGGAAATGGAGGGAAAAGAAAGGATGAGGTCACGGTGAAGTGCAATTATCACAAGGAAACGAAGAGAATCCCAAGGGCACTCCTCAAAGGAAGAGGGAGGAATAAAGATGTGAAGAAGTGAGACATGGCGAAGACGGTGGTGCCGGACGCTCAGGGCAATGGATGAGGACAAGTCAGAAAGGGTGAGGGACAGAGCAGATGAAAAACAGGCTTTAGGCAGGTGAGGTCACAAGCAAGACAAACACTGGGCACACCCCGCGGTGGGGAAAACGGTGATGACTGCCTAAGTGCAAGCAAAGCACTTCAAACGTGTGTGAAGATTCATCCTGACAGCGAGCACATGAAATGACCAGAACAAGTGATAGTGAGAGCTGCTGAATGGTGGAGCTACAGAGGGAGGAGGGAGGAGAGTGATGGGGGTGCCTGTCAGCTGGAAGGTGGTCAAGAGAGCAAATGATGCAGCAGGACTTGGCACCCAGGGCACGGAGGCATTCCTTCCTTCACATCCAGAAGCTTGGGAGAAAAGATACACGGAGACTCTGTCATCAGAGAGCTTGTGGCCCCGTTAGCCGCGCTTTGCCGTGTCTGTGTGGGGCTGTGCGGGCAGCTGGAACCATCTCCCTAAAATACGAACACCAGGGGAGACTGAGTGTGACCTTACTGAGGAACATCTTGCCCCTTGGATACCTGCTTTCTCCTTGCTCACCTGGACAGCCCCCGGTTGGCACTCTCCTTGTCTGTGGCTCTCCACACCTGTCCAACTCAAAGATGGCATGTGGCTGGGTGCACTGGCACCCTCATTCTCCAAGTGGCTGACTGCCTTGTTAAATTCTTAGTATTTATCATCTCATTAACACTTTCGGGCATTGTTTTAAAGGGCAGGATTTGCTATCCTGATACGAGGCCTTTGGAGAGTTACTTATGGCTCCAGTTAAGACAAGGGCCTCCTGTGCTCCAGGGGGCCGCGTGGGGCAACCCCCGAGGACAGTCAGAGGCAAGGAGGTGGAGGGGAAGGGTAGGGAGACTGCAGGTAAAGCGATCTTCACCGGGAGGCATGGGCCTGGTGCCGCAGGCAGGCCAAGCAGGCTCAGGATTTGCTGGTTTGGCTCATGCCAGCACAGCTCAGGGTGCAAGGGCTGCCTCAACGGCCTGGCTGCCTGGGGAAGGGTCTTGAGGCACAGGAACGTGATAAAGGCAGCAGTTGAGGGCTCTGGCTCGGCTGGTTTGTCTACGGAGGGCCCAGGCCACCGGGAAAAGTATCCGGAGAGATTAGCTAGCTCTAGAAGGGGCAGTCTCCACAGGATCAGCGGGGTCCCAAACGTTAGAACTTCAGAATAAAAACACATGCTTCAACGTTAAGTATCCAAAATAAGGGGGAGGAGGAGAGTGCCAGGAAGGTTTTAAAGTCTCCCAGCAGGTAAGCCAGAGGTCAGAAGTATGACGGGAGGGCCCGTGGCCCTGACACGGCTCTGAGGGAGGCCCGGTAGGCTGCGTGTTTATACTTTACTTCAGACCGTTTAAAAAGTGAGTTGCGTAACACATCCATGAGCAGAGATTGACAAGTCTTCAGCCCTCAAACCTCCAGCATGCCATCACCAAACATCCCAGAGGCTGCCGGGCATCCCAGGACTGAGAGGGAACGCCAGTCTGCGGGTCAGAGCCCGAGCGCCCGGGGAGCGGAGATGCCCCCGGAGACCAGGTTCCTGCCGGTCTCCAGCACCTCTGTGGCGAAGCCGTCCCTGCAGGACCCACCTGCGCCCCCTCGCTCCAGGTGAGACTCCCCCACAGATGGTGAAGGGGCCCAAGCCTGACACAAGGCAGTCTAGTTTCAAGTGAGGTGCGCTGGACGATGCAAACATTCCTTATTTCTCTTTGCTGAAGACAGAGGCACAGAACATCAACAGCAGGGAGAGAGATGAGAAACTGCTGACTTATGTGCCTCAGAAACACAGCACTGATCTGGCATTTACATCTTTATAAACGGAAACAGCTGGTGTATTTGCACATCAGACCACTTGAAGTCATTCATCTATAAAGATACACATGTACTAGGTACCTACACACTTACGTACATATATATGGCCTCAAGTGGTGTATACACATACACACGTATATCAGTTATCAGAAAGAGGCAAGGTCCTTGTCACCAGACTTCCTCTGTATGTTGTCATTGCTAAATTAAATCTGGCTAGTTAAATTCTACTTTGGCTTAGTGATATCTCAAAAAAATTTTTTGGTTATAATGATTTTGCCTCAAAATTATGACTCTTTTAGGAAACTGTGCTTAACATTACAGAGGCCTCATTTTATTAGCCAGCATCTTAGTTCCATTTAAGTTGCTATGAAGACCTAACAGAGCAGGCCCGAGGCCGCCATTCTCTTGCGCTAGCAGGTTGACCCTGGGCTGTGGTTTGAGGCCTTAGATTTTGGAGGATTTCCCACAAATGAGTGGCTCAGTGTGCTCAAGCTTTCTGTGTACCGGTGTGGTTTATGCCAAAGATCTGCAGTCCTTCTGGAGGTCTAGAGTTTGGCATATATGTTAAGTCCCCAGCAAACCCTGAGTCTCGAGCTAGCTTCATGTGACATTTCACCCGAAGACTGTCCCTCCTTGAAAAAGCTTAAATTGAGCACATCTCACGTGACTCCCCTGAGCCAGGACAATTGCAGCCTGCCCCTGGCCCCTGTGCATTTTCTCTTGGCTGAGTTTGATCGTTTTGGTGGAATAAGCATAGCTGTTGATTGTTAACAAAACATGAATTCTGGGAGTCTTTCTAGCAAATTGCTGAACTTACTGTGGTCTTGATCACATGATACAATCATTCATCCTGATTTCCATCTGGCCATAAAAGCTTCTGGAGCTTTTCTTCAGGGTCAACCTATGTTCTATATGGTGGCAGTTATACACACAGCTTTGTGTAAACTCTTTGAGGAAGCCAAGCATTATGACAAACGTTCCCTGCCGTGTATAGCCATTCACTAAAACACACATCTACTGGGTGTCTACTAGGGGGAAAAAAAACCAGAACGGGACAGTGGTTAGATGTGGGATGAAGAAATGGCTGCAAGGTGTCTGTCTGGCCTGGGCAACAAGGCAGATGGCAGTGGGGTTCACAGGGAATACAAGCACTGAAAACCTCAGCCCTTTTCTACCTTCCTGCCACCACAAATCAACTGTATCTTCTACAGTTAAAACAGACGATGCGGCCATTAAAGAGGGAGCTGAGTGTGTCTCACTCATCCTAAAGGGATGGTCAACATTAATGTCAAGTGAAAGAAGTAATTTGCAAATCAAGGTTTGGTCTACTCTGAAGTGGTGCATTCACCCATCCTACGAAAGACAACACAGGTTAAGTGTCAAGGGCATGGATTCTGCCGTCAGCTAACTCCAACCCCAGTTCCTACACTTTCTAATAATGAAACCCGGACAAATTCCTCAACTTGTCTATGCCTTTGCTTTCCTATCTGTAAATTGGGGATAACACTATCCACCATATAGTCACTGCAAAGGTTAAGAGTTCATAGGGATAAAACAATGTTTGCTTGCTGTTCTAATGATAGGTTTATCTCCAAACCATGGTCACAGACACAGGCACACAGTATATATAAACAGTGGGTGTGGAAGGATGGCCAGTGAGAAATATTCAGCCTGGAGACACAGACTGGGGGAACTCTGTAGATCACTGTGGATAAAATGCCTTGAGAGGGAATTAACTCACTCATGGAACACATCACAAGTGAGAAAACAAAGGCCACACATGGATCCTGGGAAGTGGAACTATTTAATAGATGAAGAACACAGACCCTATTAAGGAAAAGAGCAGAAATGCTCAGAAGCCAGCCACGGACTCTTGAGAAAGAGGGGTGGGCAGCACAAGGGTCCAATAATGAGGTGGGCACAGAGGCGTACAAACGGGAACTCTGTGAGGACTGCGCAAGCCAGGCGACCGTGGTGGAGGTCACTCTTTAGTTGTCACTGGAGCATACCACAGGGAGGTGAGGACAGACAGTGGACACAACAGTTCCACTGGGTCTTCGTGAGAGAAAGAAGGGCATGTCCAATGGGCACGTGGGGCAGAAAGTGCCCAGGGGTAAGACTGGAGACTGAACACCTTTGACAGTTGAGGCAAGAATGACGACGGCATCCAGCATGGTGCCCACTGTACAGACGAGGCCAGAAGGGCATCAAGAGGGAGAAGTTAAAGACCACGAAGTACGGGAGGCGGCACAGCACACAGACAGAGATCAGATGTGTATAAGAGACAGATCTGGGGGCCAGGGGAGGTGGGGGAACACATTCAGTCTCGAGGAGGAAGAGTGATCCTACAGGGGGCGTGACCCTCCTCCCCTGCGGCTGTAACAAGCCTTAGAGAACCAGGAACGTCTGCACACACGCCTTCCCTGGAGAACACAACTCTCAACAACCTGGAGGTCACCTTTAGTTGTAAAATCTGTTCTCAGAGATACCTGTGGATATAAGGCCTTTCATTCCTGTAGTTAATTTAGGATTTCTATCCCAATACAAAGATAAAAACACCAGAGAATCGTGAGTTTGGACTATAGTTTTGCCTGTTTTCTCAGAGTCCTTCTTTGGCATTATAAGCTAGGCAAAAATATAGAAGACATATAGAATAATCAAATGGAAATCAAACAACAGAAAAATTTAAAAAACAATATGAAAACTCACTGGGTGAGCTCAAAAGTAGATTACATGAGAGAACGGCATCAGTGAGCTCAAAGAACAATCCATTGAAATTAATCAACATGAGCAACAGATACAAACTGGGGAAAACAAAAAGATAGGAACTGAGGGTCCTATGGTACAAACAGTGAGAATTATCACTCATGTTACTGGAGTCCCTAGAAGAAGGAAAAATGTGAGGTTGAAAAAATATTTGAAGAATAATTTAAAACGTCCCAATTTGGCAAGAGCATACACCACATGATTCAAAAAGCTGAGCAAACACCAAACAGGAGAGACCCTAAAAGTTCTATACCAGGATACATCATAAACTTATGACCACAGTGAAAAACACTTTGAAAGCATGTGACAGAAAGGATGCCTTACAGATAGAGAAGTAACGGGGTGATAGGCAGTTCTCCTATGAAACCATGGTGCATAGAAGATGAAACGTAGAAAGGCAGATACGTTTTCTTTTGTCCTAAAAGAACTGTGGATCCCACATCGTATGTCCCACGAAAATATCTCTCAAGAACGAAGGGGGACAGACATTTTTAAATGAAGAAGAAAAAAACATTCATTAACAGCAGACACACTTTAGAAAGAACGGATATAGGAAACTTGCCAAACAGAAGGGAAATGATAATAGAAGACTTGGGAGTTCAAGAACGGAGAAAGAACAATGAAATGTAAAACTGAGAGGGTAACAGGCAGGAAGGCCAAGGGTCTCCAAACAGAGAAAATAGGCTGCAAGTGTCAGACATTTTTCTCTCTTAAGCGGCAGAAGGAAACAACTAGCGGTATTTTTCCCCTTCTCTATACAAATTTAAAAGGACGTTTCTCTTAAAATACTGTGTTGTCATAATGACACCTGGTTTCACCTGAAGTTAACTATTCTCAAACCTTGAGTTAACCAATGCATTTTTCTTACGGGAATGTTTGTCTTAAGCTATGTTAATGGACTATGCATTTACCCCAGACTCTCTTCAAGTCGGTTCCACCTAATGGCTCAGAACCTACTTGACAAACCGGTATGTTATACTGAGATATTGTTCCCCTAATCTATGTGAACGAAACTATTTGTATGGTAATCTGCCCTTCTACAAGATTCAAGTCAATCGTTTTATGGCCCGGGATGAATCATCTGGTGCCAAGATTATCCCAAAATGCATCTTATGGATGGGGGGCCTGGTGCCATTTTGAGTTTTAAGACATTCCTTTCATTAACAGACTGCTAGTGACTATATAACATCCAGCTGAAGACTCGTGGGGGATACTCATTCTGCCCCCTTCTGATGCCTATGTCAGAAGCTTTCTCTATCTCCTTTATGCTTTAATAGAACTTTATTACACAAAAGCTCTGAGCGATCAGGCCTCGTCTCTGGCCCCGGATTGAATTCTTCTCCTCCAGAGGTCAAGAATCCCAGCATCTTTTCATTCAGCAACAACCTTTCAAAACCAGAGATACACAGACTTCACTTCTCATGAACTTTGTTTTAAAAAAAAAAAATCTTAAGACAGTTGAGGCAAAAATTACAATATCCAATATGGTGCTCAGTATACAACGAGAAACTATTTAGAACAACTATATTAAGAACAGGGAATGTAAAAGAACCCTAATGAAATCAAGGTTTCTATATGTCAAAGTGCTGAAATAATGGTAACAGTCTGTGATTAAGTTATGTATATGTAATACACTACATACAGGAAAAAAAAATTAAGATATATACTCAAAAGCATTACAGATATATCAAATAGAATTCTAAAAAACATTAAAGTAACCCACAGGAAGGACAGGAAAGCTAAATAACAAGAACTAAGCAAACAAGAGTAACATTATAAAGGGAATACAAAAAAAAACAATTAAAATGGTGCACTTAAGCACTAATGTATCATTAACTATTTTAAATTTAGATGATCTAAATTTATGAATTAAAAGTGACAAAATGGATTAAAAAAATATGACCCCAACTATTGCTGTTACAAGAAACTTAAAAAATACAAACTGCAAACACTACAATTTCTTAATTATACTTCAAGACTTCATCATTCCTCTCTGCAACTGACAATACTACACAGAAAGTCCGCAAGGATATAGAGAATCTGAAAAACATCCCCAACAAAGAAAATTGTGCAGACATTTATAGAAACTCCACCCAATGACAGCAGAACACACATTCTTTTCAAGAAGTCTTACAGAACATTCAACAAGATATACCACACCCAAGGGCAATAAACAAACTTCAACAAATTTAAACCAAAAGTGAAACAAACAAGAAATCAATAACAACATTATACCAGAAAATGGTTCAAACAGTAGAAAATGAAATAAAAAAAACTTCTAAATAATCCACAGGTGACAGAATAAGTCTCTAAAGGAATCAAGGGGTGGGTATTCAAAACTGAATAAACTGTAATGAAAACTTGTGGGGTAAAACTTGAACAGTGCTGTGATAGAACTTTATAATACTTAATGCTTCATAAGAAAACAAAAAGTGTCAAATCAATAATCTCAGCATCCCTCAAATATTAAAATGTGCAAAATCCAACCAGAGCAAAGCACAAGATAGGCTATCATAAAGACTGGGACAGAAATCAGTGAAAGCAAAAACAGAAAAGAACAGAAAAAAAATCAATTAAGTGCTGGTTCTTCAAAATGATCAGTAAGATTGGTGAATGTCTAAGAAGACTGACAATGATTAAAAGGAGATGACTATTTCCAAAATCAGGAATAAAATGGAATATAAATACATACCTTGCTGCTGTTAAAAAAAATAATGAGGGAATGCTTCCAACAAGTCTAAAATGGAGATGAAATGAAACATTTCTTTGAAGAGGACCAGCTATCCAATGTATCCAATACGAAAAGACACTATGAATAGTTCCATATTTATCAACTAGTATTCAGAAAATCTCCAGGCCCAAATGGTTCACTGGACTATTATAAAACATTAAAACAATTAAGAACAATTACACACTGTCTTCCTAAAAAACAGAACTTGAGAGGCCACTATCACCCTGACACCAAAATCAGACAATGACAGTAGCTAAAAACAAAGAATGGCAACAATGCACCATCAAGAGATTAGAGGAAAACTTCCTCAAAAAAATACAATCAAATTGAATGCTTTTATATTTTAAAATGTATACTCCATAACCCAGTGGGGTTTATTCCAAGGATGCAAGGCTGGTTCAATATGCAAAACTCAATGTAATACATCATATCAATTGAGTGTCAAAGAAAAATCAGATGATCACATCAACTGATGAGACGAAAAGCATCCAACAAAACCCAACACTCAAAAATCTCACCAAATTAAGCACTGAGGGAAACTTTCCAGACTTGACAGGAAAGCTCTATGGAAAAAAAAAAGCAAACTTGTAACACCGTACTTGATGAGAAAACTGAATGTTTTCCCCCTAATATCAGAAACCAATCAAGGATGTCCTCTTACTACTCCTACTCAACATCATACTGGAAGTCCTAGCAAGTGCATTAAGAAAAGGAGATGAAAAGAATACAGATAGGAAGAAAAAAAATATTTGCAGTTGACGTTTCTATGTGCAAAATACCAAGGATTCTATCTAAAGAAATGACTAGAAATAATAACTGAGTTCAGCCAAGGCTACAAGATACCAAAACACCACCCCCAGAACAATGATCTTTCTCTATACTACTAAAGGAAACGAAAATTTAAAAATCAGTATCACCCGAGAACTCCTTGGCAGTCCACCACCCCAGTGGTTAGGACTCTGAGCTGGCCTGGATTTGATCCCTGGTTGGGGAACTAATATCCTACAAGACATAAGGCCAAAAAAAGAAAAAAAAAAAAGGCATTTATAAATCACTTTTAAGAGTTTATAGGGCCTGTATTATTGAAAATTAGGACTTCCCTGGTGGCTCAGATGGTAAAGCATCTATCTATAATGCGGGAGACTGGGGTTCGATCCCTGGATCGGGAAGATCCCCTGGAGAAGGAAATGGCAACCCACTCCAGTACTCTTGCCTGGAGAATCCCATGGACGGAGGAGCCTGGTGGGCTACAGTCCGCAGGGTCGCAGAGTCGGACACAACTGAGCAACTCCACATTATTGAAAATTACAAAATGGTAATGAAATACCAAGAATGCTAATGACGTGTCATATCATGTACTGTGTTCATAGTGTCACTTCTGAACAAACTGCTCTATAGGCTTGAATCAATCTCTATAAATGCTGAAGCAATATTTTTTTGCATGCTAAGATTTATATGGGAAGTCCAAGGAACTAGGAAAGCTAAGTCAATTTAAATAATAATAGAAATGATTCATTTATCCAATTTTAAGATTTATGGTAGAGCTAAAATTAAGTAAACAGATTGAATCAATAAAAAGGTCTGGATGTTTGGTGTTTAAAACCACCAAAAGAACAGTTTGTTTTTTTTTTTTAAAAAAACTAAAGCCTGAAGGTCTTGACTGGTACAATAAAATGTGCCCATATATCATGTGTATATTTTTATCTACTTAAATACCTGCCCTGAACTGTCTTAACTCTCCCGACACTGGATAACAATGAGTGTATATACAAGACCCACGAAGGGTTAAGGCCCTTTGCCAGTGAAATAACATTCCACTCACCCCAAGTAAACTAAGGAACCCGTGACAAAGTGCCATAAGCTTGACAGAGAAGTCTCAAAGGAACTGTGTTTGCATTTCATTTGCTTATCTAAGTTTCCATCTTCTTTTTATAAAAATTCCTGAGATAACACTACAGTGTAAACCAAGGAGAAAACCACAGCTAAAGTTTCCCTTAGTGCACAGTAAACACTGGTCTCTCCCTTAAGGATGAATTCTCAGATGCAGAATAAGGCTCCACGCTGGGTCAATTTCTAAAACAGATCTTTACACAACTATGGATGATCTGACAGGTTTTCTCAAAGCGAAGATACTTGAGGGGTTTCTCTTTGGTATGTATGATCAGATGTCACAGTAGATACTTTCTCTTGCAAAAGATTTTCCTCTGTGTTTACATTCAAAAAGTCTTTCCCCAATAGGAGTTCTCGGAGGGTGACAGAGGTTTGCCCACTTGTGAAGGGTCTTCCCACATTTGTCACACTGACAGAGTTTCTCCCAGTATGGATCCTTTGATGCTGAGTGAGCGAGGAGCTGCGACTGAAGGCCTTTCCACACTCACTGCACTTATAGGGCTTCTCTCCAGTGTGGATGATGGCGTGTCGAATAAGGTTTGTGCTCCAGCAGAAGGACTTCCCGCACTCCATGCATTCATAGGGCTTCTCTCCACTGTGAATCCGCTGGTGTCTGGTGAGGCCAGACCTGCGGTTGAAGGCCTTACCACATTCCGTGCACTCATAAGGCTTCTCTCCAGTGTGGATGCTGAAGTGCCGAATGAGGTCTTTCCTAGTGCTAAAGGCTTTTCCACATTCTTTGCACTCAAAAGGTTTCTCGCCAGTGTGTGCCCTTTTATGCAAGATGAAAGTAGAGCAGTGGGTGAAGGCCCTTCCACACTCAGTGCACACAAAAGGCTTCTCCCCAGTGTGGATCCGCTGGTGCCTCTTGAGGTATGACCTGTGGTTGAAGGCCTTCCCGCACTCGAGGCACTCGAAGGGCTTCTCCCCGGTGTGGATGACGTAGTGGTGAATGAGGGCTGCGCTCTCACAGAAGGCTTTCCCACATTCGCTGCACTCGTAGGGCTTTTCCCCAGTGTGGGTCTGCTGGTGCCACATGAGGTAGGACTTGTGTTTGAAGACCTTGCCACACTCGAAGCACTCATATGGATTCTCGCCACTGTGGATAATGTGATGGCGAAGGAATCCGGGCCTGTGTCGGAAGACCTGCCCACATTCTTTGCACACAAAGGATTTTTCCCCAGTGTGTCTCCTCTTATGTAAGACAAAATTGGAGCGGTGGGTGAAGGCCTTTCCACACTCACTACACTTGTAGGGCTTCTCCCCACTGTGAATCCGCTGGTGCTGTGTCAGGTAGGACTTGCGGTTGAAGGCCTTGCCGCACTCCATGCACTCGTAGGGCCTCTCCCCAGTGTGGATCATATGGTGCTGCAGAAGGTGCGTGCTCTTAATGAAGGTTTTCCCACACTCTGTGCATTCATAGGGCTTCACTCCAGAGTGAATCTTTTCATGTCCAGCAAGAAGGTGTTTCTTGTTAAAAACTTTCCCACACTCGTTGCATTTGAAGAGACTTTCCTCTTCCTGAATCATGGGATATTTACCTGATCCACAGGAGTCACGGTCATGGACAGCACTCCCTAGAGGGGCTGGCTCCTCTTCAACGCTTGAACACACACCACCGGCTGTCCTTAAGCTGCCATGTTCGGGACTCATTTTTTCATGAAGCTTCTCCCTCTGGGGGTTGATCCCTGGTACAAAGTGGTCCTCCTGCATTTCCAGCGGCCCATCCCGATCCTTGGTTTGTCCCAACTGGGAGTCCCCTGGGCCTCCCTGTGTCAGTTCCTGGAGAGAGGCTCCCTCAAACAGCGTTGGTTCACAACTGGTAGGTTCTGTGGTCTTGGGTTTTCCTTTGTCAACTGAAAGAAATACAATAAACAGGGCCCATTAGTAATCCAACACAGAAGAAATGAGCTGAATTTCAGTGAGGAAAAAAAGACAGATGAAAGGAGTGCCCCTAGGTCTGTATGCTTTGCTGCCAGTGACTCTCAGGATTGTTGATTTCCTTCTTCCTTGGTCATTAGACTGCTGACTCCTTCAAAGAGAGTTTAGGTGAGGAGATAAAGGGTATGGAGTGGACACACCACCACAATTTTATAGACATGGCTGGACAGAGTAATAATACCTCTGTGTGCTTTCAGTTTCTGTAAGCAAGGACGTCCCAACTGTTGTTAGAACACTAGGAAAAGGGGAATTCCCTGGAGCTCCAGTGGTTAGGACTTGGTGCATTCACTGCCAGGCCTCGGTTAAATTCCTGGTCAGGGACATACTTTATATTCTATGACAACAGATAGCTCATTATGGGAACCTAGACAGATTATGCTAAAGAGATAACATTAAATGTTCACAGCAGAAAGACCACACATGTAATTACAATCTTGGGGTTTTGAGCCATGAGTTATTAGCTGGTGCTCTGGAGAGGGAAGAAGGCTGGACACTGAGTCATATGTTCAACAACTCAGTCAGTCATGCTTCTGTAATGAAGGTCAATAAAAGTCTATATACCCGGGCTCTGGAGAGGTTCATGGGTCTCCAACACTCCGTGCACATACTGCCAAACATTGATTCCTGGAGGTAAAGAGTCGCTGAAGACACGGAAGCTTCGTGATTGGAATACCTCTGGCCCTTCTTCTGAGCTGTATCCTGTACCAAACATACTCTGTGAGCATAACAGGTTCAAGGGGAGTTTCTGAGTCTAGCAAATCAATGAACCTGAGGGTGGACTGGGAAGTCTCTTGACTTTCAGTTGGTTTAGAAGCCCAAGGCAGACACGGCAGCCCTGGAGTTCTATGTTCCTAATCTGGGGTTTGACTACCTGTGTGAAGGAAGAGGCCAGGGGAGTTGTACACCACAGGAGTCCTACACCAACTCCAGGTACAACAGGCATCGCCACAGAGAGACAGTGGGAAGGATGCTACAGCCTAAGGCGACAACGTACAAAAGCCCCACAGGTCACGAGGATGGTGCTGATGAGAATCCAGGGGAGCTGACTTGGGTTACTGTGAAAACTCCCATAGCTCACAAGACATAGCTCACAAGGCAGGATGGTAAGCAGGATGGAGGAGACACACTGGGTCTGTTATGTCTGAACAGTGTGGTGAAAAGACTAGCAAAACACACATGATCTAGATAAAGAACATGTCGATGCTTTACTTGAAGACATTAAAGAGGAGCTAAACCCATGAGGAATTTAATGTAGGGGATGGTGAAATTGGAGAGAGACGGTCAAAAGGTGCAAACTTCCACTTTTAAGATTAAGTAACCAAGGGATGTAATGTACAACTCATTGACTATAGTTGACACTGCTGTATGATCTAAAGAAGCACCATTAAGAGAGTATTGTTAAGAGTTTTCATCACATGGAGAAAATTTTTTCCCTTTTATCTTTTCTTCTTTACTTTTTAATGTATTGTCACCATGATTAAATTAAACTTATATTCAGAGTGCATCATGCGAAATGCCGGGCTAGATGAAGCACAAGCTGGAATCAAGATTGCTGAGAGAGAAATTAATAACCTCAGATACGCAACGACACCACCCTTATGGCAGAAAGCAAAGAGGAACTGAAGAGTTTTTTGATGAAAGACAAAGAACAGACTGAAAAAGCTGACATAAAACTCAACATTCAAAAAACAAAGATCACAGTATCGGGTCCCATCACTGCACGGCAGATAGATGGAGAATTGATGGAAACAGTGACAGACTTTATTTTCTTGGGTTCCAAAATCACGGCAGATGGTGAGTGCAGCCATGCAATTAAAAGATGCTTGCTCCTTGGAAGAAAAGCTATGACCAACCTAGACAGCTTATTAAGAAGCAGAGACGTTACTTTACTGACAAAGGCGCTACTTTACTGACTTTACTGACAAAGTCAGTTACTTTACTGACTAGTGTAAGCTATGGTTTTTCCAGTAGTCATGTATGGATATGAGAGTTGGACCATAAAGCTGAGCGCTGAAGACTAGATGCTTTTGAACTGTGATATTGGAGAAGACTCTTGAGACGCCCTTGGACTTCAAGGAGATCAAACCAGTCAGTCCTAAAGGAAATCAGTCCTGAATATGTATTGGAAGGACTGATTCTGAAGCTGAAACTCCAATATGTTGGCCACCTGATGTGAAGAACTGACTGACTGGAAAACACCTTGATGTTGGGAAAGATTGAAGGCAGGAGGAGAAGGGGACAACAGAGGATGAGATGGTTGGATTGTATCACCGACTTGATGGACATGAGTCTGAGCAAGCTCTGGGAGCTGGTGCTGGACAGGGAGGCCTGGCATGCTGCAGTCCATGGGGTTGCAAAGTTGGACTTGACTGAGCTGATCTGATACAAGAAGATGGATGTTAACCAACTGGTAATCACTTCATAATATATGTAAATCAAATCAGCATGCTCTGTGCCTTAAAACTTATACAGTGATGTACATCAATTGCTTCTCAATAAAACTGGAAAAAAATGAATCATATGAAGTTGACAATTCTATCCCAATGAATTTGTATATTCCATAAAATTTCCAATAAAATACCAATTGGGTTATGGTGGAACTCAGTAGTTTTACCATGGGATTTACATGAAAAATCAAAGATGCAAGAATAACGAGAATTAAGAACAAGATAGATACCTTAGCAGGTAACAGGATTCTAGACTTTAAGACACTGTGGTCCTGGTACAGAGAGAAGACAAACAGGCAATGGAAAAAGAACAGAGAGCCCAGGAAACACACATACATGGAGCTCTGGGGAATGGAAGAGAAAGGAGAGTAGCTCACAGTAAAAGCAAAGAATATAAAGTAAATGGAGCTAGAAAAGTGGGTGACACGCTGGGAAGGAGAATACCATACTCCTGTCTCACACTGTCCTCAAATTCTACCTCACGCCAGAAAGAGTTAAATGTCCGGTGCCAAGCTTAGAACATCCTATAATGAGAACATCTTTCTGATATTAGGGATGGAGCAGCACCTATAACTGATGAAAGTATCGGTAATGTACAAAAACCCCTAAAAGCAAAAGTCAAACAAAGTTAACAGAACACCTGGCATTTTTGATGAACTGACATTTCAAAGAAGACAATACAGTTGTTCGTCAGTATCCACAGGGGAATAACGGGTATCAGACACTTCCTGCTCAACACCCAAATCCAAAGATGCTCAAGTCCTTTACTTAAAAAGGCAGTTTTTGCACATAACCTACACACATCCTCCTGTGTACTTTAAATCGTCTCTAGAGTGCCTGTAATATGTAATACAATGTAAATGCTATGTAAATAATTGCCAGCACAAGGCAAACTTAAGTTTTGCTTTTTCGAGCTTTCTGGGATTATTCTTTTCCCCCCGTCTCTTCAATCCATGCTTGATGAATCCAGAGTCAGAACCTGCAGATGAGGAGGACAACTGTACAAATGGGCCAATAATTACACGATGAGAAGCTAAAGCTTGTGAACAATTAAGGAATTGCAAGGCAAGCTCACCTAAGACACAATTTTGTCAGTTTGTTAAGCAAAAATAAACATGCCTGAGAGCATGAAGGACAGGACACACTCAGTGGAATCTAGAGAATTCTAGATAGGCAGATCTCTTTTAGAAAACCACCGCAATTGTCACCTAAAGTTGAAAGTTTGCACAGGCTACAATCCAACAATTTTACTCCTAGAAATAACAAAAGACAGGCCTAATCGTGTGCAAGATGACCAATACATACGAATGTTCTTGGTAGCACTGTTTGTGAGAGTGACGAAATGTAAACAATGAAATGCCCTGAGTGGATGAATATGAAACAGGAATATTTTTTATTTCATTTACTTGCTTCAAGTGGAAGAAACTTGGGCACATTTTTATGTTGAGTAGACAAAGGATAAAGTTACTAAGGGGCTTCCCTGGTGGCTCAGAAGGTAAAGCATCTGCCTGCAATGTGGGAGACCTGGGTTCGATCCCTGGGTCAGGAAGATCCCCTGGAGAAGGAAATGGCCACCCACTCCAGTATTCTTGCCTGGAAAATCCCACGGACAGAGGAGCCTGGCGGTCTACGGTCCATGGGGTGGCCAAGAGTCGGACACGACTGAGCGACTTCACTTTCACTTTTAAAGTTACTAAACAAGCAGTAAATAAGAAATACTTTCCCTAAAAGGTGTAACCTAGACTCTGGTTCAAGAACTGGCCAGGAGTGTGCCAAGATCTCTTCCGCCAGGTGAAAGGAAAACTACAGCCTGGGAACCTGAGTGCAGAAGGGCTGAGGACCAAGCAAGAGTTTACTGTGAGACTTGCTGACACCCCAGGGTCACACGCTGAGACGTCTGCACTGGGCAGGCAGTCACTGTCAGGACGGCCGGATGCAGGGCTGCTGGAGGTGGGGGTGAGGGTCTGGGGGGCAGCCCGTCTCCAGCCTGCGCGGACGGCGGGCCCATGTGCTCGAGCATGGGAGGGGAGGAGTGAGCATTGGGATGGGCTCTCTACCAGGCGTGCTCTTGGCTGCCTCTGAGATCCTCAGCTGGAGGTGTGTGGGGAGCGGGGTCAAAGGCTGGGAGGTCCCTCTGAGGGGCCACCGATGGCCACACACAGACGCTCACAGGCCAGCCGGGCCACCGAGTGACCAGGAGTGGAAAGAGCACGCCTCTGCAGCAGCCCCAGCGCCACATGCAACAGCTCCAGTGCCCGCAGCAGCCCGGACGTGGGCACACAGGACAAACCTCACTGGGAGGCTTTACCCAACAGGAGGCGACGCCGACAGGGCACAAGGGAGGGCTCCTAAGTGTCTGAAACCATAGCTCGGGAAAGGGGAAGCAGAGGAGGGCTGGAGAGGCGCTGGGAGGGCAAGGCGTGAGCCACGCTGCTCATCGTGACTAACGGGACATGGCGGTACCAGGAGCTCACTTCCCACAAGACACCGCCTACGGCACAGACCCTGGGCTGAGCAGTTTTATGTTCTAAAACCGCACACCCCCAGCAACCCCAGGACAGAGCGGCTATCGTGACTGGCGCCTTCAGGAGCAGAGCCCCCTCACCAACCTCCTGCTCCTCTCCTGGGACAGAGGGCTCAGTCACAGCTCTTGGGTCAGGAAGATCCCCTGGAGAAGGAAATGGCCACCCACTCCAGTATTCTTGCCTGGAAAATCCCACGGACAGAGGAGCCTGGCGGTCTACGGTCCATGGGGTGGCCAAGAGTCGGACACGACTGAGCGACTTCACTTTCACTTTTAAAGTTACTAAACAAGCAGTAAATAAGAAATACTTTCCCTAAAAGGTGTAACCTAGACTCTGGTTCAAGAACTGGCCAGGAGTGTGCCAAGATCTCTTCCGCCAGGTGAAAGGAAAACTACAGCCTGGGAACCTGAGTGCAGAAGGGCTGAGGACCAAGCAAGAGTTTACTGTGAGACTTGCTGACACCCCAGGGTCACGCGCCAAGACACTTGCACTGGGCAGGCAGTCACTGTCAGGATGGCCGGATGCAGGGCCGCTGGAGGTGGGGGTGAGGGTCTGGGGGGCAGCCCGTCTCCAGCCTGCGCGGACGGCAGGCCCATGTGCTCGAGCATGGGAGGGGAGGAGTGAGCATTGGGATGGGTTCTCTGCCAGGCGTGCTCTTGGCTGCCTCTGAGATCCTCAGCTGGAGGTGTGTGGGGAGCGGGGTCAGAGGCTGGGAGGTCCCTCTGAGGGGCCACCGATGGCCACACACAGATGCTCACAGGCCAGCCGGGCCACCGAGTGACCAGGAGTGGAAAGAGCACGCCTCTGCAGCAGCCCCAGCGCCACATGCAACAGCTCCAGTGCCCGCAGCAGCCCGGACGTGGGCACACAGGACAAACCTCACTGGGAGGCTTTACCCAACAGGAGGCGACGCCGACAGGGCACAAGGGAGGGCTCCTAAGTGTCTGAAACCATAGCTCGGGAAAGGGGAAGCAGAGGAGGGCTGGAGAGGCGCTGGGAGGGCAAGGCGTGAGCCACGCTGCTCATCGTGACTAACGGGACATGGCGGTACCAGGAGCTCACTTCCCACAAGACACCGCCTACGGCACAGACCCTGGGCTGAGCAGTTTTATGTTCTAAAACCGCACACCCCCAGCAACCCCAGGACAGAGCGGCTATCGTGACTGGCGCCTTCAGGAGCAGAGCCCCCTCACCAACCTCCTGCTCCTCTCCTGGGACAGAGGGCTCAGTCACAGCTCCCTGCCCACCCCCGCAGTGTGGCCAAGAGCCCAGTGCCTGCCAGTGGAGCCTTCAGAGGGCTGGTGCTTATGGGAGTCAGACTGGCGTCATTCCCCCACTTCTCTGCTGGCTGCAGGGGGTCAGGACAACCTGAAGCCACATACTGACGACAGAACGAACCCGGGGCCCCAGACGGCCGTGTGCTGCAGAGCTCCCGGGACCCACAGGGGCCGGGTGAGAGTCAGAAACAGCGCCGCCACGTGCTTGCGCACCCAGATGCCGGAGTCCCTGACACAGCAGCCAGGCTGTAACTCAGCCGAACTCACGTGCAGACACAAGGAGATCCCGAATGTCACCGGGACCACAGAGCTGGTGGTCGGCACCCGGGCCTGAAGCCCAGCACACATCGGAGCTCGTACACCGCTGTTCTCGGCGAGGACAGAGGGACCTGGGGTCCAAGGGCTCCGTGGCTTCCAGACCACTAGAGGCCCCAACAAGACGCTTCCCGGGGAACCAGGGCCAGCGGCTTCCGGCAGGGTCTCTGCCCACAGCTTGGCTCCTACCTGGACAGGTGCTTCGGGAGAGGTCTCTCTTCACCGTCCACAGCTCCTGCCCGTGCTCCAGCTGGTAGATCAGCTCAGGTCTGGGGACAGGACACCCTGGGCATGGAGAAAAAAGGAAGACATGATGGCTTCTGCGAAAACTGAAAAAGACCTCTCAGTCCAGCGTGTGACTTTAGGATGTGGACCTCAGAATGAAGCTGCTCCCACCCACAGAAATCTGGAACTGTGACCTGGAAAGCAAAGTCAGATGCGGCACTGCTGGGACCCAGACTTCAGACAGCAGTGAATGTTGTGTAGACAGCACCTCACCCCTTTGACCTCTGTCACACAGAGCTCCAAGAGACCTGTTCGGCTGTAGCCAAGAGACCCAGAGAACATGACCCGCTCCTTCCAGAGGCTGTTTCCTAATTAATCCAAGTGAGTCTCAATCATGTGAGCATCAAAACCTCCCGGGATGTCTGGTTCGCATCCAGCTGAAAGCTAATCTCTGCAGACAGGGCCTGGGCAGCAATAGACTAAAACCACTCAGACTCTGGCATCAAGAAGGGCCGCAAACTCTGGTCTCCACCAACTGGCAGGTGAACCACACTAGGCGCTCTGGAAGAGGGTGCCCCAGTCCAGGATGGCTGAGCGAGGGGCCTCGCCGGTGCCATGTCCTGCAGCAGCCTGGGTCGCCCACCGGGTCGCCTGCCTGTCAGGAAAGCGGCCCAAGATCCTAGACCAGGAAGAAGCAAAGCAGCAGACAATTGGGCTGCAAGCCACCAACCCGGGAGCCAGTCCCAGCCCTGTGCTTCTGACTGGTGAGGCAATAAAAAACTTCTTCCAGAGTGAAGACTGAGCCGATCTGCCACATGCAGCCACACGATGCAAGGGCAAGACACGTGGGTTCCACAGGATGTGGACGGTGGAGGTGCCAGGACTCGCAGATGATCTCCTCTGGCAGATCCAGGGTTCATCGCTCATCACTAAGCAAATGTGCTCTCCTGTCTGCTCCGATCCCGGCACACGGCTCAGCCACCAGGAGTCACCCTCCCGACAACCTCAGGGCCTTTGCACGTGCTGACTCTCGTCCCTGGGTCTCCGCTCAAATGTTGCCCCCTGAGAAGACTCTGCTGAACCTTGGAGGAGTCGAGGCCAGGTGCTTAACCAACCCACCACATCACTATCAACTTTTAATCTTAACTATAAGTGAAAATTAATTTGTACAGGGTATAACCGTATCACAGGGATTGTGCCAAGCAATTTAAATGCAGTACATTATTTAAAATGGCAATAAACTGATTGAATAATTTAAAGAACTCACATATTTGAATCATCGACTCTTTTCAGTCAAAATAAGGTATGATGACCTCATTGATATAAGTCTTTTTTTAGATCCCAACCAAAGTTCTGAAGTCCGAAGCTGTAACAGGCCAAGTCTGCAAGGGCTGTGAGTCCCTAGCTGCCACCTGATCTGAGAAGAGACTAATCTTGTTCGTTGGTCTCTCTATGGTCGACATACCAAGTTTCTGGGTTGGTGACCCAGGGGCAACCAGGTACCTGGTACTGCACCAGGCGAAAGTCCCCTCAAAGATGCAACTGTGATCAACTGAGCCAACATCACTGAAGTCTGGGGGCAGGTGGGGAGAGGCACACAACTCAGCTTCCTCCAGACGGTGCAAGCCCTGCCGTGGGTCTGGGCGCTCCTGCGGAACAGATGCCCAAAGGTCGCAGCACTGCTGTCTGGAGGCACGAGCCCCAGCCCCTCCCTGGAGAGGGAGGCCGCCACTCACAGACTCACCACTTGGGCCTGCTAGGAGCCTACCAGAAAAACACCCAAGTAAAAGACAAATGGTCGGGGATGGAAAGGTGACCAAAAAAAACATTTTTTTTGTTTGGAGGGTAAAAGAGGAGCAGAGAGGAAGAGGAAGGGACTAATTATTATGCCATGTACCAGGGCCATGCCGGGAGAGGCTGAGCTTAGAGGCCCAAGCCCCTCCCCGACAGGAGACAGACTAAAACTAAAAACCAGGGCTTTACGAGAATAAAAGCCCACAAGGGAAAAGGGAGGGAGTGACGGCACCCACGTCAAACCTTATACACCAAGCAAATGCCAGGTCTAGCAAACACGATACTGGTCCTGGACTGGTCCTGATTCAAACAGAGTAACAACAAAAACCAAACCAAAAGCCCTAGGTAACACGGAGAGCGTAAAACATTTAACAAAATAATAGACAGTACATAACTAAATTAGAGCACAGTTAATAGTTGCACCCAACTGGAAATCCAAAATCTTTATACTAAAACTTACAGAGTAAATTATTACATATAAATAACAGAACTGAACGTATTTTAAAAGTTATATTATTGAAACATAAAAAGGCACAAACTGGTTTGTCTGATCCTACAACACAAGTTTTTGAATTATCTTCAGAATTTGTTAAACTGCAGCAACAGACAACACCTCATGAACACTGTGGCTCAAATTATAGTTATACCTGGGAATACCCCTGAACTGAAACACTGCATGCTGCCATCCTGAAAAGTAACTAAAGAGGAAAAACGGGCACGTCTCACTTTAACTCTACAGCTTTGCCTGACCTTCCTATAGGCCAAGTATCCACTGCTCTAAAAGCACCCCGCATTGGGCACTGAGGCTCTGACATAATACATAATTAAAATGAATTTCTGGCACTTATGTGATGATCCCCACTGCTGCTCCATTTGACAGCCCAACTGTGCCTGTTCTTAAACCTGCAAAGACCCAGGGCCCCTCACTGTAAGTTACTGCAACCTTCCTTCTGTGGCCCCACCCAGCTTTCAGGGTCCCGTCATGGACTGAACTGTGTTCCCCTAAGCTGAATGTGTTACCCCCTAGGCCCCAATGTGAGCCGGTTTGGACTTAGGGCCTTTAAAGAGGTACTGAAGGTGAAACGAGGTCATGGGGTAGGCCCTCATCTGGGAGGACCGGTACCCTTTGAAGAGGAAGAGGAAGAGGAGGTCCCTCCAAGCCAAAGCAAAGGTCAGGTAAGGACTCCCAAGCAGGCGGTCAGCAAGAGATCCTTATCAGGAACTGACCTGGGCCGTCCAGCCTCCAGAAACTGTGAAAAGAAAGCTGTTTAACCACTGAGCTGACTAACAAGATCCACACACCCCAAACCCAGCATTATCAGAAGCCAGGAATTACTTGCCCTGAGAGACAAGGCGAAGGTGCTCTCTTTGGTGTCTGCCTTCCCTCTGAAGGGAAACAGAACTCCTCTCCCAGGCTGCCAGCACCCACACCCTCGGTGGCTGGGACCCCAGCGGCACCCCTTCCCTGCAGGAGCGCAGGCGACGTCACACCGACCGCAGCCTGTCTAAGGAGATGCCACCTGACACAGGACAGACACCAGGCCCAGCATCTGTTCACCCTCTGGGACTGGTTTCAGATCACATGCCCATTTAGTATGACTTTGGTGGCCATGTATTCCTCGTTTACGAATTTTCCTTCATCTCCCTGATGCTGATTCTTATAAATCAGCCCACCTTAAACGGGCCTCCCTCCAACAAAGGCCCTTAAAATCTCACAGTACTGCTGGAAAGCCAGTCCCACTAGCGCCCTCAGAGACTCCTTCACTAAAGGGCTTCGACGACCTCCTCGCACACCTCCTGGAGTTTCTGAAGCACGGACCAGGGCCATGAGATGCCCAGACTGTGCCCTCAGCTGCTGCAACATGCTGTCCAGACCACCACAAGCCACACACAAGGCTCTCCTGGCAGCAAAGGCTCTCTCAGACCTGGACCTCTGACCTCCACACCCAGCTGCCCATCACGTTCTGGGTCATGAAAACAGCACAGCCCAAGCTCGGCACGGCTATCGAGGGCTCAGGACAGGATGGCACGGACCCGAGGCCCTCCGACACACTCCACTCGGAGGCGGCGGGGGCTTCTCCTGTCCTCAGCTCCTTGCCAGATGCCGTGGGGCTGGAGGGGTCACCCCTCCCGATGGGCCTCGGCTACCCAGGGAGCTCCCTGTGACTGAGTGAGTGGACCGCTGTGGGAGTCCCCAAGTCTGCTGCCCATCATACATGATGCAGCTGAGGAGAAGGCTGCTGCTTTCTACCCTGTAGCCAGAATGTCCCAGTGAAAAATGGGACCTAAGAAACACCGTGTGGCCTATTCAGGGAGTCATCTCAGTACCAGAGGCCCTGATCAGCCAGCGGCTTCACGTTCATTATCAACTGTTGGGCCATCGCTTCAAAACCGCCTCCTTCAGGGTAAAGAATCTCTTGTCTCACAGGTATCACAAAAATAAGTCAAAGTCACACGTCCCTCCACTTATAAAGGTGACCACGCAAGCCTCGCCAGGACGCTCCTGAGTCCCTCTGGAGCGACAGACCTTACTGACAGTGACCACGACACACACTTCACTTCACAAACTACACAATGCTGGGCTCTGGTGAGAGGCATTCAATTGAGCTTCACGGCCCCAGATAGCTGGCTTAACTAGAGAATAATAATTTCCTTCAACCACTCCTTTTCAAATTCTAGTCTGACAAATAAATCCCCAAATAAACCTCTATCTTGCCCCGTAGCCTTAATTCAAGGTTCCTTGGCCTACTTACATCACACACCAACTTCAAGAACGTCCCACTGCCCTTTGCTACACTGAAGGGGAGGGTGGCTCCCCTCTATGCACACCGAGACTAGTTCTACAGGCGGCCACTCACACCGTCCTCCCTGCGGTTATGCACGGGGCTTGCCATCATCCCACGAGGCTGGAGGTGAGACTGAGGGAGCGCATGCTCCGGGGACACACTAACCGGGGACTGCCTCAGGGCCCGGGCAGCGGCTCATCTGATATGGGTCCATCTGGCCTGAACTCCAAACCAAACCAAACCACACCCTGAGTAAGAGCCCTGTGCCACTCTGGGAACTGCTGTTCCGATACCGGTCTGGGTACTTTCAACGGTTTGTAACTCAGAGACCCGAACCCTCCTAGTAAGTCACTGTTTCAAGCAAACAAGCAAATGCTTGAGGCCGTCATCAGGTCAAGTGCATACCCACGGCCCATGTGAGGAGGGCTTCACCAGGGACACGGAAACGCCCACTCCAGTGGGCACCCATGCACTGCCTCTCCTGGGACAGAGATCAGATCCGGAAGCTCTTGGCTTTCTACTAGGGATTCTATCGCACACAGTCATGTTCCTGAGCTGCTGTCTACGATCCTGGTATACTCCTCAACCTGCCAAAGGGGAGACCTGGTAGAGGATGCTACTATCTGTGACATTTTAAAAACAAATGGAGACTATGGCTTCCCTCACGAAGCACTTGTTTCCTATAATTAACCTTCTAAATCTCTGGAGAGAGTGGCACCCGCTTCCCAAAGGTGTCTCTCCGCTACCCACTCCAGCTTTCCACCGAGGGCCACAAGAAAAGCCGAAATGCCCAAGAACACCCACCAGGAAAGCAGAACAGCACCTCAGGGGCCTGAGGCAAATATGTCAAGTCTGTGCGGAAACAGCAAGACGCTAGTGTGACCGGAGCCGTGGGCGCGGGGAGAGCCTGGGCAGCCGGGTGCGGGGACCGGGGCTCGATGGCGGGCATTTTTATTTCTTTAATTTTGTTGTAAAATATCTAAATGTCGAGCTTTTCCTGATTTTGTTCAACCTCCTCTCACTGACGCAGAACACAATCCCAGGTCTCTCAGAACAGGCCTGTCTCACCGAAGCCCTGGCTTTACAGCCCTCCCTTCCCTCCAACTGAGCGGTTTTAATTTTGTTGTAAAATATCTAAATGTCAAGCTTTTCCTGATTTTATTCAACCTCCTCTCACTGACGCAGAACACAATCCCAGGTCTCTCAGAACAGGCCTGTCTCACCGAAGCCCTGGCTTTACAGCCCTCCCTTCCCTCCAACTGAGCGGCCTGAGGGGCCCGTCCCCGAGCTGCTGTTTCTCCACCGGGGCTCTGCGGCCCATGCGGACTGGGTCATCCTCGGCTGAGCGGGGCTGTGTCCACCCTCTGGTCCTGAGGCAAATCTCTGGACTCATCACCAGACCCCGGGACCACGCACCCCCACGTGTGAGGGGCAGATGCGGCTGCAGACGCTGCCCGGTATCTCCTGGGCACAAAACCGCCACATGCCAAGACGCACTCCTCTCCCAGCTTCTCCTTCTCGGACCAGCAGATGATCCCAGCCGAGACTGGGTGAACATGAGACACCCGTGAAGGCGCAGGAGGACACAGAAGCCCCCTGACTGAGACCCTGCGCTTAGACAGGACCTGCTGCCACCGAAGGCCAAGGCCTCCTGGGGCCCCGGCTGCCGCACCCTCTTCCTGGAGAACAGCCTCTCACCCGCATCCTGTGCACTCGGCTGTAGGGGACGCTGCGGAACCGCTCTCATTCGGTCCGCTCCCTCTCTGGAATGTGAAACAGGAACCTCAGACAGAGGCCGGTCTGTGCTGGGCCCTGGGCTGAGAGGCTCAGGCGGTCACTTCCGCCTCACAGACACCCCCACCCCCGCCCAGAGCCCTGCAGCAGAGAAAGAGCAACAGTATAAACATACGAAGAAGCAGAAGCAAGGCATCCGGGAGCCTTGGAGAGCAGGGATTGGCGCGGGGGGTCACTCCTGCCAAACTTGCTGGGCTGCAAAAGCCATTCTGAAAAGACAGGGACGTGAGCAAAGCCAGAGAAAGAAGCCAGGATGGGGGACCCAGAAGCCAGGGTAGAATCCTGGTTCTCCCATTTCAGTCCGATGCGGCCCGACTGGAAATGCTGCCTTTGGGTTCTGAGAACATTCATTTCTTTCCACCACTTTCTAAGAGCCAAAGGGGTCTTTCTTGCCCAAGGTGGCACTGAGATAGCAGGCAGGAAGAGACGAATCTCAAACATCAGCGAAGCTGTAGGGCGGGAGGCTTCTGGATCAGCTGGGCATGCAGCGAGAGCGTGCCTGCAGGGAAGTGGCAGGCACCCTGCATGGCTGAGTGAGAGGCCTTACCCAGGGACATCAGGAGCCTGCACGTCTCCAGCATCACCTCCCGGTACAGGGTCCTCTGAGCCGGCTCCAGATGCCCCCACTCCTCCGGGGTGAAGGTCACAGCCACGTCATCGAAGGTCACAGACACCTGTCAAGCAGAGGTAGCAGAGCTCATGTCTAAAAGCCTGGTAAAGATGCAGAGAGACCAAGACCTAATTATGGGCTATCTCCTGAGGGCAAGATCTAGGCTGGGCTGAAGGGAAGGTGAACAATGTTTTGGACATAATACAGTAGTGTATCATGAAGCCTGTAAAAGAATCTCCTATGCGGGACCACTGGAAAGTCACATAAGACAATGGAAGTGATGTGTGGGCTGTGAAATGCAGACAGGGCTCTAGGATATCGGAGAAATGAGTACATAATGGTAATAACAGTATCAACAATGGTAACAACAGCAGTACCTGCGCCTCCCTGGTCCTGCTAACTGCCTGACCCATGCTGAGGGCTTCATATCCTGGTTAAAGCGACTAAAAGTCCCCAGTTCTTTTGTCAGTCTCCCGTGGTTTGCATCCAAACTCTTGAAACCCGACACTTGCCAGCTGTGTTACCTTGGAGACATCAATCACTTCATCTCTCTGAGCCTCCGTTTCTGGATCAATACAATAACAGTTCCCACTTCGCCAATAACAGTCGTGGAGTTTTAGAAAATTATTCAACATTCCATGGGCTTTGGTATTTTCCTTGATTTTCCCACAGGCTCTGAGTAAATCTCTCATTACCTCCATGCCAGACAATGACCTGAGGCTAAGGGAGCTCCACCAATCCACCCGATCCTGTGTCCTACAAACCAAAGGCAAGGTTTTTAACACAGGCCAGTGTTAATTCAGGGCCTAACAGTGTAACCTGACATTCTTTCACCAAAGTGAACACCTAGTGATGAGGCTGTGAGGCATTTACAGCAAATGTTTGCTGTTAAATTCATTTCATCATGCCTGAAAATATTTCTGTGAACATGGGCAGAGGAGCAGAGCCTTCATCACTGACCTTCTGAGAGAAACTCCTGAAGGGCTGGATCTACCTGGGTAACGGCAGGGTCTGGACCAACTCCTCAGCCTTTCCTGGGTCCCCAGATTCCCAGGGAGATTCCACAGTGAACCGTGTAGCCTCTTTCTTCCTGGTCCCTGCCAAAACCCACCCCGTGCCAAGACTACTTCAGACCAGGGAGCACAAATGGCCAAGGCTAACGCTCGCTCTGGCCATGAGACCTGGCTGAAAGTGAGTGCAGCATTCGCCAAAGGCCCCCAGGATCTCGCCCACTCAAGACCAGTCTCAGCATCTGGGAGGAACCATGGCAGCCTCGCGGGCCTTCGGTGCCTTGACTTTGTCGGTGCACTCGTCTCGCCCTCCGACGCCCAAGGCCGCCAGGTGGAGCAACACCGGGCCTGGGTGTACCCTCGCAGCACACGGTGGGGTTAGGGGTTTACCAAATATGATGGGGGCTCAGCGGGTGGCTCAGTGGTTTAAAAAAGAAAAAAAAAAAAAGCAGCCCGTGGACAGGGGAGCCTGGCGGGCTGCAGGCCACAGGGTCGCGAGAGTCGGACATGACCGAGCGCCTGAGTAACAACCTGGAGGAAGCAGCGGTCGTTTCTCTACAACTTCTGGGCACCCGTCCGAGCCCAGCAGCTTTCAAGACCGGGAACACGTAAGCGGCAAAGCGGCTCCACACACCAGAGCAGACGGCCGCGCGGACACAGCCGGGGTGCCTGCCGGAACCGCCCCTGCCCTCAACGGGGAGCGGGCCCGCCACTGCCGTCCACTCACCTGGGCCCGGGGGGCCGGCGCCGCCATGACGGGCGCTGCGGCCCAGGCCGCCTGGGAGGGGCGAGCCGGGGCGGCCCGCTGACCCTGGTCTCCGCCCGCCTGGCCCGGGCGACCTCGGCTGACCGCCGCCCTCCGCGCACGAGCCGCCCCGGAGCCGGGCGCCGCCCTCGTGAACGCGGAGAGCAGGGCTGCTGCTGAGGCCGCAGAGGCCGCGGGCCGGCGGGCGACCAGGGCGCGCCACCGTCTAGGGACCCACGACCCGCTCAAAGGCTCGAAGGGGATCCGCACCCCTCTGCTCGGGCCCCACGAAAGGCCAGGGGAGCCGCGCGAGCCCAGGCCTCCGCCCGTGGAATCCTGCCGGGAGCGCACCCTGTAGGCAAATGGCGTCCGCCGAGAGAAGCCGGAAGTCCCGCCCACGCCTCAGGAAACGCCCCACGTCATTGGCCAGCGCCCACCGCAGGCGCCTAGCCTCTGGGTAAGCGTCTCCGCTAGAGCCGCGGAGGCGGGGAGCCGGGTAACCGGCCGGGTATTCCTCCACGCCGGAAGCTGAGGCCAGCCTAGACATGCTTCTTCACACTGGATTCAAGTCGGGTGGACGAGGGGCCGGGGGCGGGAGAGCCCGTGCAGTGACCCAGGGAAACTGAGGCTAGGAGTGCTGGGACGTTCGCCCCCGGTGGGGCCGAGTGCAAAGGGTGTGGGGCTGGGACCTGGGCTTGCAGCTGACCGAGTGGTTTTCCTTACCCCGCTGCTCCTTCCTGGATCCTCTCTCTCTCTCTCTCTCTTTTTTTTTTTGTTTGTTACCCAGGAGGCTTGTGGGCTCTTAGTTTCCCGACCAGGGATGGAACCCGCATCCCTGCAGTGGAAACTCAGGCTCCTAATTGAGGTAGAAGTTAGATGGGCTAAAGGTTAGACATTTACGACTAGCCTCCTGTTTGCGTTTCCAGAGACAAGATGTAGGTGGACTCCAGTCAAGGCATTTAAAATCAGCCCCCTGTTTGCCCTTCAAAAATGGAAGTAACAGAAACAGGGTAAATAGCCAGTCCTTGTTTCTTGTTCACTGTGTTCAGTTCTGTCCGGCTGTGCGACCCCATGGACTGTAGCCCGGCAGGCTTGTCTGTCCATGGGATTTTCCCAAACAAGAATACTGGAGTGGGTTGCAGGACTCAACCCTTGTCTCTGGCGTCTCCAGCATTGCAGGCAGATTCTTTACCACCTGGGAAGCTCTTGTAAATGCCTTAAAATAATAGTCGTGGCAAAGACAAAGGGGCAAAACCCCGTTTGGGTCAAGTGTCCTTTTTTGGGACAAAGAAGACACTGCACATGAGCAGAAAGGCTCCTTGGGGTCAAAAGTCAGGGGATAACACCAGGCCATAATGAGTCTCCTTCCAGAAGCCTTCACTTCAAGATGCATCTTGGCTGAGATGTATGTGTGTGTGTGTGTGTGCACCCAGGGAAGGGTCCTGAGACAATTTAGCCAGGAGTGGGGTACACAGCAAGATGATTGGCCAGAAGGAAGACAGACCCAGAAAGTTGCCCCCTTGTAAAGGATTTAAACTTCCCAAAGTCATGACTCTGTTTTCCCATGCACCTTTCTGAATGTATTTTTCAATAAACTTTTACACTTTACTTTCTGCCTCCTTGCCTGAATACATTCTTGACTAGGCAGGCAAGGACTAGGGACTCAAGCCCTAACTGCTGGCCCCCGTGGTCCAGTGGTTAGGACTCCTGATCCGGAAAACTAAGACCTTGCTTCCAGCTACCATTCACTGCCACTTACTACTGTGTGCGTCCAAAATCATAACCACTGGACCACCAGCGAATTCCCAAGAGCGTCTTCTCAAAACCTAGCAGGACCATGTGGAGCCTCCTCCACCACCACACCTCTCTGTCCTTACTTCTTGTTTGTGGCAACAGCTTTAGTTGACTTGGCCTCCCTGATTTCCAAACGGTGGGCTCCAGCAGTTAATCATTTTAAGAGGCAACAATTCGAACAAAGAAGAGGCAGTCAAACAGAGGAGAAAATAACTGAAGCAATACGTCAATCTGTAGGATGAGGTCATGAGAGCTTAGCTCTCCTCGAGGAAGACAGTTAACAATGTCTGAAGCACATTTTAAGTTGTTTTTTTTAATAGAAACCAAATTCCCACCAGGTGGAAACTGCTGACCTCAAACACATAGACCACAGACTGCTTGGAATCAGAAGATTGAAGGTGAGATTCCTGAAACACCACCCTGCTACCTCAGCATCAAACAATCAGAAAATTCTCCCTGAGCTGATCATGCATCCTGGGACCCTCTCCCCTAACACTGTCTTTAAAAACCCTTGCCTGGGGACTTTGCCTGGTGGCCCAGGGCTTAGGAATCTGCCTGCCAGTGCGGTGGACATGGGGTTGATCCCCTGGTCTGAGAACTAAGATCCCACATGCTGCAGGGCAGCTAAGCCCAGGCACCACAGCTGCTGAAGCCCTCATGCTCTAGAGCCTGTGGTCAGCAACCAGAGACGCCACCACAACTCCAGAGGAGCCCGCAGCCTCTGCAACTGGAGAAAGCCTGAGCATGGCAATGAAGAGCCTGTGGCCATGGAAAGACCCAGGGCAGCCATGTACTAATTAACTATCAATAAACATGTTTTTTAATAAAAACTCTCGCCTGAAGTCATCAAGGTGTTCAGGTCTTTTGCGTGTGAGCTCCCCATTCTGCTGGGTTGGCACCCTGCGATAAACACTGCACTTTCACCACAACCCAGTGTCGGTTGGCTTTGCTGTGCATGGCGTGAGTGAACCCAAGTTTGGCTTGGTAGCATTCTAAGGGAACAGATTTTTTTAAAGTAGCTTAAAAATTACCTTGACAAGGAAACCGGAAGTCCCATCCTGACGCGCTGCACACATGCCTTACTGCACTCCCCTGAGTCTCCTTCATATATAGTTGACCCAGATCACCTGAGAATGGATTTCCCATCCCCTGAAAGCCACGTGTTGAAGAGACCTGGGGGGGAAATGAAGACTCCATGTTTGGTTTTCTTTCCGGCTGCCCCGGGTCTTTGCTGCTGCGCGGGGTTTTTCTCTAGTTGTGGCGGGTGGGGGCTACTCTATTTGTAGTATGCGAGCTTCCCGTTGCAGCGGCCTCTCTTACTGTGAAGCTCAGGCTGGAGAGCACACGGGCTTCAGTCGTTGCAGCACGTGGACTCAGTAGCTGCAGCTCCCGGCTCCAGAGCGCAGGCTCAGTAGTCGTGGCTAATGGGCTTAGTTGCTCCTCAGCATACGGGATCTTCCAGATCAGGGACTGAAGCCATGTCTCCTGCATGGGCAGGCGGATTCTTTACCAGTGAGCCACCAGGGAAGACAAAGACCCCAGTGTTTAACATGATCAATTTGAAACGTTTATGAGACGACAAAGTATGTGTCACTTAGGCATTTCAACCTATGATTGAACATTAAGAGAGAGTTCAAGCCTGCATATATAAATTTCAAAGTTGTTACCTTACACTATCATTTCAAGTCATGGTTAGATGAGACTGTCAAGGGAAGGAGTGAAGACAGAAGAAAATGATCAGAGTGTGAATACTAGACCCAAGCAATCGATGACAGGAAACTAACAAGCTCGTGTCAGAGCTTCCAGTGTCCACCAAGAGGCAGACTAAACAATCTGAGCAGTCACCATTGCTGATTTTCCCCCATAATGTGGAGCTGAAAGAATCAAGTGCATTTTTCATGATTTGAGGGTGCATAAGGCTATGGTTTTTCCTGTGGTCATGTATGGATGTGAGAGTTGGACTGTGAAGAAGGCTGAGCACCGAAGAATGGATGCTTTTGAACTGTGATGTTGGAGAAGACTCTTGAGAGTCCCTTGGACTGCAAGGAGATCCAACCAGTCCATTCTGAAGGAGATCAGCCCTGGGATTTCTTTGGAGGGAATGATGCTAAAGCGGAAACTCCAGTACTTTGGCCACCTCATGCGAAGAGTTGACTCATTGGAAAAGACTGTGCTGCTGGGAGGGATTGGGGGCAGGAGGAGAAGGGGACGACCGAGGATGAGATGGCTGGATGACATCACTGACTCGATGAAAGCGAGTCTGAGTGAACTCCGGGAGTTAGTGATGGACAGGGAGGCCTGGTGTGCTGCGATTCATGGGGTCGCAAAGAGTCAGACACGACTGAGCGACTGAACTGAACTGAACTGAACAGATGGAGAAATGGAATCAGAGAGTCCATAAAATGCCCCAAGGGATTTAAATTTTTTTTTTTTTTTTAAGAAGAGAGAAGTGGAAGCAGTGACAGGTTTTATTTTCTTGGGCTCCAAAATCACTGTAGGTGGTGACTGGCACCATGAAACTCAAACACACTTACTCCTTGGGAGGAAGTTCAGTCGCTCAGTTGTGTCCGACTCTTTGCGACCCCATAAATCGCAGCACGCCAGGCCTCCCTGTCCATCACTAACTCCTGGAGTTCACTCAGACTCACGTCCATCAAGTCCGTGATGCCATCCAGCCATCTCATCCTTGGTCGTCCCCTTCTCCTCCTGCCCCCAATCCCCCACAGCATCAGAGTCTTTTCCAATGAGTCAACTCTTCGCATAAGGTGGCCAAAGTACTGGAGTTTCCGCTTTAGCATCA
>SJYT01036476.1:681110-692574 GCA_006410635.1 Cephalophus harveyi | reverse complement strand
ATCTGACCTAAGAGATCATAAAATGCTGTTTTTAATATATAATAGTTAAGGAAAAATGTTGAAACTATAGAAATGTATTTTACTTATATTAAATAAAAAAATACAACATGAGATAATTTTCAAAAGATGTTTTATAAAATAAAGCTCAAATCACATTCTAGGTTCTTTAATAGAGATAAATGCAATGGAATTGTTCATCCTGAATAACTCATTTCTCAAATATATGATGTGCTCAAATACATGAAGTGACTTCCCTGGTGGCTCAGAAGGTAAAGCGTCTGCCTACAATGTGGGAAACCTGGGTTGGATCCCTCAATTGGGAAGATCCCCTGGAGAAGGAAATGGCAACCCACTCCAGTACTTTTGCCTGGAAAATTCTGTGGATCGAGGAGCCTGGTAGGATTCAGTACATGGGATCGCAAAGAGTCGGACACAACTGAGCGACTTCACTTTCACTTTCATGATGTGCTTAGATTCACAGATGCACATGTTCATACACACACACACACATATCTGTGAAATCCCTCCACATTGCAAAGAGTGAATTGATCTGCATTAACTTTAACATGAGGGACTTAATATCAACAGTTTTAGAAGGATCATTTATTTTTAAGCTAGCCAGTATTGAATCCCAATGGTAATAAATGATTCTAACTATTTCATCAGTTTGGGTCAAAAGTCCTATCTCTATCATGTATTAAAAGATATATACTGGGGAAACAGCCACATCAATGGGGAAAAAGCTAGTTAAACATGGACCAGCATGATAGGAAGTGTGTCAAAGTAGGATTTGATAATTATATGTTGCAATATTCTTTAGGGACTGGTGCTTGTAGGACATCTTCTTTAAATTTAGATAGTGGCTTTAAATTCTTTGCACATCATTCTTCTGAAATAATTTAAATGTTGTTTGCACAGGGTTGATATTGACAGTGCCCTGTGCATATTTCATGTATCTCTTTATTGACTCTTGGTTTTCTCCTTAGGTGGCAAAGGAAGTACTTCTTTCTCTAAACACATCTGTAGTTATGTTATTGCCTTTACCACCCCACTCCCAACAAATCAGACTTGATCTGTTAAATTTTACTGGGCTAGATCTCATTCCCAGCGACAATTTTAAGCAACAATTGGCAAGAAGATACTTGTTTGCAATAGTTTCTCTTGATAATTTCCTCTCTAGTTCTTTTATGCAGTCTTCTACTGCCCACAAGCTGGAATCAAGATTGCCAGGAGAAATATCAATAACCTTAGATATGCAGGTGATACCACCCTTATGGCAGAAAGTGAAGAGGAACTAAAAAGCCTCTTGATGAAAGTGAAAGAGGAGAGTGTCTAGTCAAGGCTATGGTTTTTCCTGTGGTCATGTATGGATGTGAGAGTTGGACTGTGAAGAAGGCTGAGTGCCGAAGAATTGATGCTTTTGAACTGTGGTGTTGGAGAAGACTCTTGAGAGTCCCTTGGACTGCAAGGAGATCCAACCAGTCCATTCTGAAGGAGATCAGCCCTGGGATTTCTTTGGAAGGAATGATGCTGAAGCTGAAAGTCCAGTACTTTGGCCACCTCATGCAAAGAATTGACTCATTGGAAAAGACTCTGATACTGGGAGGGATTGGGGGCAGGAGGAGAAGGGGACGACTGAGGATGAGATGGCTGGATGGCATCACTGACTCGATAGACGTGAGTCTGAGTGAACTCTGGGAGTTGGTGATGGACAGGGAGGCCTGGCGTGCTGCGATTCATGGGGTCGCAAAGAGTCAGACACGACAGAGCGACTGAACTGAACTGAACTACTGCCCATGGCTTTTCTTATACCATTACAAAGTAGGCTGCTAGCCAAGTGACAATATTTCAGAAATGATGGTGTTTTTCCAGACTTACATGATACCACTCTCCTGGTTTTTCCCTTACCCAATGGAATGTTTTTTTTCTGTTACTTTATTGGCCTCCTTTTTCTCTGTCTTCTAAAATTGGGGTTCCCCAGCATTTATTTTTGTCATGGCTTTTCTATTCTATGTATTCATTAAGTTCGAATCTCATTTAGTTTTATGGCTTCTATATTGTCTCTGTGCTGATGACTCCCAAAGTTCTATCTCGTTAGTAGTTCAGACACCCATCTCCAATTGGTTTCTTGATATTTATGGATGTCTAATGAGAAGGTTAAAGCGTCTGCCTCCAATGCGGGAGACCTGGGTTCAATCCCTGGGTCGGGAAGATCCCCTGGAGAAGGAAATGGCAATCCACTCCAGTATTCTTGCCTGGAGAATCCCCTGGACAGAGAAGTCTAGTAGGTTACAGTCCACGGGGTCACAAAGAGTCAGACACGACTGAGTGACTTCACCTCAATGAGTATAGCAAATATGTGCTCAAAGCATAATTCAGTTTATTCTGTCCCCTAGTTCCCTCCTCTGCCCTGGTCAAACATATCTGTTCATTACATAGTATTTTTCATCTGAATGGTAATACAATTCACCCAAATGTTTAACCGTAAAACACAAGAATCATCCTTGATTTCTCATTTGCTCTCAAACTCATGTTCAATTCATCATCAAATGCTCTCAGTTTTACCTCTAAACGTATATACTACATACACCTAAGTTTCTCAGTCTTCCCTGTTAGCACTCATTGCTTAACTGAATTATTATAATAGTTTCCTTAATACTTTTTGTCCTCCTCTACAACCAGACCCAGGACTATTCTTTTCCAAATGTTAATAAATCCCCTTCTTAAACTCATTTGGTGGCTACATGAAGTACCTCTCTGGTCTCAACTTGAGTGACACTACACAGAATGCAATGGTTTACTAAGTTCTAGTGGAATTGTTTTTTTCTCCAAACCACTTCATCCCAAAAGTCATTCCATAGGTATTCCTTGACCCTCATCTTATCTGAATAGTTCCTTCATCCACCACTAGTCAACCTATCCTATCATCCTGTTTTATTTTTTTCTTTGTAGTAATGATTATCTGAGAGTACTTGACTGTATTTTCAGTTTAGTTCAGTCTCTCAGTCATGTCCAACTCTTTGTGACCCCATGGACTATAGCAAGCCAGGTTTCCCTGTCCATCACCAACTCATGGAGCTTACTCAAACTCATTTACATCAAGTCAGTGATGCCATCCAACCATCTCATCCTCTGTCATCCCCTTCTCCTCCTGCCTTCTATCTTTCCCAGCATCAGGGTCTTTTCCAATGAGTCAGTTTTTCACATCAGGTGGCCAAAGTATTGGAGTTTCAGCTTCAGCATCAGTCCTTCCAATGAACACTCAGGGCTGATTTCCTTTAGGATTGAGTGGTTTGATCTCCTTGCTGTCCAAGGGGCTCTCAGGAGTCTTCTCCAACACTACAGTTCAAAAGCAACATATTGGCACTCAGCTTTCTTTATGGTCCAACTCTCACATCCTTACATGACTACTGGAAACCATAGCTTTGACTAGATGAACCTTTGTCGGCAAAGTAATGTCTCTTCTTCTTAATATGCTGTCTAGGTTTCTCAGGAGGTGGCTGAGGTGGTCTGGTATTCCCATCTCTTTAAGAATTTTTCACAGTTTATTGTGAGCCACACAGTCAAAGTCTTTAGCGTAGTCAGTGAAGCAGAAGTAGATGTTTTTCTGGAACTCTCTTGCTTTTTCTGTGATCCAATGGATGTTGGCAATTTGATCTCTGATTCCTCTGCCTTTTCTAAATCCAGTTTGAACATCTGAAAGTTCTCAGTTCTCATACTGTTGAAGCCTAGCTTGGAGAATTTTGAGCATTACTTTGCTAGTGTGTGAGATGAGTTCAATTATGCAATAGTTTGAATATGACTGTAGTTTCGGCTGAAAAATTCACTTCCAAAATGGATGTGATATAATGGATGGCAAACAAACACATAGTTTTGAATGGGAGCTTTTCTTGACCTCCAGTTTAACTACTTAGAGACTACATCCATGGTCATGACCAATCATGTCTGAACTAATTGCAGCAAAGGCTTGTAAAGGTAATATATATTTTTACCAGTAGCATCATTTTTTCAAATGAAATCATCTGTAGAACCCCAATGAATCAAACAGATAAAAGTAGAATCACCTGGTAAAGCAGAGGAAGAATTGATGCTTTTGAACTGTGGTGTTGGAGAAGAATCTTGAGAGTCCCTTGGACAGCAAGAAGATCCACCCAGTCCATCCTAAATGAAATCAGTCCTGAATATTCATTGGAAGGAGTGATGTTGAAGCTGAAACTCCAATAATTTGGCCGCCTGATGCAAAGAACTGACTCATTGGAAAAGACCCTGATGCTGGAAAAGATTGAAAGCAGGGGGAGAAGGACAGACGATGAGATGGTTGGTTGGCATCACAGACTCAGTGGAACTGAGTTTGAGTAAGCTCTGGGAGTTGGTGATGGACAGGGAAACCTGGTGTGCTGCAGGCCATGGGGTCACAAAGAGCTGGACATGACTGAGCGACTGAACTGAACTGAACTGACTGAGGTTGGTATACTGAGCTTGCTCAGTCAGTCTTTAACCCTGAAGCTTCTCTAGAGGGCCCTAACCCCCACCCTCTGATCCTGTGGCTCTATACCATGAATGGCTTGAAATGTTGGTTTAGACATTTAATAGAGTACAATATAAGGTAACAAGACTAAGCCCTATTCCTCTAGCTTAAGGCCATTTAAAATATATATTTAGCAGTATTAATGGAAATCAGAGACCCTGTACAAATTGACCCTATTCAGTTCATGGCCAGAGAATATATCCTATTTAGCAGATAATAGGCCAGGACATGGTTCAGTTTGTTAGGATCAGGGACTTGTGGCACTGAAGTCAAAGATTAAATCTGAGCACCCAGTGCAATGCTTGGGAAATTACCCTTAAGATTAATGGATGATTCCAAACTGCTAGTAGTCGAAGAGGAGTTCAGCTGAGATCACTGAATAATTGTTTTCATAGAAAAGATCTCATGTTTCTCTTGTTTCTTCATAAGTCATTAGTGTTGTTACAAACTGTGACATTCTGTACTGCTGGGAAATAAAACCTTGTGGGAGTAGACAGCTCAGGAGACATGCTTGATCTGAGAGACCTTACCATCAGTAATCAAACCCAGATACTGTTTTGCCTGCAGGATCATTTCCTTATAATAGTGAGTGGTTCTGTGACCAACAGGTAACTTGGCAAGAGTTTATCAGTATTCTTTTGGTAATCAATTCAAAAAATAAGATCACTTCACTAAGATTGTTTCCAGGAACTAGAATGATATCAATAGCAAAGGCCATTTGGAGAGAATGAAAATGTCAATATAGCTATCATCTATCTATGGCCCAATTAAGCTGACACTTTAATCAAAAGAGAAAGTCAATTTCAATATCTGTCTTACTAGATAAAGACAGCTGCTTTTTTAAAAGAAGTTTTAAGCTGCTTAAAACCAGTTTAAATGATCAGAGATCCTGGGTGTGTATGTACAGACCCAACCAAAGAAGACCCATAGATACTCTGTCCCATTTTAGGCCAGAAACTGACCTAAAGAGCACAGTGCAACTGCGTTTCTTCTTGGGAGAAAGGGTAATTTTTTAGCCTCTCTCAAAACCTTCCAGGTCTTACATGTATCCAAGCCTCAATGTGATGTGGCAGACTGAGGACTGTACTAGGGTTTATCAAGGTCCTAAACCCTTTTGTTATCAATTCACAGGACACTTTTCTTGGGTTCCTAGTGATGACCTGGGTGGTTTAGATGGTAAAGAATCTGCCCACAATGCGGGAGACCCAGGTTTGATCCTTGGTTTGGGAAGATCCCCTGGAGAAGGGAATGGCAACCCACTCTAGTACTCTTGCCTGGAAAATCCCATGGATGGAGGAGGCTGTCGGGCTGCAGTCCATGGGGTCACAAAGAGTCGGACTCGCTTGAGTGACTAACACTTTTCACTTTCAGTGATGACAACATAAACTTTCAGATTGGTACATCAATCAATTCTCCATAAACAGGATTGGGTTAGAAATAGGATCAACCTGTTTACCAAAATGCACCTAAAGAATGAAGGTTCAGTGTAACTGTGCCCTTTCCCGCCACTCCTGCCACCATGCACAGATGCCCAGAAGGAGGGGCAGTAGCGTGGCCAGCCAGGGCTGCCTTCGTCTAGGCGTCCTGGCAAGCCTGAGAACAGGGCTCCTGGTGTCTTCAGAAAAGTAGATCACAATTGAACTTGAACTTTCAGCCCTTTTTCTTACATTTCTATTTCTGAAATAAGTTTCTGCCAACAGGCTCTTAAACCTTCCGATTTCATTCTAATCTAAATTCTTGGTTTTGTGGGTTTTTTTTTCCCAAATAACTTTTGTGCTAAGTCGCTTGGTCATATCCGACTCTTTTGCGACCCCACAGACTGTAGCCCACCAGGTTCTTCTGTCCATGGGATTTCCCAGGCAAGAATACTGGGGTGGGTTGCCATGCCTTCCTCCAGAGATCTTCAGAGAGTTGTTCTAACAGGGATTGAGCCCAAGTCTCCTGCATTGGCAGGCAGATTCTTCACCACTGAGCCACCTAGGAAGCCCAATAACAACTTCACTGATACACAATTCACACATCATAAAATGACCCAGCAATCCCACTGCCAGGCATGCACACCGAGGAAACCAGAATTGAGAGAGACACATGGACCCCAATGTTCATTGCAGCACTGTTTATAATAGCCAGGACATGGAAGCAACCTAGATGTCCATCAGCAGATGAATGGATAAGAAAGCTGTGGTACATATACACAATGGAGTATTACTCAGCCATCAAAAAGAATTCATTTGAATCAGTTCTAATGAGATGGATGAAACTGGAGCCTATTATACAGAGTGAAGTAAGCCAGAAAGAAAAACACCAATACAGTATACTGACACATATATATGGAATTTAGAAAGATGGCAATGATGACCCTGTATGCGAGACAGCAAAAGAGACACAGATGTATAGAACGGACTTTTGGACTCTGTGGGAGAGGGAGAGGGTGGGATGATTTGGGAGAATGGCATTGAAACGTGTATACTATCATGTAAGAACGAAGCACAAGCCTATGTTCGATACAGGATACACGATGCTTGGGGCTGGTGCACGGGGATGATCCAGAGAGATGATATGGGGAAAAAAGAATTCATTTGAATCAGTTCTAATGAGATGGATGAAACTGGAGCCTATTATACAGAGTGAAGTAAGCCAGAAAGAAAAACACCAATACAGTATACTGACACATATATATGGAATTTAGAAAGATGGCACTGATGACCCTGTATGCGAGACAGCAAAAGAGACACAGATGTATAGAAAGGACTTTTGGACTCTGTGGGAGAGGGAGAGGGTGGGATGATTTGGGAGAATGGCATTGAAACGTGTATACTATCATGTAAGAACGAAGCACAAGCCTATGTTCGATACAGGATACACGATGCTTGGGGCTGGTGCACGGGGATGATCCAGAGAGATGATATGGGGTGGGAGGGTGATTCAGGATTGGGAGCTAATATACACCCATGGTGGATTCATGTCAATGTATGGCAAAACCAATACGGTATTGTAAAGTAATATAAAGTAAAAATAAAATTAAAAAAAAAAAGCATACAATTCAGTGATTTTAATATATGCACAGAGTTGTGCAGCCATCACCACTCTCTAATTTCAGAACATTTTCACCTCCCCTAAAAGAAACCCCATACTTGTTCACAGTGACTCCCCTTCCCCCAGCCCCAACTACTTTTGTCTCTATAGATTTGCCTACTCTATAAATTCTTATTTTGTGAACTGCATTATATTTTCCAAAGGTGTTTTCCTAGATGTTAGAATAATATCCAGTTTTCTTTCAAAGCTTGCATACAATAAGTAGATTCTTAGAGTTTGTTTCACTGTAGAAAGAGCCCAATCATGATTGTTTCATGCTATTATTTTTTTACCTAGTCCTCTTCAGTTTACCTACTGCTTGTCTTTTCTGAGAGGCATTATAGGTGGCTAAGAGACTGGTATTTGGAGACCTGTGTTTTCATCTCCGCTCTGTCAGTTAGGAGCTCTGAGATAGTGGGGCAAGTTATTTACTTCTCTGTACCTCAGTTTCCCCTTGTATAAAATGAGAATAGTAGCAGTACTTGTGTTGTATCAGTTCAGTTCAGTCGCCTCAGTCATGTCTGACTCTTTGTGACCCCATGGACTGCAGCACTCCAGGCTTCCCTTGAATGAAAAAACAAGGCATAGTGCCCAACGTATATAAAGTGCTTTCTTAATGATAGTTTTTATTATATGTAAGTTACAGAATATGACCTAAATTGGATTGTTACAAACATGCAGTCTTGACAGATTCTGAATGAGTTAGTTCAGCTGTAACAATAACATTGAAGATATTGACATACAAAGCTAATATTTTAGTTTCTTGTACATTACTATGTCGTTATTATCTCTTATCCCAAATTCACATTAATAACTTTCCTAAAGATCTGAAATCCCTGTATCTTTTCTTCCCAAATTCAACTAAGGTCTCCTAAGCCAGTGGGGACTCCACAAAGAGTAACACAAACCAGTGATCTAGCCAGTTGATTTGCATTCACTACAGTCTTAACTGACATTTTCAAATGGTTTTCAGGGTATCACATCCAAGAAGAAAAAAGCCTCTTGGTTGCAGATCTTAGGTTGTTCAGCTCATGGGAGAATTTGAGAAAACATTTTACATTTTAGCTTGGGTTTCACCAAGTCCTAGAGAACATCAAGTTTTCCCTGAAAGAGAGCTATTTTGCCTTGAGAACTGTCTTCACTGTGTCATGGGATATGTATTCACTTTTCACCATTAGAATCCAGTAATAGGAATGGCAAGGACATAAGGAAGCTATTTCTTCAAAACAGTTGGTTTATGTATTCTAAAACTCTCTGTAAAAAAAGAATAGGAAGGCCTTGGAGACGAGACTTCACCCCCTTCAGAAAATGACACCACATGGAATGCTGAATACATCTTTCTCTCTGCATGAGATGATATTAGTGGCCTAGAAATAGAACTTGGTAAAATGAAGCTCACAGTCATAAATAGACAACTGAAGGTTTGGAAGTGCAGGGAGGGGATTTAATCAGGAAAGCGTTCTTTTAATTTTAACAGTTTTTCATAGCAAAGCCACCAAGGAGCTTAGAAAGAGAACTAATTAAAACAGAGGGACAGAGGGTAAAATGATGATTCTTATACCAAGGATGCTGCGATGCAAGAAAAATGCTTTGGCATATTTCCTTCTCAGGAAAATCGTGGACCTGCTTATGTGAGCCACATCCCAGGTCAACCGTACATGGTAGCATGCTTTGTTAGAATGTGTATTCCAATTAGAACGGTGCTGCCTAGAATTGGACCGTGAGGGTGGCAAGCAGAGGAAGACAGCATTTAATAGACTGTCTGAGGAGCTGTGCCTGCTGTTAATTTGGCGGCTTTGAAATGGCACATGGATCTGGGTTTATTGTGAAATTTGCAGATGACTGAAACAGAGTATTGGCCAAAATTTGGTGCTGGCAGCCTGCAACAATTGAGCAGCCTCATTTAGTAGTTAAGAGCACAGACTCTGGAAGGAAATCTGCCTGGGTTTTATTTTCTATGTCCTTCTTTGCTTACCTCCCTCCTGTAAGTGTTTAGTAAGTGCTAAGTAACATATAGGCACCATGTTAGGTGGAGATACAATGGGAGCAATACTAGATATGGCTCTTGTCCCTTTAAAGTTTCGCATCTAGGATGGGGAACACATGTACACCCATGGTGGATTCATGTTGATGTATGGCAAAACCAGTACAATATTGTAAAGTAATTAGCCTCCAATTAAGATAAGTAAATATAATTAAAAAAAATAAAGTTTCGCATCTAGTTAGGGAATGAACAACAGCAAAAAAAAAAATACAAATTGTAGGAATTACTCTGGAAGAAACATACAAGGTTTAGTGATGTGGTGAACAGGGAGTGTATAATCAGGCAGTGTGGTAAATTTTACTATCTAAACTGTGTCAATTTGCCCTTTCTTAACCTAAAATTTATCTCATCTATAAACCAGGGATAACAATGGTTTTGTTGTCTATTCACTCAGTCGTGTCCAACTCTTGCAACCCCATGGACTATAGCCTGCTAGTCTCCTCTGTCCATGGAATTCTCCAGGCAAGAATACTGGAGTGGATTGCCATTTCCTTCTCCAGGGGATTGTCCCAACCCAGGGATCGAACCTGGGTCTCCTGCATTGGCAGGTAGATTCTGTACTGCAGAGCCACAGAGGAAGCCCAGGGCTAACAGTAGAACTTTCTTTACGGGGTTTTTGTGAACATTAAAAGAAATAATATGCAGTCCATGCTTCAGGTCACTTCTTGGCCGTAACAACCATTGTTATGACTGTTCTATTATGAACAAGGGCTGCTGCTCCTGCTGCCGCTGCCGCTGCTGAGTCGCTTCAGTCGTGTCCGACTCTGTGCGACACCATAGACGGCAGCCCACCAGGCTCCCCCATCCCTGGGATGGTGACACTAAACCGTCTCTTCTACAAACCAACATCCCAAGTCCTTTGGTCATTCTTCCCCTAACATGCTTTCTTGATCTCTTGCTGTTTTGGTTCTTTTTTCCAGACATTTAGACTGGCATTTTGAATAATCTCATAAACTAGCACTGGGAGAGAGTACTCAACTGAGGTTATGAGAGATGGTTGCTAGTGGAAAAGTTGAAGTGCAAGCATATTGGCAAGGCACGGGGGAGGGGCTAAGGCAGAATAGCTAGCAATATATTCAGTTCAGTTCAGTTCAGTTGCTCAGTCGTGTCCGACTCTTTGCGACCCCATGAAGTCGCAGCACGCCAGGCCTCCCTGTTCATCACCATCTCCCGGAGGTCACTCAGACTCACGTCCATCAAGTCAGTGATGCCATCCAGCCATCTCATCCTTGGTTGTCCCCTTCTCCTCCTGCCCCCAAGCCCTCCCAGCATCAGAGTCTTTTCCAATGAGTCAACTCTTTGCATGAGGTGGCCAAAGTACTGGAGTTTCAGCTTTAGCATCCTTCCTTCCAAAGAAATCCCAGGGTTGATCTCCTTCAGAATGGACTGGTTGGATCTCCATGCAGTCCAAGGGACTCTCAAGAGTCTTCTCCAACACCACAGTTCAAAAGCACCTATTCTTCGGCACTCAGCCTTCTTCACAGTCCAACTCTCACATCCATACATGACCACAGGAAAAACCATAGCCTTGACTAGACGGACCTTAGTCAGCAAAGTAATGTCTCTGCTTTTGAAAATACTATCTAGGCTGGACATAACTTTTCTTCCAAGGAGTAAGCGTCTTTTAATTTCATGGCTGCAGTCACCATCTGCAGTGATTTTGGATCCCCCAAAAATAAAGTCTGACATTGTTTCCACTGTTTCCCCATCTATTTCCCATGAAGTGATGGGACCAGGTGCCATGATCTTCGTTTTCTGAATGTTGAGCTTTAAGCCAACTTTTTCACTCTCCTCTTTCACTTTCATCAGGAAGAAAG
>SJYT01036476.1:650709-681066 GCA_006410635.1 Cephalophus harveyi | reverse complement strand
GAAGCAGGGCAAAGACTAATAGAGTTTTGCCAAGAAAATGCACTGGTCATAGCAAACACCCTCTTCCAACAACACAAGAGAAGACTCTACACATGGACATCACCAGATGGTCAACACCGAAATCAGATTGATTATATTCTATGCAGCCAAAGATGGAGAAGCTCTATACAGTCAACAAAAACAAGACCAGGAGCTGACTGTGGCTCAGATCATGAACTCCTTATTACCAAATTCAGACTCAAATTGAAGAAAGTAGGGAAAACCGCTAGACCATTCAGGTATGACCTAAATCAAATCCCTTATGATTATACAGTGGAAGTGAGGAATAGATTTAAGGGCCTAGATCTGATAGATAGAGTGCCTGATGAACTATGGAATGAGGTTCGTGACATTGTATGGGAGACAGGGATCAAGACCATCCCCATGGAAAAGCAATATATTAGGTGTTCAGTATTTCCACTAGTCTTCTTTCAGTGTCCCTCATTTGATCAGTGGACATTTTCCTTCTCAAGTTCAATCGAGATTATCTCTCCCTACTGGAACCGTTTATGTAGGAGCTGCTACATTTAATTACAGTGATGTAACTCAGGTGGTGCAGCAGTAAAGAATCTGCCTGCCAATACAGGAGATGTGGGTTTGATCCCTGGGTTGGAAAGAGATTTCCTGGAGAAGGAAATGGCACCTCATTTCAGTATTCTTGTCTGGAAAATTCCATGAACAGAGGATCCTGCTGGGCTACAGTCCATAGGGTCACAAAGAGTTGGACACAACTGAGTACACACACACGTAAATGACTAAAGCAGCCTTTAATGTGGGTTTCAACTGGCTGACCCCACCCCAGCCCCTACCCTGATGTTGGCTTTTGGTGCCAAATGACCCTGGAGGGGGTATATATTTACTATGTGATATTTGTTATCTTCAGTATTTTTGTCCTATTGGAAAACCTGTGTTTCACTTCTATGTCTTTATTCCAAGTTGGGAGGAATAGTCAATAAAACAGAAAACAGGATAATCATGGCAATGGGAGAGAAATGACAAGACAGCAATACATGGAAATGAAAAAAGTAACTGGAATTTTGTAGTCAACAGCAATCTAACTATGTATTAAATGCCACATCTAACTATGTATTAGAAGCCACATCATGATGTTGGCAGGCTTTGGTTTCTTCCTCAGTTAAATAGAGCTAAAACCAATTACTTCAAGGATTGTGGGGAGGATTAAATGAGTCAATAACTGAATGGTGCTTGAAGCAGTTCTTTTCATAGTGTAAGCACACATTGAGAAAGTGTCATTATCTTAGTATGAGAATATATTTGCTTATTAAAATCCCTGAGCTAGATCAAGAGAGGTGATAAAGTCTATTGTACATGGTGCTGACTAGACCTTAGTTAGACTCTTGTGTCCAGTTCTTGGTGCCATGTGGACACGTTTTATTTGTACCATTGGGTATTTTTTTTAACTATTAATTAAGCTTCATATTTGTTCAGATTTAACCATTTTTTAAAGTGGTAAATATAAATAACATAAAATTTACCATTTTAACCATTTTTAAGTATATACTTCAGTGCTTCTCTTGTGGCTCAGCTGGTAAAGAATCTTCCTGCAATGCGGGAGACCTGGGTTTGATCCCTGGGTTGGGAAGATCCCCTGGAGAAGGGAAAGGCTACCCACTCCAGTGTTCTGGCCTGGAGAATTCCATATACTGTATAGTCCATGGGGTCACAAAGAGTTGGACACGACTGAGTGACTTTCACTTTCACTTTTCAGTAACATTAAGGATATTCACATTGTTGGGCAACCATCACCACCATCCATCTCCAAAGTTTTCTCATCCTCCAAAAGTGAAACTCTGTACCCATCAAAATATAACTCTACATTCCCCATTCCCTACAGCCCTTGGCAACAATCATTCTGCTATCTGTATCTATGGGGTTGATTACTCTGCTACTGCTGCTGTTTAGTTGCTAAGTCATGTCCAACTCTTTGCAACCCCATGAACTGTAGACCACCAGGCTCCTCTGTCCATGGGATTTCCCAGGCAAGAATACTGGAGAGGGTTGCTATTTCCTGACCCAGGATCAAACAAGCATCTCCTTCATTGTCAGGTGGGTTCTTTACTGCTGAGCCACCAGGGAAGCCCTTGATTACTCTAGGTACCTCATATAAGTGTTATAATAAGATACTTGTCCTTTTGTGTCTGGTATATTTCACTTAGTTTAATATTTTCAAAGTTCATCCATGTTGTAGCATCTGTTAGTATTTCCTTCCTTTTTAAGGCTGATTAATATTCCATTGTTTGGATATACCACATTTTATTTATCTACTCAACTCTTGATGAACACTTGGGTTGTTTCCACCTTTTGGATATTGTAAATAATGCTCCCGTGAACATGGGTGTACAAATATTTCTTTGAATCCCTGCTTTAAATTCTTCTGAGTATATACCTAGAGGTGGAATTGCTGGATCATATTGTAATTCTGGGCTAAATTTTTGAGGAGCTGCTATACAGTTTACATAGTGGCTGTACCATTTTATACCCTTACCAGAAATGCATAGTATTCCAATTTCTTTCCACTGAGTAGTCTTGGGGCTTTCAAATTAGTTGCCAACACTTAAAAGTCAGGAGATTTCACATCTGTCAACACACTGTTCCTTTATGTCAAAGGCTAGGGAGAGGAGGTATTATTTGCTTTAATTCCAGATTGAGAGTCTAGGCACCAAAGATAAGGAGTAGAGGTTCTAGGGACGTCAGTCTGGACTCAATCTGAAACCCCTGTGACATATGGACTACTTTGGAAAATAAAGAGTTCCCAGTCATGTCTTGGCACCTTATCTGTCAGAGATGTGGTAGAGGAAATTGGTGATCTGAGTGAAAGTTTGAAATTGAAGGCCTCTTTGGACTTATCCACATCAAATATTCCGCCATATTAAATACTACAATTACACAACAGGAGTTATTTCTATGAATGCTTTAAAACATCATGACTTTACAATCACCATGCACCTAACCATAAGATATTTGTATTTTAATAGTTGCTATAGTCTTCAACCCCCAATAATGAATCTATCTGTAAAGGAAGAGTTTTTGGGTGTTAGGATCTGGGATCAGAGGAATACTTTGCCTGCCTTACCCCATTACTTATTTTGTCTATATAAGTTCTGGTTGCAGGAGCTTTTATGAAACCTATCTAAAATTCCAGGTTAATCTGCTGCTGCTGCTGCTGCTAAGTCGTTTCAGCCATATCCGACTCTGTGCGACGCCACAGACAGCAGCCCAGCAGGCTCCCCCGTCCCTGGGATTCTCCAGGCAAGAACAGTGGAGTGGGTTGCCATTTCCTTCTCCAATGCATGAAAGTGAAAAGTGAAAGTGAAGTCGCTCAGTCGTGTCCGACTCTTCGCGACCCCATGGACTGCAGCCACCAGGGATTGACATCAAGCCACTTAAAATGGAAAAGACAGGGTCCTTCTTGGGTTCATAAAGTATTATGCTTCCTTTGGTCCCCATCTCCTGTATTCACATCATACATTGACATCCCACTATGGGATTTTCCAGGCAAGAGTACTGGAGTGAGTTGCCATTGCCTTCTCCAAGGTTAATCTGAAATCTGTATTTTCCGCTTCCTCTACTTCCTTTGCTTCTTCATAAATAGCTTTCCTACAATGATGGATGGCCCATATTTTTATGGATTGTAAAGATGGAAAGTATGACTGGCTTAAAGAGAATTGAGATAAAGTTTTTGAGTATGTTTATTTTAGTACAAAGGGGATAAGAAATCCTCTCCAGCACATGTAGGATGAGAAATTGGTCCATTTCCCCTAGTGGCAATGGGAAAGCCCATTAGCATCTATCCATAAGTTGAGGCATCTTGTTGCTTATTCCAAAATTTTGGCCTCTGCATAGTTAATGGGAAATTTAATCTAACAGCCCTTCACTAGATGTGTGAAGAGTTAATGATCCATTCTTGACAACAGGACTTTATGAGCCTTGAAATCAATAGCTCTTATAACATCAGAAAAAATGACATTCTTCCACCAGAGATTAGCACTGGTCAATGCTATCATGCGTGAAAGGAGATTAGAGGATGAGATGGGGAGAGAGAGAATAGAAAAAAATTCTCATTGTTTGTGATCCCAGGGAAGCTGGGCAGTATAGGCACTCACTCTGCAGATCCCTCCTTCCCTTCTGCAAGGGTCTGGAACAGTGGCAATAGGCAATGTCCTGAGTATTCTTAGAAAGTAAGAAGTATGGTACCCTCTGTCCATGGGGCATGTGAATACAGGAGATGGGGACCAAAGGAAGCATAATATTTTATGAACCCAAGAAGGACCCTGTCTTTTCCATTTTAAGTGGCTTGATGTCAACAACACTACAACTCTTTCATTTCTGATTCCCAACAGGCAGTAGAATGTAATTTTAAGAATACCAACTCCAGAGACAACCTGGGTTTCAAGGTCAGCTCTGCCAATTGCTGTCTGTCTGCTTTCATCTAATTCCTGAACCTCTTCAGATTTTAATGTACTCATCTATTAATGGAGGAAGTCAGAATAGCACAGGCCACATATAATTGTTTTGAGTATCAAGTGTGGTAATGAACACACCAAACAACCAGATGTTGGCTAAGGAGAAAAGAATATGCCAATAATATTTCCTGCCAATAGTATATACACAATAAATATCTAACTGCTCTGCTTAACACAGAGTTGGCCTTGAAGGAGCCTAAGTAGTATGACTAAAAATTGTTGGGTGAGTTCTTTATATGAGATAGCTCCATTCCCTATCATGGCACCTGAAATTTCTTTTAAAATTTAATTTACTTGTCTATGGAAGACTTTCTGGTCCTCAGTAGTGTCCTTTGCAAAACTGGGGGAAAAAAAGAGGGTAGGGGGAAGAACCTCTGTGAAAGGGAATACTGGAAGCCATTAGTAGACAATTCGTCAAAAATTTTTATTGAAAGTTCATTTGATAGCCAACTAGAACTAGCTTTTTGAGAACATCTAGGTTAAGTGTAGGAGAAATCAGGAGTACCAGAAAAAGGGCAAAAGAAACTAAAAGAGAATTAAAGTGAGTGAAGTCACTCAGTGGTGTTCGACTCTTTGCGACCCCATGGACTGTAGCCTACCAGGGTCCTCCGTCCATGGGATTTTCCAGGCAAGAGTACTGGAGTGGGGTGCCATTTCCTTCTCCAGGGGATCTTCCCAACCCAGGGCTTGAACCCAGGTTTCCCACATTGCAGGCAGTTGTTTTACCATCTGAGCCACCAGGAAATTGGGGGTACTAAAACCCAATATTACAAATGGTACAATTTGCCCAGTAGTTCATTAGGAGTTTAGGATACTTAGCAAAGGTGGTAATTTTGGTAGGGACCAAACTAAACAACAGACTGTATATAAGCAAGGGATACAACCTCCAACTCTGTTTCTTGGCTAAGATGAACTAACCTCTCAGTGTCTCAGTTTCCCTGTTTCTGTGATGCTAATCTGCATCAGGTCATCTGCTGAAGTCCCAACCAGACAGGCTGTGTGTCGCTAGCTGATACTGAAGACAAGCACTTTTTCACATTTCTCAATCTGTGCAAAGAAGGAGGTAGCTGTCCCAGGATCATGTTGTGAAGTCCAAGAGCTTACCCTATAGGGCGTCTCTCTGTGAACATTGTTGTTCTTTACTCCTTCCCGTTTTCCATTGTCTACCTACTGGCAGGTTGCATTCCCAGTCCTTCTATACCCAATTCAGTGTCCCTCAGATGAAGATCAAGTAGTTTAAGCCATTTAAGTCCTGAGCAAAATTTTCCTACTGTTACCCCACCAAACTCTCATACACAACTCTGAGTATGGTATGATTAGAACTTTCTAGTTCTTGGTTGGTAATAAAAAGTCCGTGGGGCCATTGGGTTCTGATCAGATATTCTACCAGTAATGCAAGTAGCCACCATTATGTTAATATCAGTGCTGTTTGGCTGTCAGCTCTGATATTGGAAATTGCCATGGTCAGGGTTGGAAATTGCCACAGTCAGGGTTGATAATGGCTGATAGTGTCTGAAAGTTATTTTGCTTCTACCAGCATTTGCATTTTAAGTCCTTTATCAACAATTAAGAAAATCATTTTTCTTTTTGAAATTCATTTTAGGAGTGACAAATACTAAAAGGTGATTTTGGCTCTAAAATGCAGGTGGGGTAGCTCCTGATACTACATAAGACCCAGCCAGTGGATAGGAAATGAAACTTGATTTAGACCTTTTATGATGGCCATGTCTATGTGTTGTGCTGAAGAGGATTCTAGAGTGGTAGTCTCCAAAATGGCATTCTGGAAGAAAATATTAGAAATTCTAGTGTTATCTTAACTTTCCTTATATGAAAGGAGTTAGGATATACTTACATTTGATATTCAAATTGACATTTGTACCCTTAGTCTCAGAGGGTCTCATGCCATTTGGATTCACAAGATATGCTGAGGGAAGGGGAAGAATTTCACAACTAGAAACGCATTGATCTGCCTTCAGAACATTGCAATGCATTGCAGTTTGTGTGTTCCAGATCAGTGAATTTATGAATCATATTATCTGATTTTAATTAAATAAACTTGCACAAAATGAACATGTGGCTTAATAAATATTTCTGTAAAGAAACTGTGGATTGAATATCATACTCATCATGTAAGCACAAATGAACAACAATCAAATGGCAGAACTGGCACCTCTTCTCTTTTGTGGTATGAGCTATTCATCAGCTATTACCAAGGTAAAACCAGGGGTTATATAATTAGTTTAGAAAAGCAGTTTTTCAAGCAGAACAAAACAAAGTTATTGAAAAGGTTATTTAAGAAAAAACATTATGTCCAGTATTATTAATGGTCATATTTCATACTAGATATGTATTTTGCCTTGAGATATTAGTGAATCACAATGGATCATGTACATAATTTAGAAATAAGCAAATTTAGCTATATTTAGACATTTTATCCAAAAAATTTTTATAATGTGGTACACGATCTCTGTTCTTACGCTAGGTATGGCTCTAGTTAGATTGTTGTTGTTTAGTTGCTAAGTCATGTCTAACTCTTTTGTGGTCTATAGCCTACCAGGCTCCTCTGTCCATGGGATTACCCAGGCTAGAATACTGGAGTGGGTGGCCATTTCCTTTTCCAGGGGATCTTCCCAACTCAGGGATCGAACCCAGATCTCTTGCATTGCAGGCAGATTCTTTACCACTGACCCACCAAAGAAGCCCCTCTGGTTAGGTTATTGGAGAACTAATGCTGAGAATAACGTAGGGGAGAAAATGCTTATTTCTCCACACTTTTTCTCCCTCGGTTCCTTAGCCTTTACTCTACCTCCTCCCTTTCTTGTTGTTTCTTAAATTTAAATTGTTCCAATATTCCTATTCCCTACCCCCACCTGCACTGTCAAATCAATAATTCCCTCTCTATATAATCAGTTATGTTTACTCATTTAAAACTTCTCATAGCAGATTTATAGCCTGGCTCTTGACACTCATATTTGTTTATGAAGAAACTCTGCCCCTTCTCCTAGAACATAATTGGATTTTTAAATAATCCTATAAAATAGTGACTTCTTAAACTAAGTATAAGGTCAAGATGTTTTGCTAGTCTAGATTGTATTTGCTGAGTAGAAAAATATTCATTCTTGTGGGCTCACAGTATAATTTTTTAAAGGACCCTAGTCAAGTTCAAGCAATGGCACAATTGGAGGAAGAGTGATCCTGTTAACAGTGAAGCCAATAATCATTCAATTAATAGGATTCCCAGGAAATCCAAAGCACTCTCCAAGTAACAGCGTAATTTGGTTCTGCATAAATCTGGACTTTTTCAGTTGTGTGTAAGAAAGGAAATAACTGAAAGTGGATTTGGAAGAAAAATTGATTCATGTAAGTAAACAATCCAGAGAGATATTTAGCACCAAGCATGGTTGGATCAAAGTATTGCAGCCAAGTCATAAGTAGTCTGTTTCTATCTCTTGGTTTTGCTTTTCTCTAAGCTGGTGTTATTTTCAGTCAAGATAGATACCAACAAGTCTAGATTTATATCCTACCAGCTTATCAATCCTAGTAGGAATATCCTCTTTTCCAATAATTCCAGTTACTTTTATTGGCCAGGACTGATTCACCTGCTTTTCAAGTCAAGGAGGTGGGATCAGCCATACGAACTGAGAGTGGTGATGGAGTTGTTTTCTGAAGGAGACCTAGGGTACTGCCAAAGGAGGAGCAGTGGCCTATCAAAAGCACAAAGATTTAAGTTTCTTATTATGGCATCTCTTAGTCCAAATGTGACTCCTCTGGAGCTGGTCAATTGCTTTCATTGTCCTGTTTCTGGTGAGATTCTTGGCTTTTGGTGAAAATAGAGCCTTGCTCTTGCTTCCATTGTGTCCTAGACAACAGATAAAATGAACGTGCAACAATAAAACACCTTGAGTTTGCCTTGTGTTCATTCTGTATTCCTCATTCTCTTACTCTTTACAAGATAGATAATAAAGGAAAGAGCTCATTTCTTAGAATGAAGGGTGAGTTCTAAGATTATTACTGTGGCAACTGTATAGAATCTTAAGAAGTCAAGGACTTAAAACCTTTTTTTCTTGACTATGTAGAGGCTCATCAGGCCCATGGGATCTGTAGTCATGGCTGAAAAAAAAATATATATATGGGAAGACAATACTCTCCTTATGTTGTCTTGGAGACAAAAAATAATATTTTTACCATTTCTCCAGAAATTTCCCATCTGTCTTCCCACCCTACCCATTACAGTAGATTCTTTTACAGTGGGGGACAGAAAATGCATTCTAAAGTCTAGAAGACTGGCTAGTACTACAGAAATAGGCCCAGCCTTAATAGCCCAGCCAGTGAGCTTTTAAAATCATCTTTAATAGTAAAGATTTTCCTGCCCTTCAGTAGGATCCAGTCAAAGAAATGCTGAATGGGGATGATGCCAAGAAATTGACAAGAAGATCCCCTGGCGCTAGTATTCTAGTGACACGTGTCTTGGGCTTTCCAGCTGCTGCTGCTGCTGCTAAGTCACTCCAGTCGTGTCCGACTCTGTGTGACCCCATAGACGGCAGCCCACCAGGTTCCCCCGTCCCTGGGATTCTCCAGGCAAGAACACTGGAGTGGGTTGCCATTTCCTTCTCCAATGCATGAAAAAGAAAAGTGAAAGTGAAGTCGCTCAGTCGTGTCCGACTCTTAGCGACCCCATGGACTGCTGCCTACCAGGCTCCTCCATCCATGGATTTTCCAGGCAAGAGTACTGGAGTGGGGTGCCATTGCCTTCTCCGGGGCTTTCCAGCTAGTCACCAGTAAAAGAAGTGAGTGTTGGGAGAGGGAAATCATTACCAGTGTTCACCCTCATTTAGTCCAGGTTGAACATATTATGATACAAGTGTTAATATATCATGAAAACAGAATTATTGACAATTCTCAACAGGTACTGAAGTGTGCCCAGGATGCTGAACACTGCTCCTTTGAATGACATTTTGCAAACAGCCTCAACTGGGTGTGAGAAAGTGGAAGAAGGGTCAGGAAATGAGATTATCATCACATGGATTTTTTTCTGCTGGTTCAAGCTGTCACTTGTTAATTGTATTCAGCTCTTGTCACTGTTGGTAAAGAAGGGCAACTGGAATTATGAATATGAAACCTTCCAGCTTTTAATTCATTTGTAACCAATGACTGATTGACTAGCACAACTAGGTTTGCATTTTAAACAGCTTTTGGACATCCTTCCACCACCTAATACAATACAGATAATTCCCTGACAGCATGTCAGAGATAATGCAATTACCATCGAGTTTCCTTAGACATGTTTTATATTATCTACTTAAAAGAATCCTATTTCCTTGCTGTAATCTAGTTTAACTTGGACCTGACTATCTTAAATGAGACAGATAGTTTAAAGACAAAAGGATAAACTGTGGATGGACAAAGGTGCTTGTTTCCTTTGCCTCCCCCATGAGATCGCATCTTCTGTGTAATCTGGGTCAATAAAGAGGCCACAGCCCCTAGCTCTGCACCCTCATATACCTAGGGATATTGGTGGTAGCTTCAGGATATTCCCATGGAAGTTTCCAGTTATTATAGGAAGAATTCTTGAGGCAACATTTCGTTCATTTCCCTCACTCGAAGGAACTACATTGGGGCTATTCCAGGAGACCCTGTTAGAAACTGCTTGAGCAAGGTCCCTCAGCTTTTCTGGGTCCTACCTATTAATCCACAGAAGTATCCGTTACCCTTTTCTCTCAGGAAGTTCTTTTTTATATCTGATCTAAGTTACTGACAGTGGAAATTAGGGCTCATTTTTCCTTAATGAAGATTTACAGTACCATCTTCCTCTTCATGTAGCCATGCCCTATAGTTCCTAGAAACCACAGTCAAATCACTCTTTGGTCTGCCCTTATGAAGTTGTTTCATTGCCTTTTTTTTTTTCTTTTAGGCCTCAGTTTTGAATTATCTGTTCATTAGCTATCTGCTCTCCTTGGACCCCCACCTGGGTCTCCCACAGGTGCTGAATTTGTAGAGCTCAGAACTGGCCCCTGTTGTTACAACCAGAATAGGTGTAGACTGGGACTGCTGTGAAATCAGGGATAAGTCATCTGACTAAGAATCAGTCCAGGAGAGATGTGGCCCACAAAGTTCAATTGTGCAACTTTATGTTTTAGGTAACACCAAGTGAGCCTGGAGAACTACATTATGTCTTTTATGAATAATGAAAAGAATTGCATATCTTCCAGATTCTTTCAGAAAAAAATAGTTTAGCCAGGCAGAGCATAGATGTTTGTGTCTCCTACTCACTCACATGTCACCTCAATGTCAGGCCAGCTCTCACATTGCTGACATAAAACAACCCCAGTGGTTTCCATTCCCAGGCAGGTGAGAGTTTAGTGGAGGGGATCCGTGTTGCACTTCCCACCCATTTCAGACTCTAATTCAGCCATGAAAACAATGTCTGGCTCATAGCCCTAAGGAGCATGTTCCTTTCTGATTGGCCATTTATTTGTTTAATAAACACATATTGTGTTTCTTCTGTGCCAGGCAGTGTTCTAAGCACTTTACCAATACTAATTCATGTAATCTTCATGAAAACCCCAGGAGGCAGTTACTAACAATAACCTCATTTTACACATAAGGAATGTGTGGCCCAGAGTTAATAAGTAACTTGAGGTCACACCAGGAATAAACGGCAGGACAGATTTAAATCCAAGCAGTTAGATTCCAGAAACTGCCTGCTTACCCACTGTCTCTCTGCCTTTTTGACTGTCTTTATTCCACCCTCCAAGCCTCATCCCTTTTCCAAGATGAGACTTTGATCTCTCCTAAACTCTCATTTTTCCAGTAATTTTCTCAGGTACTTTATGTCCATAGTGCATGATTTGGGGGAGAGAGATAGCTGAGAGAAATCACCCTGTCTAAATGGTAAGTTCTCTTTTACTTTGTGCATTTTGTTCTTGTGCTTTTTCTTTTTTTACCTTCATTTTGATGAAAGTTTTCTCTCCAGCTGCTTAATCAATTGCTTTCTCAATGATCAGAATGGAAAACCTGGTGAGAAATTTGGGTGATTCTCTTCATTTCTCAGATGTCTGTGATGGGCGCAGGCTGAGAGCCCAGCATTTTGCTCTTTTTTCATCTATTGCCTGCAGTGTCTGTAAACTTGAGGTGAAACATAATGCCCTAGATCAGTGGTCCTCAACCTTTTTGGCACTAGGGACTAGTTTCATGGAAAACAGTATTTCCCTGGGCCGGGAAGGGTGTGAGCAATGTGGGGTGGCTGTAAATGCTGGAAGCTTCACTTGCTTGTTTGCTGCTCACCTCCTGCTATGTGGCCCAGTTCCTAATAGGCCACAGATGGATACCAGTCCATGGCCCAGGAGTTGGGGACCCCTGCCCTAGATCACCTCCAACAGAGTCATGGGGAGTGGAAAATCTTGTAGAAGGACAAATTCCTGGGCTTCCCTCCACCGACTGAATTAGGAAGGTGATCCAGGAACAGCATGTATCAGCACATGTATCAGCAAGCTCCCCCTGCAGTTATGCTGATGTATACATAAGGTTGAGATTCACCACCCCAAGAAGCTTTGTGAATGGCTAGGCTGCAGAACTAATGTGAAGCTTCTGAGAAAAGGCAAATCCCCTGTCTCCACCCCCAGAGCATGCTAGTTAATGTTTGACAACCATCTCTCTGAAAGAAAAAAAAAATCTGACTTGTAGCCTTTGCCAATTTCCACGGTGTGAATATTCCCACCGTGATTTATTTCCAGCTACATACATGGGGTCACTGACCTCAGACTTGGGAAAGCATGTGTATAATCAGTTCTTGTAAGCCATAGAAAGCTGGCACCTGCACACTGGATGGGCAAATGTGAGAGTGAGTAGGAAGTTGGTAGTAACATAGGGAGGCCAATGTTATTAAATGAAGCTAGTCAAAAGAAACCATATGCAGAGGAGAGCACAGTATTTGGTTTCATTTATATGAATTTCTAGAAAAAGTAAAACTAAAACAGTTGTTGCTCCTGGGGAAGGTGGGAAATTAACTACAAGAGGCAAGAGGAAACTTTCTGGGGTGATAAATGTTTCTATACATTAACTCAGATATTGGTTGTTGTTCAGTCACTAAGTCACGTCCAACTCTTTATAACCCCATGGGCTACAGCACACCAGGGTTCCCTGTCCTTCACTATCTCTCAGAGCTTGCTCAAACTCATGTACATCAGGTCAGTGATGCCATCCAACCATCTCATCCTCTGTCATCCCCTTCTCCTCCTGCCTTTAGTCTTTCCCAGCATCAGGGTCTTTTCCAGTGAGTTAATTCTTTGCATCAGGTGGCCAAAGAATTGGAGCTTCAACTTCAGCATCAGTCTTTCCAATGAATATTCAGGACTGATTTCCTTTAGGATTGACTGGTTTGATCTCCTTACAGTCCAAGGGACTCTCAAGAGTATTCTCCAACACCACAGTTTAAAAGCATCCATTCTTCAGCACTCAGCTTTTTTTATGGTCCACCTCTCACATCCATACCTGACTCCTGGAAAAACCATAGCTTTGACTATATGGACCTTTGTCCGCAAAGTGATGTCCTGCTTTTTAATATGCTGTCTAGGTTTGTCAGTTTGTCATAGGTTTTCTTCAAGATGTTGGTTATATAGTGTAAACACAAATATTAAAACTCAGAAAACAGTTAAAAAAAAAAAAAAAAGCTGTAGCTCGTAGGTGGCAGACCTCAGTTTTAGATCCACCTCTTTCTCACTTGAAAGTCCATGCTTTTAACTCCTCCATTTTCTATGCCTTTGTGCACACTATAGCCAGTTTCAGGAATATTCTTTCCCTCCAGCTCTGTCTATGTAAATTCCACCCACCCTTCAAGGCCCAGTTCAGTTGCAGCCTCTTCCTTGACATCTCTGTATTATCTCCTCACTCCCAACAGATGTGTCCTCCCCCATTGCTGTGGGCTGGGTAACGGGAAAGATGTCTTTATTGGAGGCTTGCTCTTGCAGCTGACCCACCCTGATTAAACAGAGCAGCATGGTGCAGGAAAGCAATGGGATAGAGTGACAAGAGCATGGATTTGGTAGCTAGATATACATGAACTCAAACCCCAGTTCCAATATATTAGTCACCTCTCTAAGCCTCAGTTTCAATAGATGTAAAATAGGAATAAGTGTGACCCTGCAGGGTCATTGTAAATAATGGTGATAATTTATGGGAAGCACTTACACATTGTGGCTATTATTACTCATGTATTTGTACTCTACCGACAAATATTATTCCTGACTTTGCATCTTCAACTATTGGATACCAAAGGCATAGCCTTCAGTGTAGCTTTCCCTTGATCAACTGTGAATACTACTCTTCAACCCACCCAACAAAAAGAATAGTGTTCGAGATTGTCTTTGGTGACTCTCAACCTCACCCTGAGCTTTGGTCAGGTCTGCCAACCCGTGCAGAAGCTATGTTGTTACAAAACACATGTTGCCCTGCACATATAAATGGCTGGCTTGCCTGATATACACTTGTCCCCTCCTGACTCATCTTCTTTATGGCTTTCAGGGCTCTGAGCAAGTCAGGAGGGATAAAGTTGGAGTTGAGATAGGCCCAAGTACTATAGTACCAGAGTATGAGAACCCACTCTCCATACACTGCTTGAGTGGCACCAGGCCCAGTGTGCTGATGAAGTGGTTGTCAAAGAAACAGCCAGTACCAGTCCATCAACTCAGCCTTTGGCCTGCAGGCAGGAGAGAGTCAGATGTGTTTGGAGTTCACAAGCTTAGGCCTGGATCCTACAGGATAATTGCTGCCAGCCTGGTGTACTAGAGAATATCCAACTCTACATAACTTTGGTGTCTAAAGACTGTCTAGAATATTCTTCTTTAAAGGCATTATTGAAGGCTGCTTTCAAAGTGTGGTAACTGTGAGTGGGGCCACTGTCTGCTGTGGACACCTCTGCAGAAATCAGTCTATCAGCTTAGTCAGTCACTCAGTAATGCTGAGTGAGATTCAGGCAAAATTGTGGCTAGGAATGACTGATTCGCTCTCAGAACTGGGCAAGGGTTAACAGAGCTCTTGAAGAGTAGATTGTGAGAGGAGGGGAAATATTAGTGCAGTTTAGAAAGTAAACTTGTCCATTCAGAAATGCGAGTTTTGTGGTTCAAGAGACAAACTTGCCAGACTGCCATCTTGTCTTGGGTTGATTCTGGATCCCAGACTTGGAGCATCTTCTTTCTCGAATTGCCAAGCATAGGTGAATCCACTCCCTGTTATCCTACACTGAGCAACAGTGGATGATGCAGTGATGATACTTGGACATACTTGTATGCACTTGCTGACAGCGCAGGGACTCGGGGGTTGAGCTGCATTTCAACAGCCTTTTTCACGGCTAACTCTCCCTACCTGTGGATGCAGAGATCCTGGGGGAGCCTCACTGGCTCCTCAGAAGTAAGGATTTGAAGAACACTGAGATTTGTCAGCACTGATCACAATTCTTGGAAGAATCCTAGTTTAAGACAGTGGTAGCCAGTGAGGACAATAGCTCAGAATCATGATTGGCTTTGGTTTGACTCCTTCCCCGCCATACCCACACGGTCAAAGGCACCATTTTCATTTTAATTGTAATAGTTCTGTGAGGGATGTGGAGTTCTTTTCCATATATTTCTAACTTTGTCTCAACAAGATCTGATTAGCTGGAAATTATCTTGGAAGAAAATTTCAAATCAATTTATTAAAACCAAGCAACCACACTCAGTCATTTCTCACTAACTTCTTAATAAAGACAGAATGCCAGACACTCAAACCCTCTATGCAATGAGTGATGCTTGACATGTATGCTGAAAAAGATGTCCCCTCTATGGGAAAAAGTCCCTCCACAAGGATTCAACAGCATTAATCCTCATTTAGCCCACTCATTATCTTGTCCTCTCCTATCCAGTCTCTCAAGGGTCGATGTACTGCTTGTTTTGTACTTCCTGTTGCAGATTTTAGGGTGTTCATTTCCACTCCATAAATATTTACTGTCTATTGTGTATCAGGCACCATGCCATGCATTGAGGCTGAAAATATAAATAATTTACAATGTTACCATTTACTGACTACTGAATATGTACCAGATACTTTAGAAGCATTTTCTCTTGAATTCTCCCAGTTGCTCTAGTATATAGTTACTATTTTCATTCCCATTTTACAGATGAGCAAACTGATGCACAGATAGGTTGAGCAACTAGATCATGGTCACAAGTAGTAGAAGTAAAACTTTAAACTTAGTTTTCTTTGATTTAGGAGACAAAGCTTTTATTCTATCCTGTATATTACTATGGTAAGGTCTTTGCCTTATCTCATGTGATACAAAGACCATATAAGAGTTGCTGTTAGTCCCATTTTACAGATGAAAAAACAAATTGAGTGGGGTTATGTGACTTGCCTGAGCTCATATGAGGAATAAGTAGTAGGGCCAAGATTAAGCCTTGGTAGTCAGACTCGAGAGTGCATGCACTTAAAACTGCTATGTTCCACTGCCTCCTTGAAAGCAATCTCTGATTACTAAATGACCATAAAAAGGTTAAGAAAACATCTCAGTGGCAATAAGACAGGAAAAACTAGAACTAAATGTCCAGGAGATATCTTGGAATTGGCAGGTATTATAATTCAGGTGGACCAATGGAATACCAACAAGGTTACAAGGAACAACAAACAGGAAATTTAGGTTCAGGTACAGGAGATAAAGCCCAGAAATGTCAGCCATGGCAGATAGTAGCACAAATGCACTCATCAGAGGGGTTGCCTCTGGTTTTTTCCACAGAAGTCTGAAGATTTTTACCTAGTCTGAGCCCTACCATTACTTCTCTGAGTGATAGTAGGCAAATTAGGTCTCTGTAAGCCTCAGTTTTTCTACCAGTAAAGTCCAAATTAGAGTCCCTACTCTATTTATCTTGTGGCTTCTCAGGTGGCTTAGTGGTAAAGAATCTGCCTGCAATGCAGGAGATGCGAGAGACGTGGGCTCGATCCCTGAGTCAGGAAGATCCCCTGGAGAAGGAAATGGCAACCCACTCCATTATTCTTGACTGGAGAATCCCAAGGACAGAGGAGCCTAGTGGGCTACACTCCATGAAGTCACAAAGAGTCAGATACTACTGAGCGTGCACTCTGTCTATCTTACAGAGATAGTGTGAGGATAAAACAAAATAATAGACCCCAAAGACAGAGCAAATGTTTTCATTTCTGTTAAATTCATTTTTAATTAGGTCCATTTTTCTGTGTCTTTGTAATATGTAGGCACCATCTGAATTTATTTGACTCTTGGTGATTAACTTATCCAAATGAACCTAAAGTCAACTGTTATTCCACAGGTGTTACCCAGAGATCTCACACTGAGTGATCTTGCCCGGGCCCAAGCTGATTTCTAGTCACTTTTACTATCAAGTTTTTAGTTTTTCAACTTGCTCATTTGGTTAAGGTGGAGGTCACTGGAATGCACTTTCCTGAATTTGACAGAAAATACCCCCCCGACACACACTTCTTTGTTTCTTGAACCATTAACTGGGTTTTTCCTGCCTCCACATCCAGTTTACAAATTGTAGGAGACTAGCAGGACTTCCCTGGAGGTCCAGTGGTTTGGACTTCGCCTTCCAGTGCAGGGGGTGCAGGTTCAATCCCTGGTTGGGGACCTAAGATCCCTCATGCCCCACAGTTATAAAACAAAGCATTTTTGAAAACCCCAGAAACAATATTGTAGCAAATTTAGTAAAGATTTTTAATACAGTTCATGTCAGAAAAAAAAAAAATAGACTAGGAATTTTCTCTATGTCTTAATCCACCACCCTCATTCCCACCTTCCTTACTTTTTGAGAGGAACTGAGTTAAGGCTTAAAATGTATTCCCCATTTTGGACCAGATTCTCAGGAAAAAGGAGTGGGTGTTATTACACCCACCATTACATTATAAATTGCATTACATTATATTATAAAACAGCAGGAAGGATGGTCAGCCCGTCATACGGTCCTCAGCTTCCTTGGGACCAAGAAGTAGTAACCATATAGTAGGATTGAATCACACATTTTGCTCCAAAGAACATTAATTCATCTTGGTAGGCACAGAGAAGAGAGCAGGCTTAACTCCCCACTGGTCATCTCAGTCACTCACCAACCATATACCTGCCAACAGAATGTGAACTCACAGAAAGGTCACAGTGGGCACAGGGGAACACATGACAGAAAGAAGCTCAAGAAACAGCCTGCAACATCCACCTCCTTCAAATTGGTTAGTTGATTTATCCTGTGGTTATAACTCAGTTGAATGTGTCTTTGGGGCTGTGATTTTTTTCATTCTGGGGAGAGCTCTGAAGAAGCCAAAACACATTGTTGTGGCCTAGAGTCAACTGATTTTGGAGCTGAGCTCTATTACATGCTCTCTCAACTCTTCTGTGACCTCATGGACTGTAGCCCGACATGTTCCTCTGTCCATGGGATTCTTTAGGCAAGAATACTGGAGTTGGTTGCCATTTCCTTCTCCAGGGGATCTTCCCGACCCAAGGACTGAACCTGTGTCTCCTGCATTGGCATGCAGATGCTTTACCACTGAGCCACCTGGCAAGGGCCAATTCCATGGCCTTCACTATTTTGGCACCATTTGGCAGGGAGACGTGGGTACTGATTTACCTTAAAAACAAAAACTTTCTGTAACAAATAGTAAGTGGCAGGTTTGTTAACCAATAAACTCTTAACCTTCTGGAACTTAAGGGCCAGAGTGTCACCCTGTATATTTATCCTTTTGTTCCTTCTGTTGGGTCATTAGCCCTGCACAAATAGGACATAGCCATGTAAAAGAGAAACCAGTATGTCTGGAAACCTAACCTGGGTTGATGTAATAGTTGACTTTCCTAGGGTCCTCCACTGCAGTGTCTCCATCTTTACCACCATATTGGACTTCCCTGGTGGCTCAGATGGTAAAGCGTCTGTCTACAATGCGGGAGACCCGGGTTCGATCCCTGGGTCAGGAAGATCTGCTGGAGACGGAAATGGCAACCCACTCCAGTACTATTGCCTGGAAAATCTCATGGACAGAGGAGCCTGGTAGGCTACAGTCCATGGGGCCGCAAAGAGTTGGACACAACTGAGCGACGTTCCTATTCTAGGGACTGGAAGCCCCTGGGTCTTTGATTGAAATGTGCTGTCTCTATGGTTACAGTCAGCTCCAGAACTAGTGATCATCTTGGCAGAATTTGTGATTTCCACAGGCTGCACTTGGGGCAAAGGCTGCAAGCCATGGGTCATCCTTGAATCCCACCCACCCACCTGTTCTCACCCCTCCTTTTCCTCTGCCACTGCCAGAGCAAATGAGTGGCTGTAGAGAAGCCAGGTTGGTGAGCTCCATTTTGTACTCCAGAAAAATCTGATTTTGAATCTCTACTGCAGGCAAGTAGGGTCAACATCACTGCCCCAGTAAATATAAACAAGGATGGCTTGACTTATCTCTCTCAATTTCATTACAATCACTTTATGCTTAAAGGAGCAAAATAGAGGGATTAGTACTCAGAGTATTATGATTCTGATCTGCTGGCTAATTATATTCACCTTGGCCTTGAATTTGGCTAGTATATATCAAGTGGGAGGGTAGGCTTGGCTTCTTAGATATGTTTAGTGCTTCTCCCTTTGGAATTTATGATTCACACTTGGATATTTTCAGGATTCAGGTACCTTTCCTTCCCTTTTTCTACTCCAAGTTGTTTCTGGCAGAAAAAATGAGTAATATTATCAAGGCCTGCTTATAGAATTATTTTCCACAAATGATACCAGGCTTGAATAAATAAATGCTCAATTTTGGCTTCTTTAAAACCTACTGCTTGCCCCCCCACAGCCAACTTATATAGTGGGCTTGTAATTGAAAGTGAGGTCTGGCTGACTGCTCATTGCTCAAAAGCCAATAAAGAGACAAGGTTGGTGGAAGGGAAAATTTACTTTATTTTGGATGCCAGCAACCATGGAGGAGTGCATACAGTTGTCCAAAAAGCTGACTTCCCACCCACCCCTCACCCCCGGCCAGTGGGCAATAGCTTTTATAGGCTGAGGGAGGGGGCAACATGCAGAAAATCCAGTCAACTCTGATGGTCATCTTGAAATCGGTCATCAGTGGTCTGACTAGCATCATCTTGATTAAGTACACTTAATCTTTAGTTTCAGGGTCAGTTTGTTTCCATTTCTTTGAAGCCAGTTCTCAGAATTGTGGCAGCTTGTGTCATGGCTATAGTCTGGTCATCATGTAGATAACATCCTCTACCTGATAGGGGATTAAGTATCTGCAAGACAGCTCACAGGATATGCCTCAGAGTATTATCTAAAATATCCTTGACTCTGCTTAATGACTAAACTATTATTATTTGGTCTCCTTGGACTATTTTCCTTTGTTTCTGTATTTTCTCACTTCTGTGATTAAACTCATTCTTTGGCTTAAGTTTTTCCACAGACAAAAGGCAGGTAAGGGAATGGGGGGCAAGGACCATAGGGTCCTGTTCCATTTCAGACTCAGTCAAAGACAAATAGCTATTCTACACCAGAAGATAGTCTTCTTAGCAGCAAGTGCAAGTGACATGACTGTATCCCAAATGTGAGTCAAACCTGAGCTGTAGCCTATTTGATAAAGGAAAGTGGATTTCAGTATCTAGGTCTGAAGTTCTAGGATAGTTCTGGTAAATTCCCAGAATGACTTTATGCTTCATAACAGTTATGATCCTTCGGTCTTGGCCCAAAGCAATCTCTGTAATTGACTTCACTGCCAGGACCATATTTTGCCTTACAGGTAGATTGTGTGCCTGACTGTGTCTTTTGTGAAGGCAGGGTTTGGCCACACAACCTATCATAGAATTGAGTCATAGACTCTAAAACATTTCTTCTGTAATTATTGGACAGTATCTTTTTAGTTATGGCGACTTAAGTAAAAGGAGAAATAATAGTTGTAGCCAACAAAAATGCCCAGCCAATTCAGAGCTCCATAAGGTCTAGCCAAGTTCTCATTGAAAAGTTGGACCTGGCATCCTTCCCAGAAGGTCAACTGGCTGGCTTATTGATGCATCAAGGAAGGAACCATTCCAGAGGCGAGAATTCTGACTTGTTCCCACCCTGTCCTTGGCTGTTTAAATCTGAGAAATTTTATCCGGAACCTATTGAGAAATCTCAATATGAGAGTCTACTCATGAGTAAGGCTGAAGAAATGATCCATTTTAGAGCTGTAAATGTTTGTGGAAATAGCTCCTTAGAAGTACTCATATGGAGTTACGCATCCCAGGCTGTACCAAATGTTTTTTGGCAGTAGAGAAAGCTATTGCTTTGGAGGCGGAGTGGAAAGAGATAAAGAGAGGAGGGAAAGTGCAAAACAGTTTAGACTGTGATGTTGGCCCAAGTGCCATGGATGGGAAGAGAATGGTTTGAATGAATCTAGCAGCTTATTATTGAATGAATCTAGCAGGTTATTTTGCCTACTTTTGATGGATTGGTTCAGGGAACTCTGGTGCCACAACAGTATTCTCTCAACTATGGCTTGCCATTTCCTATCTGTGTGATCTAAATTGATGATATAACCTCTATGAACCTCTTTTCTTATTTACAAATGGGGAAAATACAAAGGTGAAGTTGCTCAGTCGTGTCCGACTCTTTGCGACCCCGTGGACTGTAACCTACTAGGCTTCTCTGTCCATGGGATTCTCCAGGCAAGAATACTGGAGTGGATTGCCATTTCCTTCTCCAGGGGATCTTCCCGACCCAGGGATCGAACCCGGGTCTCCTGCATTGGAGGCAGATGCTTTAACCTCTGAGCCACCAGGGAAGCCCTCATGGGGAAAATAATATCTACCTTATAAGTTCATTGTGAGTATTAAATGTCCTTCCCTTCCCCTCTACATGGTATAGAACCTGTTCCTCATTTTCCCAGGTACACACTTACATTTGTTATCTTTTCAGAGTAACCAAAAGATAGAGAAATTCACATTGTCAAGACTCAAGCCAGGGTCATTACTAGAAATCAGCAAACATCAGAGACAAATTTTGCATCAGGAGTCCAGACCATGAGGTGAATAAAGAAGCAAAGCAGAATAGTACCCCACCCCAACCAAAGTTATCCACATCCTAATCCATGGAATCCATAAATATGTTACTTTACCTGGAAAAGGGGGCTTTACACATGTGATTATATTAAGGATCTTGAGATGGGGACATTATCCTGGATTATCTGGCTTGAACCAACATAATTACAAATGTTCTTAAAGAGAGAGAGAGACAGAGGGTCAAAGGCACAGGAAGACAATATGATAATTGAAGCAGAGGTTGGAGTGATATCATTGCTGGCTGTGAAATGGAAGGGGCTGATGATCCAAGAGAAGTGGGCATTCCCTAAAATGTGGAAACATTAAGAAAAGAGATGCTCCCAAAGAGCCCCAGAATTAAGTGGTCTCTATCAAATAATCCTAGATTTCAGGACAGTCTTCTCTTTTGATCAAGACTAACTTTCTATAGCATGACGTCAGCTGCCAAAGATGGTTTTATTTTACGGGCATCTAAAAAGGCTGCCTTGCTCATAAGAATTCTTATTAGAATTGTGGAGGGAAGACTTGTGTGGTTTTCTTGAGGAAGTAGGACAATTAGCAGTCTATGGGAGTAGAATGGTTTGCTACATAGCTACTCCACTCATACAGTTTCACGGGGGCTGGGTTTTTGCCTGGAAATTCCCTGAAGACCAAAGTAGTGACCTCCAACTTGATCTCTCTTGAAGTGGCCTCCAAAGGGCAAGTTCATAAGGGAATAATTGCAGCCAGCAGTGGGACAGATGGCTACTGTTTGCTAACTGGCAAATTCTCTAGGGATCAGTTACTACACTGCACTAGTTTAAATACAAAATAAGGAAGGGAAACAGATTTTTTCCCCCTCTAAGACTTTAAAGCTCAATTATTATATGTTACCAAAGTCTAAGGGAAAATTAGTCTGAACATTGCTGTAATAGAGGTAATTAATCTGTGTACATTTCTATTATAGCTCTTATATATTTTATTGCTAAACACTGCCTGTGTCTTATTCAGCAGTATAAGCTCAACACGTAGCATAGAGGGGGGCACTTACTGCATTACTTGAGTGAATGCAAGAACAGTTTGTTCTGAGCGTCAAATGATGCTGAGTTGGTCTCAGTGAGTTTGGGACATGAGAAAGGCTAAAAGCCATGGTGTATTAAAGGAGTATATCATGCTTCTCTAGAGTAAGGAAGGTGGAGCCACTAGAGACTCATAGTAACCATTTCAGAAGAAGTCCTGTTTCCGTAACATGGCTCCTACAACAAAGCAAATGTGTCCTTTGCCTTCCATTGAGACATACTAAAATACAGCAAAGTGCAAAGAAAAATAATACCCATATCCCCGACTCCAGCCCTGTAATTAACTCTTGGCATTTTGTTTTATTTTCTTCTATTTTCTTCATTATTTCACTCTTACTGCTATCACAGGGGGCACTGGAATAAGTTTCTTTTTGCAGACAAGATGGAGCAGCCTCATTCCTCTTATTTTCTCCCTCTTACAGATAACTAGGTTGTTACAAATAACAAAACATGGTCTTACTACATCAAACAAATAAGAAATATCCAAAAGGATGAAATAAGAAGGCAGGCTGTTTTAGAAACCTTGGGACTTGAGGAACAACCCAGAAGTAATTCTACTGGGCTTTCTCTCTCTCTCTCTCTTTTTTTTTTTTTTACTTCTCCTCTATCCCAGACAGGATACTGGAGTAGCCTCCAACCTGGAACTAACAGGCACAGCCAAAAAAGCCTGTTGCTGCTGCTGCTAAGTCGCTTCAGTCGTGTCCGATTCTGTGCGACCCCATAGATGACAGTCACCAGGCTCCCCCATCCCTGGGGTTATCTAGGCAAGAATACTGGAGTGGGTTGCCCTTTCCTTCTCCAATGCATGAAAGTGAAAAGTCAAAGTGAAGTCGCTAAGTCGTGTCCGACTCTTCGCAACCCCATGGACTGCAGCCTACCAGGCTCCTCCATCCATGGGATTTTCCAGGCAAGAGTACTGGAGTGGGGTGCCATTGCCTTCTCCATAAAAAGCCTGTTACTCCTATCCAAAGCAATGTGAAAAGAGTGACCTAGCAAAATGAAATCTTGGCAATACCTGTCCTACCGCAGCTAAACACCAATGGAAAAACTGTACCATTTCCACCCCCACCCACTCATCTTGCAGGAATAGGTGACTATACTCCAATTCCCCCACCGGGAAGCAGATCTTCCACCTGTTACCACCTGCTGAAAGCAGATGGTGGTACCCTGAGTGCCTCCCCCAGGTGGTGTTGATAGACAGAGTAGGGAGCTGAACTTCCACTCTCCTACTCCTTTCCTCCACTACCTCCTGTTCCATGGAAGTAGGTGATATTCTGATTCCTTTCCTGGGGTGGTATTTGGCAGGGTTGAGCAGTATGGAGCTAATTTTATATTCTGCTACCTGGCAGGAGCAGGTAATACTCAAGAGTTCTTAGTTTGAGAGTCAATGGGGCTCAGTGAAGAGGTAGGCTTCCAGTCCTGCCCAACATCCATAAGGTAGGATGAAGCAGAGCAAGATGGAGCTAGTAGGGTAGACATTACCACCACCACCACCACCACCACCCCTTCCCCTGCCACCATGTCAGCACAGCACAGTAGGTAGACCAGCGCAGAGCTGAGTTTCCCCACTCATCAGCAATGAGACTGGATGATACGGCATAAGACAGGGCAAATTAACACTCTGCTTTTCCCCTTCTTGGTGTCAGCTTGACTTGGAGGGGAGCTGAGAGCTGAACTTCCTTCCACACACACATAGCAGCAACTAGATGGAACATGACTCTGCAAGGTGGTGAGAGTTGACCCTCTGTTTCTTCCCCCATCTTTGGTGTCAGTACAGCCCAGAGAGGTGCTGAGCTTATACTCCTGCTTGGTGTGAGTTCGTACCCCACATTCACTGAGACAGTGGCAAAAAAAGGGAGCTAAACTTCCATCCCACCATCTGCAATGGGGGAGTATGATTTAGTGTCCATTTTTGCCAAGGTGGTATTCACAGACCAAGAGAGAAGCTAAATATCCACTTCTACCCATGCCCACAAATTATAATTAAACATGGTAACTGCCTGCAATAAAAAAGGTTAAATAAGATCCAGAGACTCACAACATGATATCCAGATTTTCTAGAATGCAACAAAAATCAAGAAAACTACATTGTAAAGTAATTAGCCTCCAATTAAAATAAATAAATTAATATTAAAAAAAGAAAACTATAACTTGAATAAGAAAAGATAATTAACAGACTTCAACAATGAGATGGCTCAGATTTTAGAAATTAGACATTTTGAAACAGCAATAACACTCCTAAATGAAAAATTAAATATCTCAGTAAGTTCAGTTCAGTTCAGTCACTCAGCTGTGTCTGACTCTCTGCGACCCCATGAATAGCAGCACACCAGGCCTCCCTGTCCATCACCAACTCCCGGAGCTCACTCAGACTCGCATCCATCGAGTCAGTGATGCCATCCAGCCATCTCATCCTCTGTCGTCCCCTTCTCCTCCTGCCCCCAATCCCTCCCAGCATCAGAGTCTTTTCCAATGAGTCAACTCTTCACATGAGGTGGCCAAAGTAATCTGGTTCCTCTGCCTTTTCTAAAACCAGCTTGAACATCAGGGAGTTCACAGTTCGCATATTGCTGAAGCCTGGCTTGGAGAATTTTGAGCATTACTTTACTAGCGTGTGAGATAATATAAAGAAAGGATTATTATAAAACTGAAAAATATAATAACTGAATTTAAAAATAAAAACTTCCTATGAAGGCTCAATAGTAGATCACAGATGACAGAGGAAAGAATCAGTGAATTTGAAGACAGACCAGCGGAAATTACCCACTGTGAACAATAGAGAGAAAATAGGCTGACAAAATAATGAACAGAGCTTCAGGGACAATGGACAGTAACAAAAAAATTAACATTTGTGTTATCAGAGTCTGGGAATGGAGAAAAAATAGGACTGAAAAAATACTTGAAGAAATAGTGGCCAAAAACTTCACATATTTGGCAAAAGACATAGACCTCTAGATTTAAGAAGCTAGTGAAGTGAAGTGAAGTCACTCAGTCATGTCCGACTCTTTGCGACCCCGTGGACTGTAGCCCACCAGGCTCCTCTGTCCATGGGATTCTCCAGGCAAGAATACTGGAGTGGGTTGCCATTTCCTTCTCCAGGGGATCTTCCCAACCCAGGAATCGAACCTGGGTCTCCCACATTGCAGGCAGATGCTTTATCCTCTGAGCCACCAGGGAAGCCAAGTGAATCACAAACAGGATAAACCCAACGAAACCCAAGCCAAGATTCAATGATAATCAAAATTCTGAAAACTGAAGACAATAAAAAATATTGAAAGAGGCTAGAGTGAAACAGCAAACTACCTCTAGGGGACCAGTGATACAAATATCAGTGAATTTATCACCTCAAGCCATGGCAGCCAAGTCGCACTGAAGGAACTGTCAACACCAAATTCTATTTAGAGCCAAAATACCCTTCTGAAATAAAGGGGAAATTAAACAGTCTCAAATTAAGGAAAACTACGAATTTGTTACCAGCACACCTACCCTTAAAGAATGGCTAAGGAAAGTTTTCTAAACAGAAATAAAATAACAAAAGAAGGCTATACAAAGGGTTAAACGTCTTTAAATCTTTGAGGTTTTAGATGAAGTAATATATATTTATTTTATACTATTGTGAGTAGTTATTTATCTAGATTATCATGCTTAATCAATATAAGAGGAAGACATTGTTTGCTATGGGAAATTTGATATTTCATTCTCTAGATCCTTTCTATAGTCACTTACAAATATATTTTTTTTAGTGGTGAAAAGAGCATTTTGAAATTTCCTCTCAGAGACTTGTGAGTGGAAAATTTGTTGAGCAAATAATGTGCAGTTGGGAAAAGCAGCTTAGGTAGCCAGATTTTCAGTGGATAATTTGATATTCTTAGATTGTCAGATACTGTAAGCCATCCAGGTAATTTGCTGCTTTGAACCAAAACACAATTTCCTCCCCAAGCCCCCACAACTTATTTTTGTTGTTTGAAATGTTGCCTAACAATGACTTTCTCCTTTCAACTCACCATTCTACACCATCTGTTAGGAAAGTGCCTATTTTGAACACAGTATTTCATGCACCCTATCATTCTTATAGCTCCTGGAGGAGCCAGGCTGCTTGGAGAAAGAATCCTGGCATTGGGAAAGAGAAGAAGGAGAAAGGAGAACATATTTCTATAAAGTTTCCCTGCTATAGTGGGATAACTGTTTCACAGTAGCCCATTCTTCAAATATGTGGAGTGATGTTAAAAATAGAGTGTATAGGTTCATCAGTACTGTCTTTCTAGATCCATATGCATGCATCAATATACAATATCTGTCTTTCTGAATTCACTTTGCTATAGATTTGCTCTAGGTTCAGGCACAGAGAACAAGCTTGTGGACATAGTGGGGGAGGAGAGAGTGGGATGAATTGAGAGAGTAGCATGGAAACATATACATTACCATATGTAAAACAGATAGCCAATGGGAATTTGCTATATGACTCAGGGAGCTCAAACAGGAGCTCTATGACAACCTAGAGGTGTGGGATGGGGAGAGAGATGGGAGGGGGGTTCAGGAGTGAGGGGACATATGTATACCTGTGGATGATTCATGTTGCTGTGTGACAGAGGCCAGTACAATACTGGAGAACAATTGTCCTCCAATAATTGTATTTTGTTCTATACTTTATAATATTGTGCAATTATAATCTTTGATAATTAAAAAAAAGAGAGAGAGAGAAAAAGCACAAGGAAAAAATGGAGAGTTTAAGGGCCAAACACCAATGAATGCTTATCTGAGTGCTTAATTTTATTTGCCCTTCAAAGTGATACATTTTAGGTCAGGAAGATATTTTTAACTGTGTATGGCTAATATCAGAGGTGGAATCATGAATAAGTACCTAGGTTAACTATAAAGGTAGCTATAGAACTGTCCTGGAGAATGAGATAAAGCCAGTCTAACTTTTTACTTCCTGTGAGGCTATTGCTGGCACAGGCTTATTTTTGAAGTCTTTGGAGCATCCCGTATAGGCTGAAATGCTGTTTGTCTTTAGAGCATTAACCAGAGCCCAGTATTATCAAGTGGCTGGGAAGACAACAAAGTTGAGATATTCAGTAGTTTGCAATGCAGTCAGTCAGGGTGAGGTTAGTGAGTGGGTTAAGAAAGCAGTCTTCCCTTCTTACCCTCATAACGTTAAATACTCTATTTATGGACACTTACTGGGGAAAACAAAGTGTTGATGGTAATGGGCTCGATAAAGGACAGAAATGGTATGGACCTAACAGAAGCAGAAGATATTAAGAAGAGGTGGCAAGAATACACAGAAGAACTGTACAAAAAAGATCTTCACGACCCAGATAATCATGATGGTGTGATCACTAATCTAGAGCCAGACATCCTGGAATGTGAAGTCAGGTGGGCCTTGGAAAATATCACTACAAACAAAGCTGGTGGAGGTGATGGAATTCCAGTTGAGCTGTTTCAAATCCTGAAAGATGATGCTGTGAAAGTGCTGCACGCAATATGCCAGCAAATTTGGAAAACTCAGCAGTGGTTTTTCACTCTAAATTTTTCTTCTTCTTCATGTTGTTTGAATTGGGATTCCCACTGTCCTAATTCTTCTGTCTCACCTAACTTCTATCTTATATTTCTGACTTAACTTCTCTTTGTTTCTGTTTGTTGTTGTTTCGTTGCTAAGTCATGTCTGACTCTTTGAGACTACTATGATCTGTAGCCCCTCAGACTGTGTCCATGGGATTTTCCAGGCAAGCATACTGGAATGAGTTGTCATTCCCTACTGCAGGGAATCATTATCTAAGGCTAATCATGCTGCTGCTACTGCTGCTAAGTCGCTTCAGTCGTGTCCAACTCTGTGCGACCCCATAGATGGCAGCCCATCAGGCTCCTCCGTCCCTGGGATCCTCCAGGCAAAGAACACTGGAGTAGATTGCCATTTCCTTCTCCAATGCATGAAAGTGAAAAGTGAAAGCGAAGTCACTCAGTCGTGTCTGACTCTTCGTGACCCCATGGACTGTAGCCTACCTGGCTCCTCCGTCCATGGGATTTTCCAGGCAAGAGTGCTGGACTGGGGTGCCATTCATATGAGAAAGGACAGAGAAACCAGAGATTAAATTGCCAACATCCGCTGGATCATCAAAAAAGCAAGAAAATTCCAGAAGAACATCTATTTCTGCTTTCTTGACTATGCCAAAGCCTTTGACTGTGTGGATCCCAATAAACTGGAAAATTCTGAAAGAGATGGGAATACCAGACCACCTGACCTGCCTCTTGAGAAACCTGTATGCAGGTCAGGAAGCAGCAGTTAGAACTGGACATGGAACAACAGACTGGTTCCAAATAGGAAAAGGAGTCCGTCAAGGCTGTATATTGTCACCCTGCTTATTTAACTTATATGCAGAGTACATCATGAGAAATGGTGGGCTGAAGCTGGAATCAAAATTGCCAGGAGAAATATCAATAACCTCAGATATGCAGATGACACCACCCTTATGGCAGAAAGTGAAGAAAAACTAAAGAAGCCTCTTGATGAGAGTGAAAGAGGAGAGTGAAAAAGTTGGCTTAAAGCTCAACTTTCAGAACACTAAAATCATGGCATCCAGTCTCATCACTTCATGGCAGATAGATGAGGAAAGAGTGGAAACAGTGGCTGATTTATTTTTTCTGGGTTCCAAAATCACTGCGGGTGGTGATTGCAGTCAAGAAACTAAAAGATGCTTACTCATAGGAATGAAAGTTATGACCAACCTAGACAGCATATTAAAAAGCAGAGACATTACTTTGTCAACAAGGGTCCGTCTAGTCAAGGCTATGGTTTTTCCAGTGGTCATGTACGGATGTGAGAGTTGGACTATAAAGAAAGCTGAGCACCAAATAATTGATGCTTTCGTCTGTGGTGTTGAAGAAGACTCTTGAGAGTCCCTTGGACTGCAAGGAGATCCAACCAGTTCATTCTAAAGGAGATCAGCCCTGGGTGTTTTTTGGAAGGAATGATGCTAAAGCTGAAACTCCAATATTTTGGCCACCTGATGCGAAGAGCTGACTCATTGGATAAGACCCTGATGCTGGGAAAGATTGAAGGCAGAAGAAGGGGACAACAGAGGATGAGATGGTTGGATGACATCACTGACTCAATGGACATGAGTTTGGGTAAACTCTGGCAGTTGGTGATGGACAGGGAGGCCTGGCATGGGGTTCATGGGGATCATAAAGAGTCAGTCACGACTGAGTGACTGAACTGAACTGAATCATATCATATGCTTGGAACATATTGCTTCTTGCATAGAGATTGCCTCCTCAGTCTTCTGAATATTCAACTATTCTTCTGAAATGAATATTTCCCCTTGGGTTTTCAGTACCCTTAGCACTCTGCCTTTTGAAAAGAAAATTTAAAAATAATAAAATTTTATTTCTTCTATTATACTACCATTTCAAGATGATATCCTGTTTTTTTAATATCTTTTCCACTGTAGCAAAACTTTTAAAAAGTATTTGAAGTATTACCTCCACTTATTTGTAATTGAGTCAGTCTTAAAACTACTATAATTCTAATTCAAAAAAATATCATCTACACAAATTGTTCATCTCAAGTCAGCAATAAGATCTTATGTAACTGAATACAGTAGACATACTTTATTACAGCCTTAATACTTGAAACTTTTTCTTCTGTGACTTAAATAAGAAACCAATCTCCTACTTTTCCCCTTGTCTTTCTAGAAGTGTGTAATTCTTTATTCAGATGTGAAATACTTGAGTTCCTCAATAC
>SJYT01036476.1:575596-625937 GCA_006410635.1 Cephalophus harveyi | reverse complement strand
TAGATGTTAATTCTCCCAAATTGTTTTGTATATCCAACACAACCTTAATCAAAATCACAGTATGATTTTTATAGAAATAGACAAATGTCCCCAAATTCATTTTGAAATTTAAAGGTCCCCAACAACCCAGACAATCTTCTAGAAGCACTTTATATTACTTTGCCAGATTTCAAGAATTATTATAAAATGATAGTCATTAAGACAGTGTGGTATTGGCATAGTAATTGACAACAACTGTAACAAAAATTGACTCATATCTATATATATGGAAATATATGTGGAAAATTGAAAAGAAAATACTGGATCAATTGAATATCTTATATGGTGTGACCTATCTCACACTATACAGAAGTCTGGTTTGAGATATTTCATACTATTGGTGATTAGTGAAACAATAAACCTTCTAGAAGAAAACCTAGGAGACTATATTCATGATCTTAGGATGGGCAAAGATATTTTTGAACAGGAAACAAAAAAGTACAAGTACTACTATACTACTGAAAAAAAATTCTGTTCATAAAAAGATATATTTAAGAAAAGTAAAAGAGCGAGGTGGCCAGGATGGAAGAGTAAGGAGACTCTAAAACACCTCTCACGGACACATCAAAATTACACCTAGTTGCAGAGAAACTGTCAGAGAGAACACTCTAAAGGCTAGATGAAAATTTTTCCACAATTAAAGATATAAAGATGGAACCATAATGAGATGGGAAGGAGGATGGGGTGTGGTATAGTCAGGACCCACACCCCTAGGTCAGAAACCCACAAATGGGAGGACTATCACAATTGTAGAGGTCCCCTCCAAGCAGCAAAAGGGCCCAAGCCCCACGTCACGCTCCCTAGCCCAGAGGTCCTACACTTAGAAGATGAGCACACCTGAATGTCTGGCCTTGGAAACCAGTAAGTCTTACATTCAGGAGATCCAGAAGACGGTAGGAGGCTTCTGGGTATGCTTAAAGGGTATGCACAAAAGCTCATAGGCTCTGAGTTCCAGTGCAGAGGTTGTAGTTTGAAAGGAGACTGAGTCAGACCCACTTGCTGATCTTGAAGAACCTCTTGGAGAGGAAGGGGGAAACTCAGACTCCCCCTGGGAACAGAGACACTGGATGCAGCATTTTGGGAGCTCATTCTAATGCAATAACACTGAGATTAGCAAACACCATTTTGGAATCCTCATTCGAGTCTGCTAATATCTACTGGAGACCAGGCCCACCCACCAGCAGGCTGGCATCAGTCCTGCATTCTCCCCAGGCTGTGCAGCCTACCATGTGGGAAGCCTTCCTCACCATCCAGCAGGTCCACTGCTACCACATGACACATGGCCTCACAGCCAGGCTGACTAGAAGTCAGCAATGCATGGCCACATAATCGGCCCCATCACAGGAGAAGGGTGCATGTAGCCCATGTGGGGATACACCTAGAACATATAGATCTGGTGACCAGAAGGGAGAAGCTAGCTGTGCCCGTAGGATGTTTTCTCCGTTAGGCTACTTCTCCAAGATTGGGAAACTTAGCTGACTGCCGGGAGCCAGCGTGAGGAATCCCGCCCATGGCAATGGTCATGAGGAAGGAAGCCAGATAAAACTCAAAGGCGTGATCTAGCTTCAGGGGTTCCCCCTGAGTTTTCCTGAACATCTACCCCCAAAAAAACCAGAGTCAGCCTGATTTTATTGTACTGTGCTTTCCACTCTTCTGACTTTCTCTGGAAAGAGTTAACTCAGGGCTTCAGTTAACAATCTCCTGCAAAAGAATGTCTTGGCTTAAAACCCCTCTTGATGGCTCCCTAACTTGCCTGACAGTTAGAGACTTTTACACCTTGTGATTGTTTACAGCCCCTCAACCAGGAGAGGCACACAGCTTAAAGCATCTAAAAGATACAGAGCCTTTTCTAAGAGCTAAAAATTATATTGGTGATGGGTTTTCACTGTTGACTCAATGACTGCTGCCAGGCCTCCATATTCTTTATCTTTTAGACACCTGAAGGATATTAATCAATGTAATAGGGATATAGAAATAGGAATGTAGTAGTTTTTATGTTAGCAACACTAGACTTTTGAGCTAATTACTTTTCTTTGTTATATATCACTGCACTCCTCTTGTGTCCTTACTATGTAAGAATGTAACTTTATTTAGTGCTGAGAGCGGCACCGGACTTTGGGAAGATCAACACAAATAAGTCTTCTGGTTGACAAACTCTTATCAGAAAAAAGGCTGTAAAATGTTAATTGGCCCTCTGGCCATAAGATGATGTAAATCACCTAAGACTTGTGTATACAACTAGGTATGCAGAGAGAAAAGCCTGGTTTTGATAAGAGTCAGGGCTGCTGACGCTGCATAATTTTGTATTACCCATTGATCTCTATGTACAATCAAAAAGGTATAAAAGGCATTTCTGGACAATAGAGGTGGGGCAAGTCACTGGACTGGTTTCCCCCGTGTCTCCTCTTTACTCTAATTTCAGACTGAATTCCCATCTGAAGCGTGGAGGCTCGCCATGTCTACTTACTTGCGCTGGCTTCTAAGATCTGTAAGAGAGGAAGCCCAAGGCAGGGCACCCTCCGATATTCAAACGGACACTGGTGGCCTAACGTAGATGGTGCAAACTTCTTGTCTCGAAGTTTTATTGGCTTTCCACGTAAACCAACTTAATCAGCCTCTTTTCTCCACTTAATTTTCCTACTACACTATTTCTTCCTAATCTAATCTTATATTAATAAATAAATAAGTTTTCCTCGCCTACGCCTTCCATGCTTCTAATTTCCCTGGATCCACCGGGGCTAGACTCCGGCAGCTGACCTAACACATAAACACAGAGAACTGGACAAAATGAGGAGACAGATGAATATGTTCCAACTTATAGAACAAGACACAACCTCAGAAAAGAACTAAGTGAAATGGAGATAAGCACTCTATCTGATAAAGAGTTCATGGTAGTTATCATAAAGATGCTTACCAAACTCAGGAGAAGAATGGATAAACAGAATTTCAATAAAGAGTTAGAAAATATAAAGGAGAACCAAACAGAACTGAAGAACACAGTAACTGGAATAAAAAAAATGCACTGCAAGGAATCAACAGTAGATTAGATGACAGAGAGGAATGGAGGAGAGACTGAGTCGTGGACATCATCCAAACTGAACAGAAAAAAAGAATTTTAAAATTTTAGGGTAGTTTAAGAAATCTCTGTAGCAATATTAAGCACTCATAGGAGTCCCTAAAAGAGAAGAGAAAAAAAATTATAATTTGAAGAAATAATTGCTGCTTATTTAAGTTATATGCAGAGTACATCATGCAAAATGTGGGTCTGGATGAAGCACAAGCTGGAATCAAGATTGCTGGGTGAAATATCACAGCCTCAGATATGTAGATGATAACACATTAACAGCAGAAAGTGAAGAGGAACTAAAGAGCCTCTTGATAAAAGTGAAAGAGGAGAGGTGAAAAAGCTGGCTTAAAATCCAGCATTCAGAAACTAAGATCATGGCATCTGGTCCTATCACTTCATGCAAATTGATGGGGGAAAAGTAGAGACAGATTTCATTTTCTTGGGCTGCAAAATCATTGCAGATGGTGAATGCAGCCACAAAATTAAAAGATACTTGCTCCTTGGAAGAAAAACTATGATAAACCTAGACAGCATATTATAAAGCAGAGACATCACTTTGCTGACAAAGGTCCAAAGCTGTGGTTTCTACAGTAGTCGTGTACTGGACATGAGAGTTGGACCATAAAGGAGGCCGAGCACCGAAGAATTGATGCTTTTGAATTGTGGTGCTGGAGAAGACTCTTGAGAGTCCCTTGGACAGGAAGGAGATTGAAACCAGTCACTCCTAAAGAAAATCAACCCTGAATATTCTTTGAAAGAACTGATGCTGAAACTGAAGTTCCAATACTTTGGCCACCTGATGTGAAGAGCTGACTCACTGAAAAAGGCCCTGATGCTGGGAAAGATTGAGGGCAAGAGGAGAAGGGGACGACAGAGGATGAGATGTTTGGATGGCATCACCAACTCAATGGACATGAGTTTGAGCAAGCCCAGGGAAATAGTGAAGGACAGGGAAGCCTTGCATCAGTTTATGGGGTCACATAGAGTCAGACATGACTTAGCAACTGAACAACAACAACAACAATATCTGAAAACTTCCCTAACCTAGGAAAGGAAAGAGATATCCAAGCCCAGGAAACACAGAGAGGCTCAACCAAGATTCTGAGAGACAGAGACTCTTAAAAGCAGCTAGAGAAAAGCAACTGGTAACATACAAGGGAACTCCCATAACGCTGTCAGCTGACTTTCTGGCAGAAACTTTGCAGGCCAGAAGTGGCAAAATATATCCAAAGTAATGAAACAAACAACCTACAACTAAGAACACACTATATAGCAAGGTTATCATTCAACTTTGAAGGAGGGATAGTTTTACAGACAAGCAAAAACTAAAACAGTTCAGCACCACTAGACTGGCTTTATAAGAAACATTAAAGGGATTTCTCTAAGAAAAGAAAATGCCAAAGTAGGAATATGAAAATTATAAAAAGGAAAAGCCTCACTGGTAAAGGCAAAAGAACAGTAAAGGTAGTAGAAGAAACACTTTTTGGAAGTTTAAAAGATAAAAGCATTAAAATCATCTATAAGTAGATAACAGATATACAAAATGAAAAGATGGCAAAACATTAAACATGGTGGGAGAATTAAACATTAAACATGTGGGAGAATTAAACATTAAACATGGTGGGAGAATAAAAATATAGCGAGGTTACAATGCATTTGAACTTAAGAGATCATTGATCTAAAATAATCACATATATAAATTGGCTGTTGTATATGAACCTAGGGTACCACAATCCTATACAATCCTATACTAGATAGACACACAAAAAAGAGAAAGGAATCCATCATGTACTAAATATAGCTGTCAACACACAAGAGAAGAGAGCAAAAGAGTAAGGAACAAAAAAGAATTATGAAAACAAGAAACAATTACCAAAATGGCAGTAAGAACATATTTATCAATAATTACTTTAAATGGAAATGGAATAATTTCTTCAATCAAAAGGCATGGAGTGGTTGAGGTTATTGATTTAATGGAGCATTTCCTGGTGGTTCAATGGTAAAGGATCCACCTGCAGTGCAGGAGACATGGGTTGGATCCCTGGATCAGGAATATCCCCTGGAAAAGGAAATGGCAACCCATTTCCGTATTCTTGCCTGGGAAATACCATGAACAGGGGAGCCTGGTGGGCTGTAGTTCATGGGGTTGCAAAAAGAGTCAGACACAACTTAGTGACTGCTGCTGCTGCTAAGTCACTTCAGTCATGTCCTACTCTGTGCAACCCCATGGACTGCAGCCCACCAGGCTCCCCCGTCCCTGGGATTCTCCAGGCAAGAACACTGGAGTGGGTTGCCATTTCCTTCTCCAATGCATGAAAGTGAAAAGTGAAAGTGAAGTCACTCAGTCCATATATATGTTCCATATTTATATATGAATCAATTTCCCTTTGTTATTAAAAGTGGTGAATAATTTTTCCAATGGGATGTTTATCCTTTTGATATGAGTTTCTGTTTCCTTTGTGGTACAAAAGTTTTAATTTTTGTGTATTAAATTCCATCAATCATGTGAAAAAACAGAGTGGTTTAATGGATTAAAAAAAACAAGACCCATGTATATGCTGCCTATAAGACATTCATTTTGGATATAAAGACACGGCAAGACTAAAACTGAGAGTGTGGAAAGAAGTATTCCATGCAAATGGAAATGAAAAGAAAACTCACATCAGATAAAATGGACTTTAAGATAAAGACTATTGTAAGAGACAAAGAAGAATATTGTGTAATGACAAAGGGATTAATCTAAAAAGAGGTATAAAATTTGTAAACATAGGACCAACTAAATGCATAAAGCAAATAGGAGAAAAACTGACAGTAATACAAGAATAGTAGGGGACTTTTAACACCCCACTTACATCATTAGACAGATCATCTGGATAGAAAATAAGAAAATGGTGGCCTTAGATTACACATTATACCCTATGAACTTAATAGACATACATGTATATATATAACATTCCATCCAAAAGCAGCATAATGAACATTTGTCCAAGTGCATGTGGAACATTGTTTAAGATAGATCATGTGCTACGCCACAAACAAGCCTCAGTATTTTAAGAAAACTGAAATCATATCAAGCATATTTTCTGACCACAACACTAGGGTGGGGTTGTGAGTCAATTCTGCCCCTCATGGCTGAGCTCTTTTCTCAGTCATAGCAGCCCCTGCTCCAGTGTGGAACTGTGCCATAAAGTAAGAAATGTCTGGAGCATTTGCTTGACTCAGGCAGGGGGCATTCGGGCAACCATGGGAAACCGGGCAGCCACCCTAGCCGTCTGCAAGCCACTGTCGCAACCCTGCTTCAGAATTATGCCAGCACACACAGACCCCTTACAAATGGAGTCCAGGCTTCCCAAGACCTTCCAGTCAGTCCCACCAGCCCTCCAGCCAGCCAAGGAGACTCATCTTTCCTGGGTCAGGCTCCAGGATGGGAGTGTCCAATAGGTTCCCACAACTTCCTCCTCAGTGTGGGTTTCAGCCCGTGTAGTCTCCCCTTTCCTGAGTCCCCTCATAGGGGAACACGCCTCAACTCGATGGCTTCTCTTCCATTCCTACCTGATTCTCTGCAGATCTTTCTCATAGCCTTGTTTGTACAAGTCTTCCTGCCAGTTTCAGTTAGTTTTCAGTGAAAATTGGTCCACATGTAGATGTATTTTTGATGTGTTTGTGGAGGGTGGTGAGTTCCATGTCCTGCTGCTTAACCATCTTGGTTATTTTCCTCTCAATTTTTGTCCTTACCTTCATCTTATGTGAAAACTGGAAGAATGCCTTTCGCTGACACAGATGTTTAATGGCCCATGAGGAATAATGATCATGTGACCACCCCCCCTCCAAGGGGAGGAAAAAAACCCTGGTTCCCATAGGTGTGTATTTGCTTCTCCCTTAGTAGTCAGAATCTATTTTTAGCTTTGGTCCCTTTAAGTCCCCTTATACCCATTTTGGGTTGTCTAGTATAGTTGTGAATGGCTCTGGATTGTTGTCTGCCCAATACTTCCTTTGTGTAAGTTGCCCACAATAAACTTCATAACTGCAGTTTATGGAATTGCCCGCTTCATTTTATGGTCTCAAAGTTCCTTTTCAGTTTAGTGGATATTATTCAGTATCCCTTACTTCAAACACCAGTAAACCACAATGATTTTCTACTTCATGTGCATTTGATTCACTAAAATTTAAAAAGACTAAAAAAGAGTAACAGATCAAAATATTGCAAGAATGTGAAGCAGCTGAAACCCTCATATACTGGTGCTGAGCATGCAAAATTTTACAACCACTTTGGAAAACAGTTTGCCAGTTTCTAATAAAACTAAATATATAGGTATGCTATTACCCAGCAATTCTATCCAAGTAACATACAAGGAAAATGAGTCCATATGTCTACATAAAAGATTTTTATAACGATATTCATAGCTTTATACTAGCCACAAACTAGAATAATTCAAATACTTACTAAAAGAATGGTAAAGAATAGACAAATCATGAAATATTCATTAAATGCAGTACTACAAGGTCAGATTTCAAATAAATGGCAGATTCTTTTTGTACTTTATCATAGAGATTTGTTTGAGTGGAATAGTGTGTCAAATAAGAAATGTTTGATTCTCATTGGAAATTTCCACTGCGATTTGCATTGATCTGTACCAACTCTTTTTGTAAAGATGAATTATTATGACACAAATACAAAAATTATTCTGACATTTTTCCTGTCAGTGTGCTGATTTAAATGTACTGGCTTTAGATTGCATGCTTTCTCTAAGTGATTTTGTGCTGTAACCATAGACATTACACAACTTCCTGTTCTCGTCCAAAGATGAGAAGGTCTCCTTTGAGAGGCTAAATGACTTCACAGACAGAGCTCTAAGCTTATGAATTTTCACATTCCTCCTTTCGTGTCAGTAAAATGAAATTAGCATTGATTTGGGGTCTTGGTGAGCCCATACCTCCCATTGTCTCACACTGAGGTGAGACAGATGCACAGCTAGTAAATTGATATAACCGAGAGGTAGAGTATATAAACTATCAAACCAGATTTTAAGTAATTTTTCTCTCTAATATTGATACTGCAATTAGAATATAATGTCATAGACTACAAAATAGCTAACATACATACCCAAGAAATATGTGCAATAATGCTCATTATAATACTGGCATATCTAATGTGGAATCAGCTTGAATAACTCCTTTGTAACTCTTATTAAAGGAGAATGGTTAAAAAATTATGGTAGATCTGAATTATGAATATCATGCCAGGATAAAAAAGAATAAGCTGGATATTGTGTGTATGGATGAAAAGATCCCTAAAGTGTACAATTAAATGATGAAAACAAGCTGGATCATAAGTATGGATCCCATGTATGTATAGAAAGTGCCTCTGAGCATACATGCCAAATCATTATATCTAGGTTAGAGACTATAGTGACTAATCATATGGCAGGAGATTGTTTCATAATGTCTTGTATGATGAAACACTAATGAAAAGCAAGTTTGTCTTGCTTTTACTCATTTGACTATCCTGATTCTCAGCTTGCTTGTATTTACAAACTGTAGCACATACACATGGGAAGATGATCACAAGAGATAAATGTGGTTATTTCTCAGCTTCTGTGGTAAACCCCAGAGAGTTTATCCACCTTACACTTGGCCTGTGGGAAAATCCTGGCTTCCTAAGCAGGGAACTAATTCTTTTCCTTCCCTGTTCCCCTGGAACTCTCATCAGAATAGCAATATTTGTCATTAAATAGTTCAAAGTGATTGCTTCAACTCAGAATTTCCAAAGATGGTACATTAAAAAAGGACATAATAAAGTCCCCTGTTGCTCTAAAGAGAGTTCTTCTTTTTAGTTAATGAGTCCAAAGCCAAACTTTTGAACTACTCGAGGGAGTGCCTAGAATTATCTAGCTTCCTCTCACTCTCCATTTAACTCTCCAACTCCTTGGCTGTCTAAACCCATCTGCTTTCCTCTAATAGGTTATACTTCATTTGGATAATGTTAACAGCAAAAAATATTAGTTATAGAGGAAATTAAGTGGACAGATGATTGTGTGATCAGGATTAAGAAAGATGAAAGAAGTTGCTCAAAAATTAGAATGTTTCAAGATGATTCTCAAGCAGAATTTGGAAAAAAGTTCTGAAGATTTATCTACAGGTCTTTTGGAGCCTGGGTAAACACACTTTTTTTTCTTATCCAACTTTCTAGATTGAAGACACTTCTTCACAGAGTTGATAAGTTGTGATACATCCTCTCCTAATGGGAATCACCTGAACTAGGATATGTTACTTACTGTTAATAATTCTGAGGTCCAGAATACAAGTCAAGAACATAATATCATTCTCCCTAAGTTCTCTGATGTTTTTGTTGCTTATGACCAACTCCCTGACCTACTACTTTCTACTCCTTCCCCTCTATCCTTCCCTCCATTTTTGGCTTTCTAAGATACTTATTTTATGTCTGAGTCCTCTCATCTAAACTCTTTATTTTTTTTACAGTCCCTGCAATGCTGCCTCCTCCAGGATGACTAGCTTATAATCTGTTCCTTAAGACCTTATGGTCAGCCTCTAAGCATTTAGAATAAATTGAAAACTGAATTTGTTAAAGTTCTTGCTATATGTAAATTATCAAATCAAATTCCTACAACACTACAAAGTGAATATTATATCCACATGCATATGGGTAACTTAAAATTAAAATATGAAATATTTTCTCAAAGCTCACTTATGTAGAAAATAGCAGGGTAAGATAGGGCCCTACATATGTGTGCCTCCAAGGAGGCATGTCATGCCTGTGAAGCTTCTCCCTGCCTTTGGGCATAGAGCCTGTATTTTATCAAGTCCTGAGGTCACTGAGATTACCAAGTGAGCAGGTTAGGACACCAAGCACATAGCTCTAATATTTTTAGATTAAATTTTCCTCTCTACCTTAAATTCTAAAGAGTTACATTTTTTGGCAATTAAAAAATAAATCACAGAGTTTATATCAGATGTTATAGATTTATTCCATGTGGTTTTATGAATTGTCAGTCTTTCCTTAAAAGCTAATACTATAAAAATATCTTTAAGAAATGCATACATTGCAACAAGAAACATATTTGGTGGGTCTTGCTTTACAAGTGAAAAATCTTGCCACTCTGTATTCATATACAGCACCATAGTCTGGATACTCATTATACCTAAATATTAAAGCAATTGGTCCAGATACTTGGCTGACATAAGCCAACTATGGTTGGATTTTCCCCTAACCAGTTTATATCATACTACTGTAATGTTAGATCTCCGTCGTTTCAGTTGTAGGGATATGTAGTATAATTCCTCAGTTGCTTTTCTATTTTAGTCACTTTACCTAACGTGAATTTTATATATGTTGGAAAAGTATATATTGTTTACTCTTGTTTCTTACAGAAGTAAGAACTCAAAATTTTCACTTAACAAAAACAAAAAGAGAAGCACAAAACAGCTGTTTTCATTATGTTTGTGAATCCATAATTTATTTGTAATGTGTTTAGTAGGTATAGAGGGATTGTGTTTTAACCAAGAACAAAGTTTTAATCTCAGATTTACACTGCAATAGAATGGCCTGGTAACCAAGGGAAATACATTGTAACAGTTTTCTATACATTATTGTATCTGATGAAATATTATTTGGATTTAAGCTTGATCTTCCATTGTAGAAAAATCTGTTTAAGTAAAACTTAGCTACTAAGTCTGTGGGGACTTTTATTCAGGAATTCTATGAAATATTATTTAGTTTTAAGTTTGATCTTCCATAGTAGAAAAATCTGGTTAAGTAAAACTTAGCTGTTAAATTTGTGAGGGCTTTTATTCAAGAATTTAAAAAGCATTTGTAATTTAGAAAATTGTTGGCATTTAGGAAAGTTGAAAGAGTAATATGATAATATAACTTTCACCCGGATCCACAAATCGTTAGCATATTACATCTTACTGCATGTACTTTATCTGTCATCTCTATGTATGTATATAATTTGTTCTGCTGAATCATTTGAAAGTAAGTTGTGACACCAGAACACTTCACTCCTGAATACTTAAGCTTCCATCTCCTAAGAATAAGAACGTTCTCCTACATAACTGCAATCCCATTGACATACCTGAGATGATTAACAAAAATTCAGTAACATCTAACATTGGATTTCCGTTTTAATGGATGAGATTAGTAGCCTTTTGAAACATAGTCATACTTCCTTGTCCTCTAGGACAGTGTTTCAGCTCTAAAGAACCGTGATAGCATAGATCTTTCTGTATTACTTTATGGGCAGCCTCGCTGTGGTCCATGCTTCTTGGACAGATATGACTCTCATAGGGTACCATGGATATGAGGTAGTAAGCTTGGTCATCTGTTGCTCTTCCTGTTGAGCTAGAACTAGAAACTCTGTAAGATAATCTCAGTTTCTGTGTGATGTACACAGCTCATTTTCACTCATGTGGAGCACTGTTCAAAATCTTGTCAATTGATGGCACAGTGGAAATCATTATGATTTGTATATAAATCCGAGGTAATTTTATTATAGTCTAGTTTATGTGATAATACTATGGATTTCCAGGTTTGTTTCATAACAATTTGCAGAATAAAACCTAACAGAACACTTCCCTTATCCACCACAGAACATATGAGGTATCTAATTGACAAAGGAGTAGGACATGAGGCAAAATCAGGACACAGTCTAAAAGTAGGTGATGGTTGTCTGTGGCGCCTCTCACTTTATATTTTCCCTCTAATGCCAAGTGCCCTTTATAAAGTGAAAATGTTGTTTGCTCAGTCTTGTCCAATTCTTTGCAATCCCTTGAAATGTAGCCTTCTGTCCATAGAGTTCTCCAGGCAAGAATATTAGAGTGGGAGGCCATTCCCTTCTCCAGGAGATTGTCCCAACCTAAGGCAAGAGAGTTCCAGAAAAACATCTATTTCTGCTTTATTGACTATGCCAAAGTCTTTCACTGTGTGGATCACAATAAACTGTGGAAAATTCTGAAAGAGATGGGAATACCAGACCACCTAACCTGCCTCTTGAGAAATCTGTATGCAGGTCAGGAAGCAACAGTTGGAACTAGACATGGAACAACAGACTAGTTCCAAATAGGAAAAGGAGTACGTCAAGGCTGTATTTTGTCACCTTGCTTATTTAACTTATATGCAGAGTACATCATGAGAAATGCTGGGCTGGATGAATCACAAGCTGGAATCAAGATTGCTGGGAGAAATATCAGTAACCTCAGCTATGCAGATGACACCACCCTTATGGTAGAAAATGAAGAACTAAAGAGCCTCTTGACGAAAGTGAAAGAGGAGAGTGAAACAGTTGGCTTAAAGCTCAACATCTAGAAAAATAACATCATGGCATCTGGTCCCATCACTTCATAGGAAATAGATGGGTAAACAGTGGAAACAGTGACAGACTGGGCTTCAAAATCACTGCAGATGGTGACTGCAGCCATGAAATTAAAAGACGCTTACTCCTTGGAAGGAAAGTTATGACCAACTGAGACAGCATATTAAGAAGCAGAGACATCACTTTATCTACAAGGTTCCATCTAGTCAAGGCTATAGTTTTTCCAGTGGTCTTGTATGTATGTGAGAGTTGGACTATAAAGAAAGCTGAGTGCCAAAGAATTGATGCTTTTGAACTGTGGTGTTGGAGAAGACTCTTGAGAGTCTCTTGGACTGCAAGGAGATCCAACCAGTCTATCCTAAAGGAAATCAGTCCTGAATATTCATTGGAAGGACTGATGTTGAAGCAGAAACTCCAATACTTTGGCCACTTGATGTGAAGAGTTGACTCATTGGAAAAGACCCTGATGCTGGGAAAGATTGAAGGTCAGAGGAGAAGGGGATGACAGAGGATGAGATGGTTGGATGGCATCACCGACTCAATGGACATGAGTTTGGGTAAACTCTGGGAGTTGGTGATGAACAGGGAGGCCTGGTGTGCTGCAGTCCATGGGGTTGCAAAGAGTCGGACATGACTGAGTGACTGAACAGAACTGAGGGACTGAACCCAGGTCTCATGTATTGCAGGCAGATTCTTTACCACCTGAGCCACTAGGAAAGCCCTCATAAAGTAACAGACTTCAAGTTAATACAGACCATTTAAAAACCTGAGTCTTGGTTATATAGATTGACTTGTCTTCCAAAATCATTGTCATTCATTCATTCATCTTCACTATTACATTCTGAGCAACACTTACAGAATTTTTATTATGCTTGATACCCTTTGTCTAATTCTGAAATGAATTCTTCTTAGGGAACTTTTTCTTTAGGCAGGAGCCAACTAATTTCTTCACATAATGGTGTTAGTATCCAGAAACAAACCTGTTTCATTATGTTCCCAAAGATGTTTATTTCAAATTTGAAATAGATTTTTAAAAACTCAATAATGGTGATATTTCTGCCATGGTAAAAAAAAAAATAGAGGTTTAAAAATAGTTTTAAAAGCACTTTATTGAGATGTGATTGATAAAGAAAATGCTCCATGTATTTAACATATATGACTTGATGAGTTGGAAGATAAATGGATATCCATCACCATCAAGAGTTTCCTCCCACCCTTTTTATTATTATTGTGATTTTTTTGTTTGTGATAGTAACATTTAAGATCTAACCTCTTTAACTAGTTTTTAAGTATACAACAGCATTATTAACTATAGACACTATGCTATACAGGAGATTTTTGGAACTTATTAATGTTGTATAATTAACTTTGGATCTTTTGACTAATACCTACCTGTTCTCCTTCCTCCCAGACACTGGCAATCCCATTCTACTCTCTGTTTCTGTGAGTTTAGCTATTTTAGATTCCTCATATAAGTGGCATTATGTAGTATTTTTACTTCTGTTCCTGGTTTATTTCACTTAATATGTAGTCCTTCAGATTCATCCATGTTGTTGCTAGTGGCAAGAATTCCTTTTTTAAGGATGAATAATATTGTTTTTATGTATTTATGACATTTTCTTTATCCATTAATCTGTTGATGAATGATTAGATTGCTATTGTTTAGGGTCCTGTGAATAACATTGCAGTGAAAATGGGAGTGCATATATCTCAAAGATCTAGATGTCAGTTCCTTTGGAAATATATCCAAATGGTTGTTACGTTATATGGTAGTTGTATTTTTATTTTTTTTGATGAACTTCTATATTATTTTCCTAAGTGACTACCAATTTACATTCCTACCAACAACAAACCAGGATCCCCCCTTTTTCCCACATCTTCACAAACATTTATTTATTTACTTTATAGTAGCCATCCTGACTGGTGTGATGTGATAGGTCTTTGTGATTTTGATTTGCATTTCACTGATGGGTAGTGATGCTGAGCATCTTTTCATGTACTTATTGGTCATTTGTACGTCTTCTTAAGAAAAATGTCCTTTCGAAGCTTTTGTCGTTTTTTAATCAGATGATGATGATTTCCTAATGAGTTGGAAAAGTTCCCTATATATGTTGGATATTAACCCTTTAACAAATATTTTCTCCCAGTCCTTAGGTTGCCTTTTCATTTTGTTGACTGTTTCCTTTCTCATGCAGAGCCTTTTAGTTTGACATGGTCCCCCTTAGTCTATTTTTATTGTAATTTTCTGGGCTTCCAATGTCATATTCAAGAAAACATTAACAAGATGAATATGAAGAAGATTTCCCCAAGGCTTTCTTCTACTAGTATTATAGTTTCAGGTGTTACATTTAAGCTTTTAATCCATTTTGAGTTAATTTTTGTGTATAAGGATTCAATTTCATTGTTTTTCATGTGGATATCTAGTTTTCCCAATACCATTTATTGAAGAGACTATCTTTTCCCTGTTGTGTACTCTTGGCACTCTTTTTGGAGATTAATTGACTTTGCGTGCGTGAGTTTATTTCTGGGCTTTCTATTCTGTCCTATTGGTGTATATGTTTATTTTTTTCTACCAGTATCTTACTGTTTTTATTATTATAACTTTGTAATGTATTTTGAAATGGGGAAGTGTGATGCATTCAGCTTTGTTCTTGCTCAAAATTACTTCAGTTATTTAGGGTAATTTTTTATCATTCTATATGGATTTTTGGATTGTTTGTTCTGTTGCTGTGAAAAATGCCATTGGTATTTTGAAAGGGATTGCACTGAATCTGTAGGTCACTTTGATTAGCATGGACTTTTTAAAAAATATCATTTCTTCCAATCTGTGAAGATGTGATGTCTTTCTGTTTATTTGTGTGTTCTTCAGGTTTTTTTGCCAAAATCATAGTTTTCACCATAAAGGCCTTTCATCTCCATGGTTAAATTTTTTCTAGGTATTTTATTATTTTAAATGCTATTATAAATGGGATTGTGTTCTCAATTTCTTTTCCAGCTAGTTTGTTGTTAGTGTATAGCAGTATGTTTTTCTATATTGATTTCATATCCTACAACTTTTACTAATTTAATTCATTTATTAATTCTAACAGTTTTTGGTTGTACTCAGGGTTTTCTGTATGTAACGTTATGTTTTCTAACAATAGTGAAAAGTGTTAGTTGTTCAGTTGTGTGTGACTCTTTGCAACCCCATGGACTGTAGGCTGCCAGGCTCCTCTGTCCACGGAATTCTCCAGGCAAGAATACTGGAGTGGGTGGCCATCACCTTCTCCAGGGGATCTATCCAATCCAAGGATCAAACCTGGGCCTCCTGCATTGCAGGCAGATTTTTTACCTTCTAAACCATGACGACAGAGACAATGTAAATCCTTCCTTTCTGGTTTGGATGCTTTTTATTTCTTTTTCTTGTCTGACTGTTTTGGTTAGTATTTCTAATGCTGTGTTGAGTAAGACTGGCAAGAGTGGGCATCTTTGCTCAGGATTGTAGAGGGATAGCTTTCAGTTTTTTACCACTGAGTGTGATGTTAGCTGTGGGTTTGTCATATATGGTCTTTATTATACTGAGGCATGTTCCCTTGATACTTTGTTGAGAATTTTTATCATAAATGAGGTTGAATTTTATCAAGTGCTTTTTCTGCATCCTTTGAAATTATCATATGGTTTTTATCCTTCATTCTATTAATGCAGCATATCAGATTAATTGTTTGGTATACATTGAGCCATCCATGCATCTCAGGAATAAATTCCACTTGACTGTGATGTATAATCCTTTTAGCAAACTGTTGAATTCAATTTGCTAATATTTTGTTGAGGATATTTATGTCCATGTTCATCGGGAATCTTGTCCTATAGTTCTCTTGTAGTATTATTTTTTGGTTTTGGAATCAGGGTTACAGTGGAATTATAAATTTTAAAGTGTCCCCTCTTCTATTATTTGAAAGAGTTTAAGAAGGATTAGTATTAATTTTTCTAATTAATTAGTTGGTTTTGGGTAGAATTTATCAATAAAGCCTTCTGACCCTGGGCTTTTCTTTGTTGGGAAGCTTTGAATTGCTGATGCAGTCTCCTAACTTGTTATTGGCCCCACTTCAGACTTGCTATTTCTTCCTGATTCAGTCTTGCTGGGTTGTTGTATGTTTCTGGAAATCTATGTATTTCTTCTAGATAACGTATTTCATTGGCATGTACTTGTTGATATAGCTTCTTATGACTCTTTGTATTTCTCTGGCGTCAGTTGTAATTCTCCTGTTTTACTTATGATTCTATTTATTTATTTATTTTAATTTTTCTTTCCTTTCTTGCCTGGTCTAGCTAAGGGTTGTCAATTTTATATTTTTAAGAAAACAGTTCTTAGTTTTGCTGATTTGTATCTTGTTTTCTATTCTCTATTTCATTTATTTCAGCTCTACTCTTTTATTATTTCCTTCCTCTGCTAACATTGGGATTACTGTTGTTCAGTCGCTAAGCTGTATCTGACTTTTTGCAACCCCATGGACTGTAGCCCGCCAGGCTCCTCTGTCCATGGAATTCTCCAGGCAAGAATACTGGAGTGGGTAGCCATTCCCTTCTCCAGGGGATCTTCTTGACTCAAGGATCAAATATACAGGTCTCCTGTGTTCCAGGCAGATTCTTTACTATCTGAGCCACCAGGGAAGCCCAACTTTGGGCTTAGTTTGTTCTTAATTTTAATTCCTTGAAGTGTAAAGTTAGATGGTTTGCTATTTATCACTATAAACTTCCTTCTGAATACCACGTTTGTTATGTCCTATAAATTGTGGTATGTTATGTCTTTGTTTTTGTTTATATTGCTGTTTTCGAATTTCCCTTTAATTTCTTCTTTGATTGTCAAAAGTGCATTCTTTAATTTCTATGTATTTTTTTCTTATTTTACTTTTGTTATTGATTTCTACTTTCATACCATTGTGATTGAAAAGTAATTGATATGATTTCAGTACTCTCAAATTTGTTAAGACATACTTTGTTGTCTAATATATGGTCTGTTTTGCATAATGTTCCATATGTGTGTTCCATATACTACTACTTTTGTATCAAATATTATGTATATATCTGTTAGGTTTGTTTGGCCTGTAATGCTTCCTAAGTCTATATCCTTATTTTCTTTTAAATATAAATTTATTTATTTTAATTGGAGGTTAATTACAATATTGTATTGGTTTTGCCATACATCAACATGAATCCGCCACAGGTATACACGTGTTCCCCATCCTGAACCTTCCCTCCCTCCTGTACTATCCCTCTGGGTCGTCTCAGTGCACCAGCCCCAAGCATCCAGTATCATGCATCAAACCTGGACTGGCGATTCATTTCATATATGATATTATACATGTTTCAATGCCATTCTCCCAAATCATCCCACCCTCGCTCTCTCCCACAGAGTCCAAAAGACTATTCTATACATCTGTGTCTCTTTTGCTGTCTTGCATACACAGTTATTGTTACCATCTTATTGAAAATGACTATTGAAGACTGTACTGTTATTGTATTGCTGTCTGTTACTTCCTTCAGATCTATCAATTTTTGCTTTATATGTTTGTATGTGTGTGTGTGTGTTTGTGTGCATGCACGTGTGCACACACATACACTCGCTGATGTTTAGTGCGTATGTATTTATAATTTTTATGCCTCTCTGGTACATTATGTAATGTATTTTCTCATTATGTAATGACCTTTTTCATCTCTTTTGACAGTTTTTTTCTTAAAGACTATTTTTTAAATGTAAGTGTAGCACTCCTGCTTGCTTTTGATTACCATTTGTTTAGAAAACCTTTTTTTCCATCCCTTTACTTTCAGCCTATGTGCGCCCTTTAAGTTAAAGTGAATCTCCTGTAAATAGCATATAGCTTCATCTTTTTAAAAAAATTCATTCAGACATTCCATGTCTTTTGATTAGAGCATTTACTCCATTTACATTTAAAGTAATAATTGATTGATAACGGCTTCCCAGGGGGCACTGGTGGTAAAGAGGCCAGTGCAGGAGATGCAAGAGATGTGGGTTCGATCCCTGGGTCGGGAAGATCCCCTGGAGTAGGAAATGGTAGTCCACTCCAGTATTCTTGCCTGGACAATTCCATGGACAGAGGAGCCTGGAGGTCCACAGGGTCACAAAGTGTCAGACACAGCTGAACACAGTCACACAAAAGGACTGATTATTGCAGCTGTGTTAATTGTTTTCTGCCACTTTTGTGGCTTTTTTTGTTCCTCTTTCTTTCCTGCTGTCTTCCACAAAGATTTGGTGGGGTTTTTTGGGGTAATGATATACTTTGATTCTTTTCTCTTTATCATTTTTTAATCTACTCTAGGTCTTTTTCTTTGTGGTTGCCTTGAAGTTTGCATAAAATTTCTCTTAGTTATAAAAATTATTTGAAGCTGATAACAATTTAATTTCAATCACATATAAAACTTTTACTTCTTCCACCCAAAAATTTGTGTTATTGATGTCAGAAATTACTTTTTACATTGTGTATCCTTTTAAAAATTTTAGTGGTTATCATGTACATTACTCCTAATACTTTGATCTTATACTGTTACGATCTTATAAGATTAAGTATATATAATTATAAAATTAAGTAAAAGTCTTATACTGCAGTTAAAAATAATTTGTGTACCACTAGGGGCTTCCCTGGTGGCTCATATGGTAAAGAATCTACCCGTAATGCAGGAGGCCATGGTTCGATCCCTGGATCAGGAAGATCCCCCAAAGAAGGGAATAACAACCCACTCCAGTATTCTTGCCTGGAGAATTCTATGGACAGAGGAGCCTGGTGGGTTACAGTCCATGGAGTTGCAAAGAGTCAAACTTGACTGAGCAAGTAACACTTTCTATTTTACTTTCTATTATAATATTACAGTATTATGTATTTGTCTATATATTTACCTTATCAGTGAGATTTATACTTTAATATGCTTTTATATGTTTAGCATCCCTTTGTTTCAACTTGAAGAACTTGCTTTAGTGCTTCTTGTAAGGCAGTTCTAGTGGAGATGAATTTTTCTTATTTTCATTTGTCTGGGAAAATCTATCTAATTTTTAAAGGACAGTTTTGAGTTGTATAGTATCATTGGTTAGCAAATTTTTTTTTTCAGTACTTTAAAATATGAATGTAAGTCTTCTTGTCCTGCTAAGTTTCTGCTAAAAAAAACTCACTGATAGTCTTATGAGGATTCCCTTTTATGTGATGAGTTGATTTTCTCTTGCTGCTTTCAAAATTATCTCTTTGACTTTTGACATTTGATTATAATGTGTCTGTGTAGACCTCTTTGTATTCAACCTGTTTGAAATTTGTTGTGTATCATGAATCTGGATGTCCATTTCCTTCCTCATATTTGGGTGTTTCCAACATTTATTTCTTTAAGTAACATTTCTGCCTGTTTTTCTTTCTCTTCTTCTGGGACACCATTGATGTGTATATTGATTTGCTTTATGGAATCTCATATGTGCCATACACTTTCTTCACTGTTTTTCATTTTTTTTCTTTTTATTCCTCTGATTGGATAATTTAAATTGATTTATATTCAACTTCACAGATTACTTTTTTCTACTTGGTAAAGTCTGCTGTTGAAGGTCTTTATTTAATTTTAAGTTCAGTCATTGTATTCTACAGCTCAAAAATATTTGGTTGGTCCTTTTTCATAGTTTCTATCTCTTTATTGAACTTCTTATTTTGCTCATGTATTCCTTTCCTGATTTTGTTCAATTATTTGTGTTCTCTAACAGTTCAGAGTTCCTTTAAGACAATTATTTTGAATTCTTAGAATTATTTTGAATTCTAACAAAGGGTCAGGTACTAGAGTTTTATTTTTGTTCTTTTGTTGGTGTTATGTTTCCCTGATTCCTCTTGATCCTTGTAACCTTGCATTAGTGTCTGTACCTTTCAAGGAAGAGTCACTTCTTTGAGTCTTTATAGTCTGGCTTCAGCAAAGAAAGTTCTTTACCAGTTAATTTGGCCTGAGATCTGTGTGGGCTGGTTGGTGGGGACCACAAGCAGGAGCTGGTGAGGTATGTGTGCCAGCCTTATGCTGGGGTTCACCAGCAGGCAGGCTTGGTGCCAGGTTTGCACATGGGCTTGCCAAGTCCTAAAGTCTGTAGATGGGTAGGCCTGATGCCAAGGTTCACAGGCAGACCTGCTCTAGGGGGTTGTGGCTGGGCCTGGTTTCTGGAACCCTTAGTGAGCAGGCTCGGTGCTGGGGTCCATGGCAAGTATACCTGGTGCCGGCATCTGCTAGTGTACTTGTTCTCTCTTTCCCCCAGAGAAGAACTCAGACCAAAGGTGGGTTTCTTGCATGCTCTTGTGTGCTGAGTTGTGAAAGGGGTGACATAGGTAAAGTAAAACTTTATTCCTATCCTTTCAATTGTGTCTCTTCTCATTTCTGTGTTCCACCAGTGTGCTATAGTCTCTTAACTCGGATTCTAAATCTTTCATAAAGGTATTTTTAATCCATAGATGGTTGTTAAATTGGTGCTTCTCTGGAGACGATGAAGGCTGGGACCTCCTAGCCCGCCATCTTGCTAACATCACTCCTTAATTATATTTTTAAAAGATTGCTCTGAGAATCTCAAAATAACCTGAAAGAAAAAACTTGCTATGAAATCAAACCACTAGCATTAACTTTTACCACAGTGATGATTTCTGTGCAGGGTATTGCCTTGAGGCAAAGCTGAGTTTCTCTCTACAATTCATGGAATCTCTAGATGTAGTTAGTTGCACTGTGTTTGTTGGTAACCAAGAGGAAGAGAAAGCCTTGTCCCTGGCTACTGTGAACACTTACTTGAGTTCCCTTCCAAGTTGCTTTGCCCTGGGTTAATTTCAGAATGGGGCTTCCCTCATAGCTCAGTTGGTAAATCATCTGCCTGCAATGCAGGAGACATGGGTTCAATTCCTGGGTCGGGAAGATCCCCTGGAGAAGGAAATGGCAACCCACTCCAGTATTCTTGCCTGGAGAATCTCATGGACAGAGGAGCCTGACAGGCTACAGTCCATGGGATCGCAAGAGTCGGACACAACTTGGCGACTAAACCAACCAACCAATTTTAGAATGAGCCCTGGGAGCCCCCATGCACAATGTTGCTGTACACAAAGAGTGAAAGAAGAATTTAAGAAATTATCTCCCTTATCCTGAGGCCAAATTTCTGTCAACAGATGTCCAGATATGGTCCACATTTTGTCACTTTACATTATTAGTGTTGAATTTCCATCCTAAGTGTTAACTTTCAATATGATTTTCTATTTCTTCCCCACAGCAGTATTCTCAATGTTGACTTCACAAGCTAAACAGTTTTATCACTTACCAGATCTGGTACACACCAGTGTACAACTAACTGAGAATTCAGGTAAGTGGGTATTGTTCCTCAGGTGGGCAGGGAAACTCAGCTATTTAGTCAATGAATGGACAAAAGGATAGGTTTCTGAGTCTTCAGAAATGGTGAGCTAAGTGAACTAGTGTTGCATTAGAACATCAAAGGCCAGGATGGGTCTCAAGATTGAGTCCAGAGTACTGAATAGTTATAGTGAGACTCAGCACTTCTATATATTGACCCCCATATATAGAATATCAAAGGGATACATGCACAAGTCTTATTTAAAGTGTGAGAATAGAGTTTAACTAACCATGTGGAACCTTAAAACTTGCCAAAATGACTTCGATACATGTGGTGACTATATATATTTTTGGATATGTTGGTTTTAGGATGAGAATGGTGTATCTATCCAGAGCATTGTTCTGTTACTGGGAAACAGCTTCTCATGACTCACTGTAGTCATAGCATTGCCTACAAAAACCCACCTAAAATATCACTGGGCAAGATAATCTAGGCTACTGCTTTTTTCTTTAATTTTTCTGTAATTGTATTAATATATTTTAAAACTAAATGATAAGTGATGCCACTAAGTAAAATGAGAGATTTAAAACAAGAAAAATCCAAAGCAATATAATTTCATATTCAATCTCTAAATTCCCTTATCACATTGTCCTCCTACCGTCTAATGGTTTCTTAACTTCACTTTCATCTATACTTCACGACTGAACAGTTAATTTCATTATTATCATGTCTTTATAATTTCTTGTGTGCCTATGGGCATGCTCACAGACATTCACATGTATAACCCATGAATTCATTTACACTTTATTGAAAACAAATGGAAGCAATCAAATGGAAATTCCCTTAACTTCCTCCACTTATGACCTTCCCTCCTAGATATAGAATAGACAAGGTGCCCCTGCTTCTACCTAAGTCCTTTCACCTAGATTTAATGCTCTGTTTCTCAAGTAATTTGCTCTTGAAATTTTTCTTCATCCTCCTCTAATGTCAGTAGACTTTCCTTTTCAAATGTATCAGTATAAGCCATATAAAAGTAATCTAGTTCAAAAAAAGATTTTAATAAAAAAAATAGTAATGTAGTTGATTTAAAACATTTATGGTATGATAATGACCAGGAAGTGAGCTTTTAAGTATCTGAATATGGACTGTGGGGCAATAATGAAGAAAACATTTATGCAGAGTAAGATCTAGGTGCTGGGGTAACGGAGAAGCATTAAAGGACTTTTGATGTGGATATTCTTTTTTTGTTTTCCAGAAAGAACACTTCTCTATATGATCATGAAAAACCATAGCGCTGTCAATGAGTTCGTTCTCCTTGGACTATCTATTGACCCACAGATTCAGGCTGTACTCTTTGTGATGTTCCTTCTGATTTACCTCCTCACTCTGATGGGAAATTTCTTGATGCTGATGATGATATGGGCTGATGTTCACCTCCACACACCCATGTACTTCTTTTTGAGACAGCTCTCCTTTCTGGATCTCTGCCATTCATCCGTCACAGTCCCCAAGATGCTGGAAAATCTACTTTCTGAAAGTAAGACCATCTCTGTAGAGAGCTGCCTGGCTCAGGCCTTCTTCGTGTTTACCACCGGGGGCACTGAAGCCTGTCTGCTGGCTGTGATGGCCTATGACCGCTACGTAGCCATCAGCTCCCCTCTGCTTTACGGCCAGGTGATGAACAACCAGCTCTGTGTTGGGCTGGTGTGGGGCTCCTGGGGCCTGGCCTTTGTGGATGCTCTCATCAACATCCTCCTGGCAGTCAATTTAGACTATTGTGAGGACCAAACTATTCCCCACTTCAGCTGCGAGCTGTCTTCTCTCTTCCCTCTGTCTTGCTCTGATACCTCCACCAATTTCATGCTCCTGCTTTGCTCTTCTGTCCTGCATTTTTTGGGAACCTTTGTGATGATTGCTTCTTCCTATGCCCGCATTGTCTGCACTGTCCTAAGCATCAGCTCCACTTCGGGCAGAAGTAAGGCCTTCTCTACCTGCTTCTCCCACCTCACTACTGTGATCTTGTTTTATGGCTCAGGTTTCCTCAGCTATCTGTTGCCAACCTCAGGTTTTGCCCTGGAGATGATCTTCTCCTTGCAATACAGCGTGATCACTCCCATGCTGAATCCTCTCATCTATAGCCTGCAGAACAAGGAGGTGAAGGCAGCTATGGGAAGAGTGTTTAGAAAATACTTTTGTTCTCTTTTGTAGTATACACAAAATGTTTATGAAAGAGAAGTTGAACTACTATGCTACATGGTCAAACAATGGACTTTAAGGAGAGTTTCTTGGTTGTCCAGGCTGCCAGATGTTACAGGGAACATAGAGCAATTATTTCCTTGGAAATGCTTCCAAAAAGGATAGAAAACTCTTGGGATGATTCAGGTTTAGTCTTATGTGGCAGAGGAGAAATGAATCAGATAATTCTCTTTTTTACAGGGTTATTTTGTTAAAATGTTGATTTAATATTCATATTTTGTGAACATTTGTTGCTCGTGTTATTCCTCCTTCATGTGTCTTTGAATAATTACACTCCAAATCCCTTGGAAAACTGATTTTCTCAAATTTATACAGCCATACAGTGAGATGATCCTATAACCCAGGATAGACCAACTATTCTACCCTTTTCTTTTGACAGTGCATTCAGGCAAGGAGTGAAAGAAAAACCCAAGTGATGTTACTTAGAATCTTTCTGTAGAAAATTCAAATATTGAGCAGGAACAAACAACAACAACACACCCATCATTCAGAAGAAAATCTGACTATAGTGCCTAAAGAGACTGTGAAACCGTGTTTCCCTGGCACTTATCCTTCCTGAGGTCATGTTTTTAATAGATATGGTAATATTAGCCAATTTGTTACACTTCTTAACTCATGTCACAAAGTGCACTAAGTACCTGGGACAGACAGACTGGCCCCTCGAAGACGATCTCATAATCCCTGGAACTTGTGAATGCATTATGTGGCAAAAAGGACTGGACAGATGAACAAGGTTATAGACCTTAAAAGGGCTTGGGTACTGTAGAGTATCCAGGTGGGCTCAACCTAATCACATGAATCCTTGAACACAGAGAAACTTCTCCAGCTGTAGGCAGTTATGATGAGGCAGAAAAGAAAGGTCTTTTAAGGTAATATAGACATCACAAAGACTCAAGCCACCATTGCTGGCATGGTCTGTGAGCCAGAGACTGTGGGTGATTCCTAAAGTTGAAAACAACTCCCAGCCAAAACCAGGAAAGAAATAGGAACTTCAGTCCATGGGATTCATGAACTGAATTCTGCCGACAACCTGGTGTCTCTTCCAACCCTCCAGGTAAGGCCTGCTGACTTGATTTTGGCCTTGTGTGACCCACATCAAAAAATCAGTTGAGCCCACCCATATTTCTGACCTAAAAAGCTTATCAGAAAATATATTTGTGTCATTTGAGCTTGTGGTCATGTGTTTTATGGCAGCAATAGAAAGCTATTAATAATATTCTTGCTCAGTGGAGCCTCCCCGGTGGCTCAGCAGTAAAGAATTAGCCTGCAATGCAGGATACACAGGAGACATCGGTTCTATCCCTGGGTCAGGAAGATTTCCTGGAGGAGGAAATGGCAATCCACTCAAGTATCCTTGCCGGGAAAATCCCATGGACAGAGGAGCCTGGTGGGTTGCAGTCCATAGGGTTGCAAAGAGTCAGACACTTAACTTTTATTATCTGTTATCTAACTTTTATTATCATACTTAAGGAGATGCATTTATTGTTAGCTTTCCTTTACTGGTTAGGAAATGAGACTCAGGATGCTTATATTACTGTCCAGAAATTCAGAGCAAGGAAATGGTGGAGCTGGAGTCTTAACCCATGCAGTTTGAGTTGCATCCATACTCTCAGTCACTGAAGTGCTGCTTCCACTAAGTCTATGAGGCTCACAAGTACTTTCTGTAATTATATTTTCTATTGGATTAGTTGCTTACAAACAAAGAATGGTAGTTGATACAGGTATAAAAAGTGAGGTTCAAGCAATAGAAATTTGGGTGAAATGCAACAGATAAATGGTGAAAGTATTTGGATATAGATATTTGGTTAAGATTTTGGAAAAGACAGTAATTGCCATGCTTCCTCTTCTATTTTGTGAACTGTCCTTTTTCCAAAAATGTATTTTTCTCCCTTTAATTAAGCTATCTTCAGTCAGTTTCTGTTTCTTTCAAAGAAAACTGATTAGTTTTAAAATTAGAGCCGGGAAATTGATCTGTAGACAACAACTCTCAGGGAAATGAAGATATTTAGTATTTACAATTGTGCTAAGATAGGTACAATGAAATCAGTCATCTGTCCATCGTTACTACTCATAATATGTAATTGCCACTTGTATTTTAAGACCCATCACCTGAGATCATGGACATTGTACTAAGCCCTGTAGTAAGGGAAATTTGCTAACATTAAGCTAGTACAAGAGAAAAAGGAATGCCAAGGCCACAGGAACTTCTATTGTTAAGACAATTATTTCATTTCTTGATTTTTAAATTTTTATACAGTTATAAAGGTACCTTTCCATTTATAGTTATCACAAAATGTTGGATATATTCCCTGTTTTAAACAATATATCCTTGAGCCTATCTTACACACCTAATAGTTTGTATCTTTCACTCCTCAACCCTTATGTTGCTCCTCCTCCACCCTAGTAACCACTAGATTCTTCTCTATGTCTCCGAGTCTGCTTCTTTTTTGTTAAGTTCAGTACTTTGTTGTATTTGTTATACCCCTCATATAAGTGATCTCATACAGTATTTCTCTTTTTCTGAGTTATTTCACTTAGTATTATGCCTTCCAAGTGAATACATGTTGCTACAAATGGCAAAATTTTGTTCTTTTCATGGCTGAGTAGTATTCCATTGTATGTATATGTGTATGTGTGTATATATGTGTATGTATATATATTTATACACACACACATCTTTTATATCCATTCATCTGTTGATGGACTTCTAGGTTATTTCCATGTCTTGGCAATTGTAAATAATGCTGCTGTGAACATTGGGGTGCATATCTTATTAAATTTGTGTTTCAGGGTTTTTTTGGCTATATACTCAGGAGTGGAAATTTCTGAGTCATATGGTAGTTCTATTAGTTTTTTGGAGAAATCTCCATACTGTTTCTCATGGTGGCTAAATCAATTCACATTTCTAAAAACTGTACAGGGTATCCCTTTTCTCCACATCGTCCCTAAGGTTTTTCATTTGTAGACTTTTTGATGACAGCCATCCTGACAGGTGTGAGGTAATATCTCCTCATGGTTTTGATTTGCACTTCTCTAATAATTAGTGACGCTGGACATCTTTTCATGTACCTTTTGGCCATCTACATTTCCTCTTTGAAAAATGTCTAGCTTATCTGTACATTTTTAAAATCAGGTTGTTGGGAGAAAATATTTGCAAATGGTATGACTGACAAGGGATTAGTATCCAACATATATAAACACCTTGTACAACTCAACGTCAAAAAAACATTTCTTGATTTTTGACCTTCAGGTACAGAATTAAGTTCAGGGACTTTCCCTATGCTGAACAAATACATGAGCTTTTATAGATGTTGAACAGAGACTACTCAAAACTAACTTCAGAGACTGATTCAGTGACTTCACTACCACAGCAGGTTGCTTATGGGAGAAATGGATGTTGACCTGGGAATTACATCATCACAACATCATGGAATAGCAGAATAATGTCATGATGAAGAATATGAAAGACCTGGAGAATCCTGAACCTCCTACCTCTCTAAACCCAGCATGCTTTCTCTTGCCCCAGCAAACTGTGACTCTCAAACGGAAGAAGTTAGTTACCACTCATATTATTCTTCCATGTTGCTCTGTTGAGATCCAGGATTCAAAACCAACATGGCTTGAAAGATGAGATCAGAATCAGGAAAGGGAAGAATTACATGTTGAAAAAAATAAATAGATGACTTTTATCTCTAATAATCTAGAGAATACTTCTGAGAAAATTTTTTTCTTAACCAAGGAGAGTCAATTTAATTTCTGTGTAGAAGTGTTTTTTGAATATTTTTACATGTCTACGTTCTTTTATTCAGACATTATTTTATACAAACACTTGAATGGTATCACATCATATTACAGTCTATTTCCTGGGGATCTTTTGGCTTGCCAGCCTTTCCACATCTTCTCCTGCTTATTCTCCTACTCAAGATCATCCAGGTTAACCACAGAGTGTATCTTTCTTAGCTTTCTCTGGGTTTATAGATTCACATTCAAACTTATGTACACATATGCATATACATATATATATGGTAAATAAAAGTTTTCCATCTTTGTGTAAAAACTGTATATATTATATACTTCTGTTTGCTTTTCATTCATGAATAATTTATATAAAACATACTACACCTCAAATGGCCAGCTCTAACTCATTATTTTTGTGTATATCAGCAAAAAGTTCTCTTATAAATGTGCCACAGTTTCTCAAACCATTCTCTTACATTTAGGCTCTCTTTGCTTCCATTTTTTAACCAATACAAAAATGCTATAGTAAATATTTTTGAGTACATACTGTGAAATTTAAATGTTTTTATTTCTTTGGCATTTCTTTCTGATTCCCAGAAGTAGCATTGTAAAGTGTTTGTATTTTTCTAATTTTAATTGATGTCACCAAATTGTTTTCTAGATATGCACTAACACTTCACAACTCTACCAGCCAAGAGAGTCCATTGCACTGAGCCTGCAATGTTATAGGTTACTACGTAGTGCTATTTCATTTTTATTTCAATTTGCATCCCACTGCCACTAGGCAATGTTAACATCTTTTCACATATTTTCACATATTAGATTGTTCTTTGCATTTGATCTTTTGCAAAGGTCATGTCCTCAGCCAATTTTTTTCTTACAACTTGTTTTTTGTGGCCTTTAATCAGTTTTAGAGCATTTCACATTTCATGTATATTGACATTCATATTCTATGTAGTAGGTGTTCTTTCTGTTTTGTTGTTGTTGTTGTTGTTCTTGTCTTTATTTATGGTATCTTTTGCCATGTAAAAGTTTTAGTTTTTACATGTTCATACATAATTTATTTTCTTCAAACAATAAATCTCTTTACCCATTGAGATAAAGGTCTACTTCACCTTTGAATTTAAAAATAGTTCCCTATATATGCTTTCTTACACTTAGTTTTAAATTTAATTTTTTTACATTTGTATCTATAATCATTGGAACTCATGTTTGTACTTGGTGTGAAATAGGTGTCTAACTATATTAGGGTATGATGGATAACAACTATGGCAGCAACATTAATAAATAAGATATTTTCTTTTCTTTCATTTTTTAAGATACTTTATTTTTTTTAGTAGTTTTAGATTGACAGAATTTGAGAGGAATATATAGAGATTTTCCATGTACCTCCTGTTCCCATGTATGCAGCCTTCCGTTATCAACACCCGCCCCCTCCACCAGAGTGGTGTTCTGGTTACAATTGATGATGTATAGAACAGTCTTTTGGACACTGTGGGAGAGGGAGAGAGTGGGATGATTTGGGGGAATGGCATGGAAACATGTATAATATCATATAAGAAATGAATCGCCAGTCCAGGTTCGATAAGATATTTTCTACCTGAACTAAAAGAGCAATTGAGACACACATTAAATCTGAGGTAAGTTTGTGGTTTTTAAATTTTTAAATCAATGTTCTATTTATCTTTTTATTGAAGTGTTAATAATTGGCAAAATAAGGCTCCTTCAGCAACATTACCCCACAACCACTATTATTCTTCTTAATTATTTTATTCAACCTCAAAGCATCCTATTCTGGAATCCATCCATTGCTATGTTCCTTTTGCTTTTGGTTTATTCAGAAATTTTGTGTCAATATTTATAATTGATATTATTCTATAGACATTTTCTGGTTATCATTTTGCATTTTATATTAATCATATGCCTTGTATGTGGTAGAAATTGCTTGTTGTCACCAAATGCTTGTTGTGTTTTTTTTTGCCTCATCACAGAATTATTACATTTCTTTATCCAGGCTTATGTATATACAGAAAAATTCTTTAGCAAGTCTTTCTTGCAGCTATGTATAACAATGTGATTGAAATCAGACCAATAAGGTATACTGTGAAAGTTTCAAGGAGCCATCCTTCAAAGAGTGTTGCTTGTTTCTTGCCATTTTCCATATCTTGCATCTTTCTCCTTTTGTTGCTAGACTGCATTTATAATGCCGGAGCTGGAATACCCATGTTGTCCACAACATGTTGTCGCATGACTTTGGGAATGGAGGTCTTTCATATAAGTGCAAATACAAACTGCTTGGAAGCTAAAGATTTGGGGCAATAAAGTCATCATACCCACCCAGAATTGCTACCTCTGGGCTTTTATATGACTAAAGTAAAATTCTGTATTGTTTAAGCTATTATCATTTCAGTCTCAGATACTTGTGAATAAATTTTATCCTAAGGAATATAGAATTTGACTCAGAAAGTGGAGTGCTCAAACAAAACTTATGTGTCATAGGTTTGGCACAAGCAGTCAAGCAACAAGCAGTAAAGATTTAGAGACTGCAGAGTAGAAAGTACAGCACCCTAGTTAAGCTATAGTAAATTATCTGATCAAAGTTTCATCCATGGCAGCTTGATAGGCAGTCCACATGCCAACTGATGACATAACATTAGAGGAAAAGATAGTAAAAATATAAGATATTGGTGGATGCTGACTGCCCGTTTCTGAAAAGCCCTGTGAGAAATGAGTTCTGGCCAAAACTCCTGCCTCCAAGCAGAAGTGAAAGGAAATATAGTTTATTAAGTTAGTTTCTGCCTATAGTTAATCTATATTAATTGAGAGTTCTATAATTTAGAGTCTTGCAGGAGTGAAATATTGCAGCTGAAACTGATATAGCGATAAGCATTGGTTTTGATGCAAAAGCCATAATAGGAGATAAGACTAAATTCCTTCTACACAAAAAGACAAAGACCTAGTGGCAAAGCAAGGTTTGAGTGTTACTTTCTCACTTAAGCCCATTGATTCAGACAGCTCCAAGGTAGCTCAACTAATAAGAGTGCAAGGAGATGATGCAGAGCATGCTTGCTAAATAACATTAAGATAACAGTCTTTAGACTTAAAATCAAGCCTATTGAAGATTTAGAGCTATGATTACCTACGTACACAGGGACTAGCATGCCTTACAAAAACCAGTGTTAGATCAATCCCTAAAGAAAATTTCATGTGTTGAAGCAACAGGTACCAACAAAAAGTAAGTAGTGAAAGCTATACAGCTGCTCAGAAAGACATTCTCTCCAGTGCACATCTCAGATGTGGCTGTTCAGGATAATGGACAGGGAATATTCCTGAGAGCAGAGCCAGAGCTAAAGGTGGTGGATTCAGGAGATCCTACTGAAGAGGAGAACAAGGGCCATCATGCATGCTACAAGCAACTTACCTCACTGGCAAGGCAGGAGTCTTCACAGCTTCTGAGCAGTTTTGAAAACTGTAATTGCTGCTATTTGTTGGAGATATCCATACTGTTTCCCTGTGGAATATCTACACTCTAGATTTAGCCAATTTGATTTATTGTTGTTAGTTACCTTGTCCTGTCTCATGCTTTGTCTTAAGACTTCAGTTCTTTCTTAAAATCTTTATAAGTGGATTTGTGAACTTCATGTTGCATTATATCAAGGGAAAAATGATGTTGGTTATTCTACTTATTTTGATGACAGGCTTCATCAGTTGGTTCAGGTGATTATAATCACATCTCTTAATTGTAAATCTTCTTTTACTTAGATATTTACTTACATATTTATATATTTACATATTTATGACCACTGCCTGAGCAGGTATTTTATGAGAAGTTCCAAAATGGTAATTTTCTAATTTTATTACTTTTCTGCATTTATTAGCTGGACTTCATCTGAAAAAAAAGTAAGTTCTTGTATCCATTGGGGTTTCTTTGACTACCCTGAAATATAATTCATAGCAGAAGTCATGACAACTACTTTATTTCTTTCCTTTTAATTATAAACTTTCAGTGCAACCTCCATTGCTGTACAGTGGGCTTCTTTCTATCCTTTTATCAATTCATTAATTGAATGATTGTGCATTATCATTAAATCATGTATTTTAATATATTCAATGTGTCTTAATCAATTTCAGTCATTACTTTTCATTAGAATACTCCATTCTTGGACAGTGGGCTGGTTGATGTGACCTTCTGATGACATAACAGGCTTTGATGCCTTTTTTACTTTCTGGCACAAAGATATCCCAGATTTATTATGTGTACTCCCTGTCCTAAACCTGTAATCAGTTATTTTTCTAAGGAATCCTGATTCTTTTTATCATATTTGGAAACCAAACTCAGAGTACCATAAGTGATCACTACTACTGTTCTTTACTTGTAGGCTTTTTCAATGGACAGAGCCTTTTAAAGCCAAAAAAAAAATTTTTTTTTCATAAATATTTCAAACCCAAATTCAAGATTGCAGAAACTCTAATTTTATATTGTCTCATTTGCTCTTGTGCTGAAATATGTATTCCTAACAATATTAGCATGATATTTATTTCATCTTTCAAACATAAATCTAATAGTTTCAAAAAGCAGCACCAATATTATTACTAAAATAAGACTCTGAATGAAATCTCTCTCACTGAGGCAGCCTGGTCAAAATCCCCATAGTCTAAGGTCAGTTGAAATAATTCTTTTCTATTGTGGTCATATCACTACTTTGATATACAGCATGGATCATTTGTTTTAGATTGTTCTTAACTTCAGGATTTTTAATCTTTTATCTTGTAAAACTCAGAAGTTTTACTCAGAAATCAATACTGTATAACAAAGTACATTTATTGCATATCACTCTTATCTTTGTTTCCCCCATCCTGTTCGTTTTCTCCATCTTCCTATATATAATTAGTTTTATCCAATACTTCTAATGTTTTTTGAAAGTTAAACAAATGATGTGTATTGTATGCACACGGGTCTGTGCTTGCTACTCAGAAGTTAGCACACTATTTAGACCACCCTGTGTTTTGCTTTGACTTAACAATATATATATATATATATCCTGGATATCACTCCACAGCAACCCACAGAGATCTTTCCCATTCCTTTTTGCAGCTTAAAAGTACTCCATCCTGTGAGTGTCCAGTCTCTACACATGGGTATTTGTGCTATTATAAAATGATGTCACAGTGAATACTTTTACACAGATGTGTACATAGTACATAGGTAAATACCTTGAGCCTTTCTTCCCACTTTACTAAAGTGACATGGAGCCATTTATGCAGGTAATCATATGCAGTAAATTATGAAAACCTCTTGACATCTATTTAATATTGGTCCTTTAGATAACAATAATTCCTTGGCATCAGAAAATATCATCGCTGTTCTTGTATTTCATAGTGAAGTGAAAGTCACTCAGTCATGTCCGACTCTTTGTGACCCCATGGACTATACTGTCCATGGAATTCTCCAGGCCAGAATACTGGAGTGGGTAGCGTTTCCCTTCTCCAGGGGATCTTCCCAACCCAGGGATCGAACGCAGGTCTCCCGCAGTGCAGGCAGATTCTTTACCAGCTGAGTCACAAGGGAACCCCATTGTATTTCATAAGGCCAGCACAATCCTGATTCCTATGGATATCTTCCCAGTTTCTGGGTGCAATTAGACTAGAAATCTTTAACAACTGGAAACTTCTCCCCTACTGGTTCCCCAGGCTATGAGGTTAGGTGAGAATAGGAGCTGTCACAGGAAAGATATTGAAGCTTATGTTTTGCTTATACACTATACCACAATCATCTATTTCTTGCATAATAAGATACTAATTTTAAAAAGTTACCTCACTTGATTAATATTAATGCTGATTAACATTAAATCCAGTTGACTTTCTTATACACATGAGAAGATAATCTGGAGGTTAGCTGTGAGTCTGGTTTCAGATCCCAAGTTAATTCTCTGGGTCCACATGGCCTCTATGTCCCTGAGGGGAAATTCTGGCTTTCTTCACAGGTTCCAAATTCACTTCTCCTACCATGCCTCTCTTTAGTTCCCAGCAGACTAGCAGGAAAGTTCATCTAAGAGTTCAAGTTGATTGCTTCAGTCCACGAGTTGAAAAGGTCACACGTGAGAAAATCCCATATGACTTTTTAAAAGTCCAAGCTTCTTAGCAAATGAGTCTAGACTTTTGCTTCAAGCTCAATAATCCGTATTCCTACGAATGTACATTATTGAATCAGGGAACTAAGGAACCCAGAGGTTCCTTAGTTCAGCCTAAACCAACTGCTCTTTTGATTGGCTAGATATCAGAATCCTTTGTTCAGGTAATGCTATCAGCAACATATTTATAGTCATTGAGGAAAAGGTTTGAACTAATGATCTTGTACTTACTACCCAGATCAAGCTTGAGACACTATGAGAGTGATTAATACAGCCTGTCAAGAACTTGGAATTTTCAAGATATTTTCCCTGTCTTTTCTTCAAAGCCAGGATAGGCTAAGAGCACAAATAAGATTCTGAACACTTTCTCTACCAGTGATGTGCTTTTTGAAGACTGTGCTATTGTATTTCTTTTTTCTCTCCCTTTCACTCAGCTGCCTAAAAAGAAAACTATGTCTACTCCCAGAATTGGGAAGTTACAGTACATCTTTTCCTAAAGAATATCACTTGTCCTCTGATCTCTTCACCTATTGACTCAACACTCCAGGATAATTTCCACCAGAAGCCAAGAGCATGAAAATGTTCTACTGAATCCTTTGATGCTTTTCCCTCTCCTTTAAGGTACTTCCCTCTTCCCTTCACTCCCTTCCTGTCTTCTTGCTTCCTAAGAGACAGATTCCCTTTGAAGCCTCTCAGCTCCTCAATGCTGTCCTGTCAAAATACTGTTCCCCAAGTCTAGGGACAGCTCTTCTGCAAACAACCTCATATTATCTCTTTCCTAAGATGCTTTGGTCTCCCCCTTTGCAGTATCCTTCTTCTTCCTCTTTCTGGTATGCATTAATAATTATAGTATGTCAGAAATCTTGTTTCCAGTTCTTTACGTATAAACTAAATCTGTCCTTCCAAATGTAAGATATACATTACTTCCGCCACGTTTATTCAATTCACATGTGAAAAAATTATGATTTAAAATGCCAAGCAATATCACAAAAGTTAAATAGATAGTAAATGACACAATTGGGTTATACCAGATGTGTCTGTCTCTAAACTGCAGGATGTTGGCAACACTCCAGTCCACTTAATGAACTTCAGGCGTAAAGTCTGTGTTTTATCTTGAAGAAGCTTAGAGCAACCCACATAGGGATATGGTAGAACATTAGGAGCACATTTCCCATTCTTCGTGCCTTCAACTGTCTCCTCACCAGCTGTAGTCTTATGAGCTTTGGGGAGTTGCTTTATCCGCAATTCAAATAACCTTCAGATGGCCTAGCCCTGAGACAGTGGGGCAAGATCAAGGCACAGTCTGAGTATAATTATAAATAGGTTATGCCTGTCTCTAATACCTGTTTAGCTCTGGTTTTAGGTTTTTTCCTTCATATCAGGTGCCTCTTCATAAACCTAGGACTTTAAGCTCTTTATGGATCAGGCTTATCTTCCCACATTGATAATACACTGAACCACTTTCTCCTTTTCCTCCTTACTCATTCATACACTTATTAATGTTCTCTGATAATATCTTCTGAGAAACATGAGATAAAGTCATATTTCATTTTGTAATGATCAGTCCTTAGCTGTTTTTCCTTTGGATAGGATCCAGTGAACTACGGTGAAAGAAAGTGAAGTCGCTCAGTCGTGTCCGACTCTTTGCGACCCCATGGACTGTAGCCTACCAGGCTCCTCTGTCCATGGGATTTTCTAGGCAAAACTGCTATGTCATGCTTTCCAAAGTGTTGACATTTTATGTTTAGAAACAACAGAAGAAAGAAATCACTAATGGTGACACTTAAAACATCAGCCACAATAATATGGTTTGTTTTTATTATTTTACATATTTATTTTGAGAGTATCTACAAATATTCTTCTAAAAAGAAATCTGATGTTCTACTTCTGCAGAAGTCAAGCCCCCTGGACAGAAACTCTTCTTCCTGTCAGTGTGTCTCATGTGTGCAAATACACTATGCAAGCTTAGCCCATCTTTTGCCTTGTTGTAGGGGTAGATTTTTCTCCATAATTTATAGAATCTTCTGTAGCCAATAAGTAAGGATATATGTGGAGGTTGGAGATATAAAGGGGCTTTTCTTTGTATTGCCCTGAAATCATGTCAAAGAGGCACAGCGGCCCCAACCTGTTCACACTCTTAGTAATGTGAGCTTTTTACCAGACATAAAGGATTTCATATTGCAGTTACATACTAGCTGCTTTGCCTGTATCCTCTGGACATAGTGATGATCTACATACCAGGAGCCCAAGTGGACACTGTGACCAGATCTAAATTAATGAGCAAAATATAACAATTTCAGCCATTATTTTTATAACATATTTCTCAAATAACCAGAAATAAATAAGCATATATTGGAAGAATAATATACATAATTCATCATTCCTTATTGCCAGCATATTTCAATACAAATAATAATTTTCAGTAGAAAATTGAGCTACCCCATTGTGCTCTAATTTAGGATTCTCAACACTAACTATACAAGTTGAGTAATTTTCCCCAGATGTGAATAATTTGTCACTGGATCTTAAATTGATTGAGACTGATGCCACCACCTGCTGCTACTGGTTACTTAGATTATTTTGAACATAGTCATCTAGTGCTTGGTTAGCAGTCAAGGGAAGAGAAATCCTAATTCCCTAAGCTGAATATGACTGTCTTGAGTTAGAAGGAAAGGCCAGCGTGGGCTAGACTTGGACAGCATTATAGAATAATTACCCAGAGCCTGAGGTTACAAGTCAGGGATGTCAGAACAAAGCAGAACATGGGCAGGTCTTGGAATGTGAAATGAGGTTGGGTTGCCATGTAGACTTTCCATGCTGGCTGAGACACTGACAATGCAGAGCCAGTTTATGAAACTATTAAAAGGACACTCATGGCAGATTCAAGTCAATGTATGGCAAAACCAATACAATATTGTAAAGTAAAAAAATAAATTAATTAAATTAATTCTAAAAATTAAAAAAAAAACTATTAAAAGGAGTTTAAGCTGGGTGTAGAATATCCAACCAGCTATTACTCTGTTGCAGGGAACAGCTTCTTTTTTCAAATATACGGCTGTTTCTTCCAACAGTCAACTAGGTTTATAATTCATCTAGTTACCTTAAACGGAAACATTTTTTCAGTAAATTTTATTTAAATTTAAAAGTTATCATCATTAAAGAAAATGGAGTAGAATTAAAAAATAAAACAAAAAAATAATAAAACAGGAAAACAGTCCTTACCCACTAGCTCAGCACCCTAGACTTTGTCCTCTACTGTGCCAGAGACTGAACCTTCTACCTCATCTTAGCTACCCCCTCTCACATTAACACCCATCAGTTTTCATCAGAAGTACTTATACCTACAATATCTGAATTTCAAGCATCCCTCTAATAATTATCTCCAAATATTACAATTTGTTTACTCTGGTGATCCTGCTGCTGCTGCTGCTGCTGCTTCTAAATTGCTTCAGTCGTGTCCGACTCTGTGTGACCCCATAGACGGCAGCCCACCAGGCTCCCCCATGCCTGGGATTCTCCAGGCAAGAACACTGGAGTGGGTTGCCATTTCCTTCTCCAATACATGAAAGTGAAAAGTGATCGGCTTCACAGCTGAATTCTACCAAAAATTTAGAGAAGAGCTAAAACCTATCCTCCTGAGACTCTTCCAGAAAATTGCAGAGGAAGGTAAACTTCCAAACTCATTCTATGAGGCCACCATCACCCTAATACCAAAACCTGACAAAGATGTCACCAAAAAAGAAAACTACAGGCCAATATCACTGATGAACATAGATGCAAAAATCCTTAACAAAATTCTAGCAATCAGAATCCAACAACACATTAAAAAGATCATACACCATGACCAAGTGGGCTTTATCCCAGGGATGCAAGGATTCTTCAATATCCGCAAATCAATCAATGTAATTCACCACATTAACAAATTGAAAAATAAAAGCCATATGATTATCTCAATAGATGCAGAGAAAGCCTTTGACAAAATTCAACATCCATTTATGATAAAAACTCTCCAGAAAGTAGGAATAGAAGGAACATACCTCAACATAATAAAAGCTATATATGACAAACCCACAGCAAACATTATCCTCAATGGTGAAAAACTGAAAGCATTTCCCCTAAAGTCAGGAACAAGACAAGGGTGCCCACTTTCACCGCTACTATTCAACATAGTTCTGGAAGTTTTGGCCACAGCAATCAGGGCAGAAAAAGAAATAAAAGGAATCCAAATTGGAAAAGAAGAAGTAAAACTCTCACTGTTTGCAGATGACATGATCCTCTACATAGAAAATCCTAAAGACTCCACCAGAAAATTACTAGAGCTAATCAATGAATATAGTAAAGTTGCAGGATATAAAATCAACACACAGAAATCCCTTGCATTCCTATACACTAATAATGAGAAAGTAGAAAAAGAAATTAAGGAAACAATTCCATTCACCATTGCAACGAAAAGAATAAAATACTTAGGAATATATCTACCTAAAGAAACTAAAGACCTATATATGGAAAACTATAAAACACTGATGAAAGAAATCAAAGAGGACACTAATAGATGGAGAAATATACCGTGTTCATGGATCGGAAGAATCAATATAGTGAAAATGAGTATACTACCCAAAGCAATCTATAGATTCAATGCAATCCCTATCAAGCTACCAGCGGTATTTTTCACAGAACTAGAACAAATAATTTCAAGATTTGTATGGAAATACAAAAAACCTCGAATAGCCAAAGCAATCTTGAGAAAGAAGAATGGAACTGGAGGAATCAACCTGCCTGACTTCAGGCTCTACTACAAAGCCACAGTCATCAAGACAGTATGGTACTGGCACAAAGACAGAAATATAGATCAATGGAACAAAATAGAAAGCCCAGAGATAAATCCACACACCTATGGACACCTTATCTTCGACAAAGGAGGCAAGAATATACAATGGAGTAAAGACAATCTCTTTAACAAGTGGTGCTGGGAAAACTGGTCAACCACTTGTAGAAGAATGAAACTAGATCACTTTCTAACACCACACACAAAAATAAACTCAAAATGGATTAAAGATCTAAACGTAAGACCAGAAACTATAAAACTCCTAGAGGAGAACATAGGCAAAACACTTTCCGACATAAATCACAGCAGGATCCTCTATGATCCACCTCCCAGAATACTGGAAATAAAAGCAAAAATAAACAAATGGGATCTAATTAAAATTAAAAGCTTCTGCACAACAAAGGAAACTATAAGCAAGGTAAAAAGACAGCCTTCTGAATGGGAGAAAACAATAGCAAATGAAGCAACTGACAAACAACTAATCTCAAAAATATACAAGCAACTCATGCAGCTCAATTCCAGAAAAATAAACGACCCAATCAAAAAATGGGCCAAAGAACTAAACAGACATTTCTCCAAAGAAGACATACGGATGGCTAACAAACACATGAAAAGATGCTCAACATCACTCATTATCAGAGAAATGCAAATCAAGACCACAATGAGATACCATTTCACACCAGTCAGAATGGCTGCGATCCAAAAGTCTACAAGCAATAAATGCTGGAGAGGGTGTGGAGAAAAGGGAACCCTCTTACACTGCTGGTGGGAATGCAAACTAGTACAGCCACTATGGAGAACAGTGTGGAGATTCCTTAAAAAACTGCAAATAGAACTGCCTTATGACCCAGCAATCCCACTGCTGGGCATACACACCGAGGAAACCAGAATTGAAAGAGACACATGTACCCCAATGTTCATTGCAGCACTGTTTATAATAGCCAGGACATGGAAACAACCTAGATGTCCATCAGCAGATGAATGGATAAGAAAGCTGTGGTACATATACACAATGGAGTATTACTCAGCCATCAAAAAGAATTCATTTGAATCTGTTCTAATGAGATGGATGAAACTGGAACCTATTATACAGAGTGAAGTAAGCCAGAAAGAAAAACACCAATACAGTATACTGACACATATATATGGAATTTAGAAAGATGGCAATGATGACCCTGTATGCGAGACAGCAAAAGAGACACAGATGTATAGAACGGACTTTTGGACTCTGTGGGAGAGGGAGAGGGTGGGATGATTTGGGAGAATGGCATTGAAACATATATACTATCATGTAAGAACGAAGCACCAGCCTATGTTCGATACAGGATACAGGATGCTTGGGGCTGGTGCACAAGGATGATCCAGAGAGAGGATATGGGGTGGGATGTGGGAGGGGGATTCAGGATTGGGAGCTCCTATACACCCGTGGTGGATTCATGTCAATGTATGGCAAAACCAATACAGTATTGTAAAGTAAAATAAAGTAAAAATAAAAATAAAAAAAAAAAAAGAAAGTGAAAAGTGAAAGTGAAGTCGCTTAGTCGTGTCTGACTCTTAGCGACCCCATGGACTGCAGCCCACCAAGCTCCTTCGTCCATGGGGTTTTCCAGGCAAGAGTACTGGAGTGGGGTGCCATTGCCTTCTCCATGTTTAGATCTGACAGGGCTTTATTTGAATAATACCCTTGGGAAAGTAGAACAATAAGAGAAAATAGTGAAAAGCAACTGCGTAACTGGCTTTAAAACGGTCTGAGTAGTCACTCAAATATTTATATGCTGAGAATCAGAACTTTTCAAAATTGTATTTCTTGTACTTTTCTTGGAATTCAGAGCAGCCCAAGTTTATATTAATAAGAGCCTAAAGAATTTTGAAATCTTAGCCAGGAAGACTCCCAGCACATGCACTAACACACCTTTTTTTCCCCCTCCCTCTCTAACACTGGCATGTAGACAGACAAAATCTTTTCTTCAGAGAAAACAATTATTGATCTTTTCTTCCTGCATGACTTATTGACACATTCTGTGCACAGGTGAGAGCATGTAAAGGGCCTTCTTCACTGGGGAAGAGGAGAGCTAGGTTTCCCTCAAGTCACTTATCACTGCTCTTCCTCTTCATGTCCTCCCTGCCCTGTGCTTTGCCTTTCAGCTTTCCTGCAGCTCATTTCTTACAGTGAGATCATCCATCTCCATCTTTCCCTCTTTGATCTGGTTTTTATTTCTCTGTTTACTCACATGTTCAGATCTGCCTTTAAAATGAACTCTTCTGTCCTTGAGAATATTGAGAGATTAAAGCTAAGGCAATGAATAACAAAGAAGCTTAATTATAACCAATGTATGCTGAGCACTGCACATAAGTTCTTAAAACCATGTAAAAGCGATATTAGTATAGGGCATTTTATGGGTCAGAAAATAGAGATAAAGAAGATGTAAAGAATTTCCAAAAATCTAATGGCTAATGAGAAACAGAGCTAATAAGAAACTTGATGACTTGACCCCAGCTATGTCTCAGGCAGTAGGAAGAATCACAGGAGAGTTTCAAGAAAACAAAATCTACTTTACTGACAGATACTAGAAACAGTAGGCATGGCACACCACGTAGGACCATGTGGGGAAGCACCAGTACTGGTGAGGAGCAGAAGGGGACAGAGAGAGGGCATGGCCTAGAGTCTTTACTGGGTTTTCACTGGAAAAGTGAAAGTGAAGCCGCTCAGTCATGTCCGACTCTTTGCGACCCCATGGACTGTAGCCTACCAGGCTCCTCCGCCTATGAGATTTTCCAGGCAAGAATACTGGAGTGGGTTGCCCTTTCCTTCTCCAGGAGATCTTCCTGACCCAGGGATTGAACCTAGGTCTCCCGCATTGTAGGCAGATGCTTTGCCATCTGAGCCACCTGGGAAGTGCTTATAGGGGTGGTCCCTAATAGGCTGGCACTTGGCTATGGGATGATTAAGGCAGAGAAATATTGTTTCCTGGTGTATAAAGGCTACATAGAGGAGATATGGCTCCAAATTGGTTAGTGTGTATTTTATTTTATTTTATTTTTACTTTATTTTACTTTACAATACCGTATTGGTTTTGCCATACATTGACATGAATCCGCCACAGGTGTATACGAGCTCCCAGTCCTGAATCCCCCTCCCACCTCCCACCCTATAGTGTGAATTTTAAAGGCCTTCTCCCTACTAATTCCTTTGCTATCTTTAAGAATTAGCTACCCCTGGTGAGAGGCAAACTCTCCCCTGCCAGAAAGTTTAAGATGTCAAAACATCACATTATACAGAAAATAAAAAATATAAACAGTACACTGTGCCAACTCCTTCCTGGCAGTTCTCAGTGCATATTTTACAAGCCAATTAAACATCTTTGTCACTGAATCTGAATGAATTCTGCCAACTTGTCTACTTATTGCTTCATTTGATTATGCATGGTTATCTAACAAAGGCTCAATTGCTAAGTAAGGAAATAATAGGAAGAAAGTCTCAGTCTTGCTTAAGCAATTAATTTCATCAGCCACAAGACAGGAAGGCCAGAACGAACTAGCTGACTGAGCCAGCAACTTTGAATAGTGATACTGATGGTGAGTTTGTGTCTCAGTGTCAGATCAGAGCAAGTGAACTTGGGCATTTTCTAGGTTAGCATAAGTTAGCTAGCTGAGAACACTGAAAGTAAAAAGGTCTGAATACAGCACTCTTAAACAGAGCTTAATTACATACTTGTAGAGGGGAAAAAGTAATCATCATCCCTGTGGCTCAGACGGTAAAGAATCTGTCTGCAACATGGGAGACCTGGGTTCAATCCCTGGGTCGGGAAGACCCCTGAGAAAGGGAATGGCTACCCACTCCAGTATTCTTGCCTGGAGAATTCCACGGACAGAGGAGTCTGGCAGGCTACAATCCAAGAGATCACAAAGGGTCAGACATGACTTAGCGACTGATCAACAAGAGGGGAGGAAACAATCGTGACCCATTGAAACAGGTGCCTTCCCACAGCAGCATATCTGGGCTATCTCTGGGCTACCTTCCTTGTGCTCTGCTTTTTACATTTTTATAACTTTTCAGTTCAGTTCAGTCGCTCAGTCATGTCCGACTCTTTGCAACCCCAGGAATCGCAGCACACCAGGCCTCCCTGTCCATCACCATCTCCCGGAGTTCACTCAAACTCACGTCCATCGAGTCGGTGAGGCCATCCAGCCATCTCATCCTCTGTCATCCCCTTTTCCTCCTGCTCCCAATCCCTCCCAGCATCAGAGTCTTTTCCAATGAGTCAACTCTTCTCGTGAGGTGGCCAAAGTATTGGAGTTTCAGCTTTAGCATCCTTCCAAGAACACCCAGGGCTGATCTCCTTTAGAATGGACTGGCTGGATCTCCTTGCAGTCCAAGGGACTCTCAAGAGTCTTCTCCAACACCACAGTTCAAAAGCATCAATTCTTTGGCGCTCAGCTTTCTTCACAGTCCAACTCTCTCACATCCATATATGACCACTGGAAAAATCATAGCCTTGACTAAATGGACCTTTGTTGGCAAAGTAATGTCTCTGCTTTTCAATATGCTCTCTAGGCTGGTCATAACTTTTCTTCCAAGGAGTAAGTGTCTTTTAATTTCATGGCTGCAGTCACCATCTGCAGTGATTTTGGAGCCCAAAAAGATAAAGTCTGACACTGTTTCCACTGTTTCCCCATCTATTTCCCATGAAGCGATGGGACCAGATGCCATGATCTTCATTTTCTGAATGTTGAGCTTTAAGCCAACTTTTTCACTCTCCTCTTTCACTTTCATCAAGAGGCTTTTTAGTTCCTCCTCACTTTCTGCCATAAGGGTGGTGTCATCTGCATATCTGAGGTTGTTGATATTTCTCCCAGCAATCTTGATTCCAGCTTGTGTTTCTTCCAGTCCAGTGCTTCTCATGATGTACTCGGCATATAAGTTAAATAAGCAGGGTGACAATATACAGCCTTGATGGACTCCTTTTCCTATTTGGAACCAGTCTGTTGTTCCATGTCCAGTTCTAACTGCTGCTTCCTGACCTGCATACAGATTTCTCAAGAGGCAGGTCAGGTGGTCTGGTATTCCCATCTCTTTCAGAATTTTCCATAGTTTATTGTGATCCACACAGTCAAAGGCTTTGGCATAGTCAATAAAGCGGAAAGAGATGTTTTTCTGGAACTCTCTTCCTTTTTCAATGATCCAGTGGATGTTGGCAATTTGATCTCTGGTTCCTCTGCCTTTTCTAAAACCAGCTTGAACATCTGGAAGTTCATGGTTCATGTATTGCTATTTTAAAACATTTTAACATTATGTGACTTTTAGGAGAAGGGGGAAAAGAAAAACCCAAATTCTCATCTCAATTAAAATTGTACCAAGTCTGTAATTACCTTGTGCCCTTCCCTCCATGGATATTTTCCTTCACACATTCAACCAGTATCTTCAGAAATCTGAGTTTCAAACACTCTCCTACCACAGTCACCTCTCTATCTGATTCATTTAATTTAGTATTCCTAAACCAACCATTTTTCACATGCATTGAGAACACTAATCCTTTATGTTGACCACATTTTCATTCTCATGCCATTCATATCTTTATTTCTCTCATGAACCAGGCAAGATTCATTCATTTAATCACCTTGGGCAGTTTCTTAATTCCATAAACCATCTCTCCTTTCATTACTTTACATGTCTGAGATAAATGCAATGACTTATGCTCTACATATACCAAACAGGAGAAAAATCACATAAGAGTGATAACTGGACTCAAATTTATAACCAAAAATCTAGACTAGACTTCACCTCTGCAACTAATCCAAAGTAGTTATTTGAAACATCAGTCTTCTCCTTGCACATCCACTGATGGCTTTAGCTTTTACCTCTTGATAACATAGAGGCTATAAATAGGAAACTCCCTTCCCTTCTGAGGGGTTTCCAGGTGGTGCTAGTGGTAAAGAACCTGCCTGCTGATGCAGGAGACACAAGAGATGCAAGTAGGATCCCTGCGTCGGAAAGACCCCCAGGATGGGAAGATCCCCAGGAGAAGGGCATGGCAACAGACTCCAGTATTCTTGTCTGGAAAATTCCATGGGCAGAGGAGCCTGGTGGGCTATAGTCCACAGGGTTGCTTCCCTTCCAGACATACACACGTCCCTGTATCTTTCACCTCCCTCTTTGCTTTCCTTCCTCTTACTGAGGCATCCCTATTCCCAAGATAAACTCCTCCACTCTTTCTCTGGATCCCACTGACATTTTCTTTTGCAAAAAAAANGCCTGGTGGGCTATAGTCCACAGGGTTGCTTCCCTTCCAGACATACACACGTCCCTGTATCTTTCACCTCCCTCTTTGCTTTCCTTCCTCTTACTGAGGCATCCCTATTCCCAAGATAAACTCCTCCACTCTTTCTCTGGATCCCACTGACATTTTCTTTTGCAAAAAAAATCAGTCATTCAACCTACATTAGCTATTTCTGTCTATATCCTTCTAAATATTTTATTAAAGACTGAACAGAATCAGATTGATCTAGGGTTGAGGATGTAAAATATAAGAAAATCAAAGATACTACTGAGTATAGAGAGTTAGTGAAGATAGTTCAAAACTTGAAATTGGATCCCAGAGTCAAAAAATACTGTGTATAGAGGAAGGATTTAAGACCCAGAGGAAATAGGTTAAAAAATGAGGTTTTGAAACACTAATTTTTTTCCAAGGGTAAGTTTCCTCTTTTTGACTGTGGAGAAATACAACAACCATCACCCAGTTCATTCTGCTTGGGCTGTCTGCTGACCCCCACATCCAGGCTGTGCTCTTGTGCTATTCCTGGGGGTTTACTTCCTAACCCTGATGAAGGATCTGGTGATGCTGCTGATGATCAGTGCTGATTACCATTTCCATGTACCCATGTCTCCTTCCTGGACATCTGCTACTTCTCAGGCTCAGTGCCCACGTTTCTGGAAAATGTCTTGTCTGAAAAGAAAGCAGTCTTAGTAGCAGGTTGTGGCCCACATTGGTATGTGCCTCTGAAGGCACTGAATCCTTCCTATTCTTAGCAATGGCCCAGGACCACTATGTTGACATTTGTCGCTCTCTGTTTTTGAGTCAGGTGATGAGAAACCAGCTCTATGTGGGACTACTGTTGGCCTTATGGGGCCTGGACTTTCTGGATGATTGCATCAGTATCTTTGGAGCTGCCAATTTAGAGTTTTGTGAGACCCACACTATTGCTCACTTCAGTTGTGAGCTGCCCTCTCTCTTCCCTCTGGCCTGCTCTGATGTCTCCACCAGTCTAACTGCCCTGGCCTGGTCTTATGTCATATGTAACCGTGGAACTGTCCTCCTTTCTATCCCTACATTGTGTCCACCATTTTAAGCATCAGCTTCATCACAAAGCAGGAGTAAGGATTTCTTCATCTGTACTTCCTACCTCACTGCAGTCATCTTGGATAAGTCTTAAATTTAAAATAAAAAAAAATTTTTTTTCACTTGAGCAAGTGGATAGATGGTAACATCATTTACTAAAATAAGCATGACTGGGAGAATTGCACGTTAGGAGGGTGAAGATTAAGGATTTGATTTTTATTAGTTTAGCTGGTTGGTGTGTTGCATTTTGGCTAATCTGCTTACAATGCTTATTAGACATCAAAGTGGAATGTCAAGTTGTATGTATGTCAAGTTGAATGTCAAGTTGATGCTCTAGGGAGAGATCAGGGCTAATATTTGGGGTATATGTGGTATTTTGAGATATAAGATTAGCACAGAACATCTAAGGAAAATGAAAGGAAGAGAAGGTTCTGGGAATTAGCTCTGGAGCACTCCAGCATTTATAGTTCAAGTTGAGAATGACCCAACAAGAGAAACAGAAGTAGCAGCCATTAAGCAAGAAATAAATCTTTGTGCCACAAAATCCAAGGAAAGAGAATGCTACAAGGAGGGTAGAGAGGTCAGTTGTGTTGGATGCCACTGAAAATTCAAATAAGAAGAAAAACAGAAAAGTCACCATTGGATTTTGCAACACTGACTTTGGAAGTTGTGGTCAGTATTGACAAGATAAGTTTCAGCTAGCTGGAATAAGATGAGGAAGGAATGGCAAGTGGAAAAGTACAGAGAGCAACCATAGATAACTTTGAGAAGTTTTGCTGTGAAGGAGATTGAGAAAATGGAACAAGTAGGTTTAAGGAAAGTCAAGGGGTTTTTTGTTTCTGCTTCTTGCTTTTGATTCTGCTTTGTTTCTAAGAAGAGATAGTAAAGCTTGTTTAGGTGTTTGTGGAAACGGTCACATAGGTAATGCAATATCAAAATTTGGGGCAGGATTATGGCAAAGAAACTAAGCTGATGGAATAGAGTTCCTGAGGAAGTTCAAACAGAAGTGAATGGCCACTTAATGGGAGATGCTGTATAGGACTCATGCATCAGGTTGGAGATTGAAATAAAATGATCCACGCTATCCTTTATGCTCCATAGAATTCTGCGGAGAATAAAGTAAGAATTCTAAAAGTAAGTTATCTAGAATTCTAAAAGCATGGATACATGTTGATGTATGGCAAAACCAATACAATATTGTAAAGTAATTAACCTCCAATTAAATAAATTTATATTAAAAAAAGAATTCTAAAAGTAAGGCTTATTTGTTTGCATATATGTGAGAGAGTGTGGGTAGGAGTATGTATGCCTGTAAGTGTTAGAGAAGGTTCTGGGAATTAGCTCTGGAGCACTCCAGCATTTATAGTTCAAGTTGAGAATGACCCAACAAGAGAAACAGGAGTAGCAGCCATTAAGCAAGAAACAAATCTTTGCGCCACAAAATCCAAGGAAAGAGAATGCTACAAGGAGGGTAGAGAGGTCAGTTGTGTTGGATGCCGTTGAAAATTCAAATCAGAAGAAAAACAGAAAAGTTACCATTGGATTTTGCAACATTGACTCTGGAAGTTGTGGGCAATATTGACAAGATAAGTTTCAGCTAGCTGGAATAAGATGAGGAAGGAATGGCAAGTGGAAAAGTACAAAGAGCAACCATAGATAACTTTAAGAAGTTTTGCTGTGAAGGAGATTGAGAAAATGGAGCAAGTAGGTTTAAGGAAAGTCAAGGGGTTTTTTGTTTCTGCTTCTTGCTTTTGATTTTGCTTTGTTTCTAAGAAGAGATAGTAAAGCTTGTTTAGGTGTTTGTGGAAACGGTCACATAGGTAATGCAATATCAAAATTTGGGGCAGGATTATGGCAAAGAAACTAAGCTGATGGAATAGAGTTCCTGAGGAAGTTCAAACAGAAGTGAACGGCCACTTAATGGGAGATGCTGTATGGGACTCATGCATCAGGTTGGAGATTGAAATAAAATGATCCACGTTATCCTTTATGCTCCATAGAATTCTGTGGAGAATAAAAGTAAGAATTCTAAAAGTAAGGTTTCTAGAATTCTAAAAGTATGGATACATGTTGAGGTATGGCAAAATCAATACAATACTGTAAAGTAATTAACCTCCAATTAAATAAATTTATATTAAAAAAAGAATTCTAAAAGTAAGGCTTATTTGTTTGCATATATGTGAGAGAGTGTGGGTAGGAGTATGTATGCCTGTAAGTGTGCATTAAGGTCAAGTTTTGTTAAACCTGAGGAAGCCCCAGGCTGCTCTCTAGCTAGCAGAAGGGTTTACAAGCCCTCCCACAATACTGGCAGGAATGCCAGGGGTCCAGATGACTGACTAGTGCTGTTTTCCCATGAGTACAGATTAATTCCCAGCTCCCTGGGGCCCTCGTTGCTTCCTCTCACTCTTTAAGAACCAGCCTGGCATATGGGTACTAAGTAGAAAAAGATTAGAGAGAATAATAGAAGTCACACAAACTGGCCAGGAGCCCTCCTTAGAACCAAAAGAGATAAAAGAGGAAGAAAAACAAAGAAAAGGAGGATGGCTAAAGCTTCTTAACAGGTACTGACTCAAACCAGAGCCCATGCATTCCAACATTTCAGGCTTTATCCAAAACTAAACATAAGGTGACTATTTGCATTGAACACAGTTTTCAACTGGTTGGGGAAAAAAAACAGCTTTTCCTGGAACCTAACTGAGTTCTTTGAGCATCCCACATCATTCGTCTTTCAAAGTGACGCAGAAGGCAAGTTAGAGTGAGACTCCACAGTCCCTCTCAGTCCTTCCCAACCCACCAGATGTGAGGGATCTTACTAGGCAACTGTTCCAGACCTTTCATTGCACAGCAGGGGGAACTGAGCTTAAGAAGAAGAAGAAGAAGCAAAAAGTGCCTTGCTAAATTCACAGAAGCAGGTCATGACAGATCTGGGATGAAATATTTACAAGGTTGAGTAATTTGTCACTTTATTAATCCATAATCTGTCCTTTCCCTTCACTTACAAAATGAAGTTTACAATTCCTTTGAGATTGAATGAATGAGGGAACTATAATTTCTGAGTGGGCAGCTGAATGGAATATTTTTGAATTATGGGTAGTGACAGTGAGTTTGGAATAGTCTCTGATGGAAGATTTCCTAGCTAAATGCCAGAATCCTAAACTGAAAGTAATTTGAGAGGACATTTAGTTCAGAGGCTTCCCTGGTGGCTCAGACAATAAAGAATCTGCCTGCAATGTGGAAGACCTGGGTTCAGTCTCTGGGCTGGGAAAATTCTCTGGAGAAGGAACTGGCAACCCACTCCAGTATTCTTGCCTGGAGAATCCTATGGACAGAGGAGCCTGGCAGGCTACAGTCCATGGGTTGCAAAGAGCTAGATATGATGGTGATTAACCCTTTTTGTAGTTCAGGGCCCCATCTCCAAGCAAGACCAAATCTGTAGAAAGCACAGCCAAATTGCACAGCTCCTTAGAATTTTTCAGAAACAAATCAAAATCTGTAACTCACTTTTTGATTCTAGTCACAAAACAAATTTTTTTGCAAGTTTTTGTTATCTAAAAGCCTAAATGACTTGTAGCTACAAAGATTTGCTCAGGGAGACCACAAAGTCTGCAACTGGCATGAGAAAAGAAGAGAGAACATCTCTGATATCCTTTTCTTCCTACTCCACAAGAGCACTGCTCCTCTTGTCTTCACTTCCAGATGTTCTCTTCCCTTAAAAAGCTTGTTTCTTTCCTTTTTAAAATATGTATATTTTAAAAATCTTTATTGAATTTGTTACAATATTGATTCTGTTGTTTATACCTTTTTTTTTTTTTTTTTTGGCCACAAGACATGTGGAATCTTAGTTTTCTGACCAGGGAATTCCCTTTCTTTCCTTTTCTACGAGGGACTTTTCACTAGCCTTCAGCCTTTGTCCTCAGGACCAAATTCTCCAGCAATGTCTCCTAGGCCACAAATTTGGGATTAAATATCTGGTAGGGAAGAAGAGGTGGCAAGAATACACGGAAGAACTGTACAAAAAAGATCTTCACGACCCAGATAACCATGATGATGTGAACACTAATCTAGAGCCAGACATCTTGGAATGTGAAGTCAAGTGGGTCTTAGAAAGCATCACTACGAACAAAGCTAGTGGAGGTGATGGAATTCCAGTTGAACTGTTTCAAATCCTGAAAGATGATGCTGTGAAAGTGCTGCACTCAATCTGCCAGCAAATTTGGAAAACTCAGCAGTGGCCACAGGACTGGAAAAGGTCAGTTTTCATTCCAATTCCAAAGAAAGGCAATGC
>SJYT01036476.1:562532-575305 GCA_006410635.1 Cephalophus harveyi | reverse complement strand
GTGCTAATAAAGTAATGCTCAAAATTCTCCAAGCCAGGCTTCAGCAATACGTGAACCGTGAACTCCCTGATGTTCAAGCTGGCTTTAGAAAAGGCAGAGGAACCAGAGATCAAATTGCCAACATCTGCTGGATCATGGAAAAAGCAAGAGAGTTCCAGAAAAACATCTATTTCTGCTTTATTTACTATGCCAAAGCCTTTGACTGTGTGGATCACAATAAACTGTGGAAAATTCTGGAAGAGATGAGAATACCAGACCACCTGACCTGCCTCTTGAGAAATCTGTATGCAGGTCAGGAAGCAACTGTTAGAACTGGACATGGAACAACAGACTGGTTCCAAATAGGAAATGGAGTACGTCAAGGCTGTATATTGTCACCCTGCTTGTTTAACTTCTATGCAGAGTACATCATGAGAAACGCTGGGCTGGAAGAAGCACAAGCTGGAATCAAGATTGCCAGGAGAAATATCAATAACCTCAGATAGGACACCACCCTATGGCAGAAAGTGAAGAGGAACTAAAAAGCCTCTTGATGAAAGTGAAAGAGGAGACGGAAAAAGTTGGCTTAAAGCTCAACATTCAGAAAACGAAGATCATGGCATCCGGTCTATTTCAGGGGAAATAGATGGGGAAACAGTGGAAACAGTGTCAGACTTTTGGGCTCCAAAATCACTGCAGATGGTGACTGCAGCCATGAAATTAAAAGACGCTTACTCCTTGGAAGAAAAGTTATGACCAGCTTAGATAGCATATTCAAAAGCAGAGACATTACTTTGCCGACTAAGGTCTGTCTGGTCAAGGCTATGGTTTTTCCTGTGGTCATGTATGGATGTGAGAGTTGAACTGTGAAGAGAGCTGAACGATGAAGAATTGATGCTTTTGAACTGTGGTGTTGGAGAAGACTCTTGAGAGTCCCTTGGACTCCAAGGAGATCTAGCGAGTCCATTCTGAAGGAGATCAGCCCTGGGATTTCTTTGGAGGGAATGATGCTGAAGCTGAAACTCCAGTACTTTGGCCACCTCATGCGAAGAGTTGACTCACTGGAAAAGGCTCTGATGCTGGGAGGAGAAGGGGACGACCGAGGATGAGATGGCTGGATGGCATCACGGGCTCAATGGACGTGAGTCTGAGTGAACTCCGGGAGATGGTGATGAACAGGGAGGCCTGGCGTGCTGCGATTCATGGGGTCACAAAGAGTCGGACACGACTGAGCGACTGAACTGAACTGTGACTAAGAACTTGACAAAATGACTTGCCTTGGCCAATGAGACATCACAGGCAGAGGCCTGATCTGGCCTGATATCCCCTATCACTGATGAAGCCTTTGCAAAAACACTGATGCAAAAACCCTCAACAGAACAAGCCAAACAAATTCAACAGCATATTAAAAGGATTATTCACCATGACCAAATGATCCATCATCAAGGAGGCTGACCCAAGCTTCTTTACATGGCAGTCAGAGGGGAACAAGAAAGCAAAGTTGTGAGCAAAGCTTCAAGACTGCTGAAGCTAAGGCTCAGAAGTCACATACTGCTTCTGCAGTAGACTAGGGATCAGAACAAAGGCCAAATTCAAGAATAAGGTTAATAAGAGTCCACTCACTGATGGAGAGGTTGCAAAGTTATATTGCAAAGGGCCATGCCTTCAGGAATGGCTCAGCAACTTCTGGCCATCTCTGCCAACACTATATTGTGTCATATATTAAATTTCCTCAAATTTCGGATCCATTTCTAGATTGTTTTTAAAAACCAAGTCCATTAATTTGTATTACTATTTACATGCCAATGCAAAACTATTTTAACCACCTATTAGCTGAATCCTACTTCATTTCCCCTCTTTAAAAATTTTTTTCCTGGAAATTTTGTTTTTCTATATGTTCTTTAAAATGCTTCTATCGCTAGCTTTAAGAAGGTTGTTCTTTTATTGAAATCACATATTTGTAGGAGAATTTAAAGGGAATTTACTATACTTTGTCTTCTATCCAGAGTACAATTTGTCTTTTAACTTTTATTAGTCATTTTTTTATATCCCTTGTTAGCATTTTATGCATTTTTGTAGAGCCTTCATATTTCTTGTTTATTCTTAGAAGTTTACTTTTTATTGCTATTATAAATGATATTTATATTTTCTGATTATCATAAAGAAAAGCTATTACTTTTGTATCCTAAATATGCTGCTGCATAACCTTAGGCAAGCTACTTACTCTATTTAGGGCTTAGTTTCCTCATGAAATTCATTACTAAATTCATTAATAAATGAGTCAACACATGTAAAGAGCCTGGCATAAGGTAAGGATTCAGTAAACATCACCTATTATTAACAGTGTCACATAAATTTGGAAATCAGCCATCTTACTGAATTGATTCTCTTGTTTTGACTAGCTCTTCATTTGATTCTCTTGGGTTTTACAGATATACAGTATGATCATAATCTTGACAATTTCGTTAACGTCTTTAATATTTTATACTTCTGTTTTTCTTTTAAAATAACAATGGCTAATAGCTCCAAAACTGTAATAAAGTATTACTTGATGGGTGTCTTATTTCTGACAGGGAAGAATATTTCTATTACAAATGTAAATAATAGCTACATTAAAATGCTATTGCATAATCTATACCAACAACTGCTTATAGATATTCCTCCATCTGTGGCATGTAAGTTGTTTCTTGAGTTTTTCACTATGAAAGTAACAAAAATAGTTATCTTTGTATATAAATATTTCCACACATTTTTCATTATTTCACTGGGCAGTATGAAGTCTAAAGTGGATGTCCAAAGTAGCGGGGGGATAAATTAGATGAGTTTTGGACCAGCAAATTATATAAAATAAACAACAAAGTCCTACTGTACAGCACAGGGAACTACATTCAGTATCTTTTAATAAACTATAATGGAAAATAATCTGAAAACAATGTATGTATAACTGGATTACTTTTCTGTATATCAGAAACTAACATAACATTGTAAATCAACTATAATTAAAAAATAAAACTTTAAGTACTGGAACTTAATCATGTATATATAATGAATAAAAGATCTTAAAAGAAAACCAAAGTGGACATCCTAAGGTCCAGATTCACACAGCCTTTCAGTAAGACTACACCTGCAGTCCCCAACAGCAGTGTTATATGAGTACCCTTCTCTCGCTGCACCGCTATTGGCAGCCTATTTGAGACAAACAAAATGATGATGTTTTTGTTTCCTTACCTAGTACACCTAGTAATTACACTTACACCCAATGGTGGAGTCTAAATCCTTATCTGTCAAGTGGCCCCTGCAAAAACTTGGCGCCCTGGCGAAACTTGCTTTGTTCAATAGGGTTTCTCTACCTCAGCACTGCTGATGTTTTGAATGAGATACTCCTTTGCTGTGGAGGACTATCTCATGCACTGAAAAAAGTGCAATGGCATCCCTGGCCTCTACTCACTTGATGGCAGCTGCACCAGTTTTTCCAATCTGTGATAACAAAATTATTATCACATATCCCCAAACGCAGACAAATGACCTCTGGCAAAATCGTCCCCAGTTGGATATATGGTGTTAGAAGAATAAAATCCTAGGCATCGGATACAAAAGTCTACGACCACAAGCGAACGATAATGGTTCAGGTAAACTTTTGTTATAGGCAGAGACTAAAGAGACAAATAAAAAAATGTAGGCTAAAATACTCACTTTGCTTTATAGGGTGAGTCCGAACCAGAAGTTTTTGCTTCCAATAAACTCTCGTATTCCTTGGCCCTGGAGAGAGAAGAGTTTTATCACTGTTAGCTATTTTGTTGCTAATTTTTATACCAAAATAAAACTTTGGCTATGTTTTTCCCATCCCAGTATTAAGAATCTTACTATGCTGATTTTTACCAATTCCATTTCTGACACTGCTTCTTTACAATACTATAAATGTGATCCAAAAACATTGAAAAATACATATTTCCTCACAGGATAGAAAATCATAAAAACATTTCTGAGTTAGGGATTTGGTACAGATGGTGCTTATTTTTCAAAAAAATGAAAATCATAATTAAACTTGAAACCATATTAAGTTTCTACAAGGTGGTTGAGATGGATGAATATCAATGTACCTCAAGAGGGATTCAATGCAAAATTACTGTTGTTGTTGTTCAGTTGCTAAGTCATGTCCAACTCTTTGTGACCCCATGGAGTGCAGCATGCAAGACTTCCCTGTCCTTCATCATCTCCCAGAGTTTGCAAAAACACATGTCCATTGAGTTGGTGATGCCATCCAAGCGTCTCATCCTCTGATGCCCCCTTCTCCTTCTGCCCTCAATCCTTCCCAGCATGAAGGTCTTTTCCAAAGAGTTGGCTCTTTGCATCAGGTGGCCAAAGTATTGGAGCTTCAGCATCAGTCCTTCCAATGAATATTTAGGGTTGATTTCCTTCAAGATTGACTGGTTTGATCTCCTTGAAGTCCAAGGGACTCTCAAAAGTCTTCTGTAACAGCACAATTAAAAAGCATCAGTTCTTCTGTGCTCAGCCTTCTTTATGGTCCAACTTTCACATCTGTACATGACTACCGGAAAAACCACAGCTTTGACTATATGGACCTTTGTTGGCACAGCGATGTCTCTGATTTTTAATATGCCATCTAGGTTTGATACAGTTTTTCCAAGGAGACACTTACCAAGGAGCAAGTGTCTTTTCATTCTGAGGCTGCAGTCACTATCCACAGTGATTTTGGAGCCCAAGAAAATCAAATCTGCCACTTTTTCCATTGTTTCTCTATCTGCTAAGCTGCTAAGTCACTTCAGTCATGTCCGACTCTATGCGACAGGCTCCCCCAACTCTGGGATTCTCCAGGCAAGAATACTGTAGTGGGCTGCCATTTCCTTCTCTATCTATTTGCCATGAAGTGATGGGACTGGATGCCATGATCTTCGTCTTTTGAATGCTGAGTTTTAACACAGCTTTTTCACTCTCCTCTTTCATCTTCATCAAGAGGCTCTTTAGCTCTTCTTTGCTTTCTGCCCTTAGGGTGGTATCACCTGCATATGTGAGGTTGTAGATATCTCTCCTGGCAATCTTGATTCTAGCATGTGATTCATCCAGTCCAGCATTTCACATGATGTGTCTGCATAAAGTTAAATAAGCCGGGTGACAATATGCAGCCTTGATGTACTCCTTTCCCAATTGTGAATCTGTTTGTTGTTCCAGGTCCTGTGCTAACTGTTGCTTCTTGACCTGTATACAGGTTTCTCAGGAGACAAGTAAGACAGGTATTCCCACCTCTTTCGTAATTTTCCAGTTTGTTGTGATCCACACAGTCAAAGGCTTTAGAGGGTCAATGAAGCAGATGTGTTTTTTGAGTTTCCTTGCTTTTTCTATGATCCAATAGATGTTGGCAATTTGATGTCTCATTCCTCTGCCTTTTCTAAACCCAGCTTGTACATCTGGAATTTTTTGATTCATGTACTGCTGAAGCCTAGCCAGAAGGATTCTGGGCATTACCTTACTAGCAGGTGAAATGAGTGCAATTGTGCGGTAGTTTGAACATTCTTTGGCATTGCCCTTCTTTGCGTTTGGAATGAAAACTGACTTTTTCCAGTCCTGTGGCCACTGCTGCGTTTTCCAAGTTTGCTGACATACTGAGTGCAGCACTTTCACAGCACCATCTTTTAGGATTTTAAATAACTCAGCTGGAATTCTATCACCTCCAATATCTTTGTTCACAGTATTGCTTCCTGAAACCCACTTGACTTCACACTCCAGGATGTCTGGCTCTAGGTGAGTGATCACACCATCATGGTTATCTGGGTCATTAAGTTCTTTTTGGTACAGTTCTTCTGTGTAAAGAATAGTCATTGAAGTCTGGAAGTAATTTTAAAAGGCAGTGGAAATGATGATCAGATACTCAAAGATTCGTTTTGTTCTGCTTTTGTTGTTTATACTGACTAAATGCCAAAAGCCTGCAAAAATCTAATGACAGGCTTCTCTGTCATTGTTCAACTATGCTCCAGCTTGCGTGTTCCAGCACTTAAGAGCCATCAATAGGTCAACAATCAGCAAATGTCACTTCTACAATATATTAACAATGATTTAATTTTTCAATTTCTCTTTTCAGAGGTCAACATTTAAATTTTGACCATTTATCCAAAGGGTTCTAGTCTCTAATTAGTGATCTGTGAAAGAACTAATCACAACGTACATCAATCTAGACAGCGATGACTGGTGAAAAAAAATAACAACTGCTTCATAAAAACCTGAAAGATGCAAATTACAACAGGCCTAATGAGAGAAAAAAATCAATCTAGCACAGGTTATACTTGGGAATGAAGAAATAACTAAATTAGAATTAAACATTAAATTATGTATGTTTCAACCTACATGTGCACATTGAAAGTGAAAGTGTTAATCACTCAGTCGTGTCCAACTCTTTGCAACTCCATGTACTATAGCCCGCCAGGCTCCTCTGCACACAGGATTTCCCAGGCAAGAATACTGGAGTGGGTTGCCATTCCCTTCTCCAGGGGATCTTCCTGATCCAGGGATTGAACCTGGGTCTTCTGCATTGCAGGCAGATTCTATGACGCACTCATTGAAAGTGAGTGTTAGTCACTCTGTCATGTCCAACTCTGTGACCCCATGGACTGTAGCCCATCAGGCTCCTCTGTCCATCTACAGGCAAGAATGCTAGAGTGGGTTGCCATTCCCTTCTCCAGGGGATCTTCCCAATCCAGGGATTGAAGCCAAGTCTCTTGCACTGCCGGCAGATTCTTTACCGCCTGAGCCAGTGACACTCTCAATGTGCTCATTGCTCTCAGCCAAAATATTAAGGCAAATCAAAATGGGGAAATATCGACACTGTACTTGCAACTGACCTCATATGAAGGCAGGAAAAACTGCAATTATGTAGGGTTCAATGCATTCCAAGCACACATGCCAGGAGCTATACACTCACTGTCTTGTGAAGTCTTAAAAAATATGTCTTTTCCTCATTTTACAGAAAAGAAATTGAGGCTTAAGAAGTTGTCTATTATATCAACACATTTCTTCATCTGAGGCTTCAAGTGGAAAAGACTGAACACATTCTCCCATTTGTGCACACTTAACTAGAAAATTATAATACTATCCAAAGATATCCTAACTCTACATGAAATGGTAGTTAAGCACTTTTTCCTAACTTGAATCTTGTCTTGATTCACTTTTAACAATCAATTAAATACTTAGTTCCAAAGTTCATACTCTGTATAAACTAAACTAGATAGAATATGGGGGATAGTAAGAGTTATATATAGCAGGGATGAGGTATACACATAGTGGATCTACTCAAGATATTTATACTCCACAAGGAAGAGGAAGATACAGCATTAAAAGACACATAATTCTGCAAAGCTGAGTAGGACAGATGCCAACTGTCACAAGTGCTCATTACCACCTAAGATGCTAGGGGGAGTTTCCTCAAGGAAATGGAAAGTGTACCTGCTTGAAAGATAGGTAGCATCCGAATACACGAAAAGAAAATGCCATTAACAGGAGAGAGAAGTGAGCAATAATGAAGACACAGAGGGAAACACAAGTTACACTGAGGGAACTGTGTGCAGATCCCTTTGCTTGGAGCAAAAGATTAAAAGATGGGAATAATGAGGGATACGACTGAATATTACAATTAAATTCTGATTATTTACTTTTTAAGATAATGACTCACTTTATTAATATTTTAAATTAGTGTCATGTTGTACATGACATTTCCTGACTTTTAGTCTCCTTGTTATCATGATTCTATTTTTTCTCAGCCATAATGTGGGATATTTATCTACTCCCATTTTTTTGGCTAGCCTTTTCATAGGCTCTTTTGTTACCAATATGCTCAACGAATTAGATCCTATCAACTTCTGTTTAACTTGTTTTTATCTTTATAAAGTACATTTTAAGTGCCATATGTGTATTTGTTAAATAAAAATAAATAAATCCATACCATTTTCCAGGAAGGAGATATGAATACTGTTCTAATCCTTGAGTTGTTTAGATCATTTCTATTTCAACTGATAAAGTAACTTAAGACTATAATTTCATTCTGAGTAATTTTTTGACTATATCCCCATAAGTTTCATTTTCTTACTGTCACAAATTTCAAATACTTTATTTCCATTTTTTCTTACTCCAAAAACCCCCACAAAACTCGTTACTTCAAATATTTTCTGCCCCATCCCCACGCTTTGGTTCCAAAATGTTCATTTTTTGTCTTTATAAGTTTTTTCATTCTTGGGTCAGCTTTATTGAAGTATAATTTGCATACAATAAATACTTGAAGTTTTAAACCTATAATTTTGATGAGTTTTTACAACTGGGCCTACCAATGTAAATGAAACCATAATCATGATATAAAGCATTTCTACCACCCACAAAGTTTTTTCTTTTTTTTTTTTGCAATAACTCTCTTTCCCCTTCCCCTACCCTTTTGTTCCTAACAACCAGCTGTCTACTTTCTACCCCTAAAGCTTTATGAATAAGAAATCAGTACAATCATACATACTCTCTTGTGTCTGAATTAATTCATTTAGACTAAATCTCTTGAGAGTCTCTCATAATGTTGAATATATTATTAGTTTATTCCTTCCCACTGCTTTACAGTGTTCCATTCTTTGGATACCATAATTTGTTTATCCACTACCAGTTGGATATTTCACTTTCCAATCTGGGACTACCACCTACCATGAACATCTGTAGACAAATCACTGCATGGATAAACGTCTAAATTTCTCTTAGATAAATACAGAAGTAGGATTGCTGGGCTATATGACAAGCACCTGCTTAACCCTAATTTACGAAATATTTATCAAATGGGTCATTCCAATTTGTACTTCTACCAGTAAAGTACAGAGTTTCAGCTGCTTTAATCTCCAACTATTACTGATGAATGGCCTATTTCTCCCCTCAATTCTGTCAGTTTTCCCTTCATGTATTTTGAGGCTTTCTCACATGCATACATGTTTGTAATTGTTACATATTTTTGATGGATTCATTCTTTCATCACTACAAAATGTCCTTCTTCTTTTATTGTACAATTTTGGTCTTAATGTATATGTTGTATTATATTAATATAGTTTAGCTACATTGTCTTGCAGAGGTTATTCTTCTCATGAAGTATCTGTTTCTTTTGTTTCACATTAAGCCAGCTGGGTTCTTATATATTAAGTGAGTCCCTTGTAGATAGCATATAGTCGAATCATTTAAAAAAAATTCATTCTGCCAACCTGTATCTTTCACTGGAGTCTTTGAAGTTAAAGTGTGAGTCACTCAGTCGTGTCTGATTCTCAGTGACCCCATGGACTCTAGCCTGCCTGGCTCCTCTGTCCATGGGATTTCCCAGGAAAGAACACTGGTGTGTGTTGCCATTCCCTTATCCAGGGAATCTTCCTGAACCAGGGATCAAACTCAAGTTTCCTGCATTGCAAACAGATTTTTTTACTGTCTGAGCCACCAGGGAAGCACTGGAGTCTTTAATGCACCTATATTTAATGTAATTACTAAGAAGGACGGATTTACTTCTGCCATTTTGCTATTTTATGTAATCTCTCTTTTGTCCGCCATTTCCTTCATTACTGCTTTATCTTGTGTTAAATGCACCATCTTCATTCCATTCTCATTTCTTCACGCATATATACGTGAATATATATTTGTACATATATACGTACATATATATTTGTTGAGTTACTTATTTTCTTTGTAGGTGACCTGAATTATAATCAACATCTTATTTCATAACAATCTAGCTAGAATTAATGTCAGCTTAGTTTCAGTAGTATACAAAAGTGTTCCTGTATAGTATTTGACTTCCCAGGTGGCTCAGTGGTAAAGAAGATGCCAGCCAAGCAGAAGATTTGGGTTCAATCCCTGGGTCATGAAGATCCCTTGGAGAAGGAAATCATAATCCACTTCAGTATACTTGACTGGGAAATCCAATGGACAGAGGGGCCTGATGGAGTATAGTCCATGGGGTTGCAAAAGAGTCAGTCACGACTTAGCGACTGAACAACAACAATATAGCACTTATCCTTTATGCTAAAATTATAAATCACAGATTTACACAGTGTGTGTCCATAAACATAGGTTTATAATTATTTTGTGCAGTTCACTTTTAATTCAAATAGGAAAAATGAGAAGTTACAAAAATACTACATTTACACTAGTTATTTCTATAGTGTTTTTTATTTCTTTGTGTGTATTCAGGTTACTGTCTACATTTTTTTTCAATCTCAGACTGAAGATTTCCTTTAGAGCGTCTTGAAGTGCAGGTCTACTAGAGACAAACACTTAGCTTTTGTCTATCATAAAATGTATGAATTTCTCCTTCATCTTTGAAATTTTGCCAAGTATAGAATTCTTGGTTGACAATTTGTTTTCTTCTACCAGGAAACTGAGTATGTTTATCCTACTAGCTTCTGACCTCCATATTTTCCTATAGAAATAAACTGTTATTATACTACAGATATTTTATATATGAAGAATTGTTTCTCTTTTAAGATTTTTTTTGTCATTAGCTTCCAATGCTTGATTATGTGTCATAAGGTGGATCTCTGCATTTCTTCTACTTTGAGTTTGTTGAACTTCCTGGATCTGTAGATTCATATACTTCATTAAATTTGGAAAACTTTCAGATATATTTCTTCAAATGTCCTCTGCCCTTTGCTCTCTCTACTCTCCTTCTGGGATGCCCCTTATGTTTATGTTGGTATGCTGGGTAGTGTCCCACAGGTCTCTGACTTTTACCCATTCTTTTTTCTTTCTCTTCTATAGAAAATCTCAATTGATAGTCTTCAAGGTTACCAATTCTTTCTTCTACCTGCTCAAATAATCTGATGAACCCTTCAAGTAATTTTTCATTTCAATTCTTGTACTTTACAGTTACAAAATTTATTAGTTCCTTTAAATTTTTTTAATCTCATTATTAACCTTTTCCAGTTGGTTAGATATCATCCACATGGCTTCCTTTACCTCTCTGAGTACATTTAAAATTTTTAAAGTCTTTGTCTAGGAAGGCCAATGTCTGGGCTTCCCCAAGGACACTTTCTATTAATTCCTCCCCTCTCAAAGTATGGGCCAATTTTCTTTTTTGTTGCATGCCTTGCAACTTTTCCTTAGGAACACACTTCTATATTTAAAATGTATAACCAACAAAGACCTACTGTATAGCACATGGAACTCTCCTCAATGTTACATGCCAGTCTGGATGGAAGGGGGGTTTGAGGGAGAATGGACACATGTATATGTATGGCTGAGTCCTTTCACTGTTCACCTGAAACTACCACCACATCGTTAACTGGCTATACCTCAATACAAAATAAAGTGTTTAAAGTTACCAAAAAAAAAAAAAAAATCAATGCCGTATTTAAAAAGCAGATATTCTAAGCATTATAATGTGGCAACTCTGGAAATCAGATTCTCTTTCCTCTCAGGGTTTGTTTTTGCTTGTTGGACACTTGTTTAGTGACTTTTCTGAAATAATATTCTACAGTTTATATTTTTTTATCACTATAATCCCTAAAGTCTTGGTTCCATTATTTTAGGAATCGGCTAATGATCCAAGAGATTTCTTTGAACACCATAAACAATAACAACAAAAAGTCCCAATCTAGTATTTGCAGATGAGTTGTGTGACTGTGTTGCGGCAAGCCAACAAGACACAGTCAGGCAGATTACAACACTGTCTTAGCCCTAACTTCCTGCTTGCATAAAAGCCTGATGGTCAGGTAGGGAAAAGACTCCAGGGTTGTCTTGGGTCTTTTCTAATCATGTACCCATCCCTGGGGATACATACGGCCTTCTAGATTTATCGGAGTATGTGGGAGATTTTCAAAGCCTTTGTTTTCCAAAGCATCTTAATCTGCAACCTTTCCCTGCAAGTTTTTATTAGTTAATTATTTATACTAGTTGTATATCCTTGTACTTGTGTGCTGTGCTTAGTCACTCAGTCAAGTCCAACTCTTCGCAATCCCATGGACTGTAGCCCGCCAGGCTCCTCTGTTCATGGGGATTCTCCAGGCAAGAATACTGGAGTGGCTTGCCATGCCGTCCTTGCACCAGTTCAGTTCAGTTCAGTTGCTCAGTCGTGTCCAACTCTTTGCGACCCCATGAATCGCAGCATGCCAGGCCTCCCTGTTCATCACCATCTCTCGGAGATCACTCAGACTCACATCCATCGAGTCAGTGATGCCATCCAGCCGTCTCATCCTCGGTCGTCCCCTTCTCCTCCTGCCCCCAATCCCTCCCAGCATCAGAGTCTTTTCCAATGAGTCAACTCTTCGCATGAGGTGGCCAAAGTACTGGAGTTTCAGCTTTAGCATCATTCCCTCCAAAGAAATCCCAGGGCTGATCTCCTTCAGAATGGACTGGTTGGATCTCCTTGCAGTCCAAGGGACTCTCAAGAGTCTTCTCCAACACCACAGTTCAAAAGCATCAATTCTTTGGCGCTCAGCCTTCTTCACAGTCCAACTCTCACATCCATACATGACCACAGGAAAAACCATGGCCTTGACTAAACGGACCTTAGTCGGCAAAGTAATGTCTCTGCTTTTGAAAATGCTGTCTAGGTGGGACATAACTCTTCTTCCAAGGAGTAAGCGTCTTCTAATTTCATGGCTGCAGTCACCATCAGCAGTGATTTTGGAGCCTAAAAAAATAAAGTCTGGCACTGTTTCCACTGTTTCCCCATCTATTTCCCATGAAGTGATGGGACCAGATGCCATGATCTTCGTTTTCTGAATGTTGAGCTTTAAGCCAACTTTTTCACTCTCCTCTTTCACTTTCATCAAGAGGCC
>SJYT01036476.1:546546-562098 GCA_006410635.1 Cephalophus harveyi | reverse complement strand
TTTTCCTCTATTTCTTTGCATTGATCACTGAAGAAGGCTTTCTTATCTCTTCTTGCTATTCTTTGGAACTCTGCATTCAGGTGCTTATATCTTTCCTTTTCTCCTTTGCTTTTCGCCTCTCTTCTTTTCACAGCTATTTGTAAGGCCTCCCCAGACAGCCATTTTGCTTTTTTGCATTTCTTTTCCATGGGGATGGTCTTGATCCCTGTCTCCCGTACAATGTCACGAACCTCATTCCATAGTTCTTCAGGCACTCTATCTATCAGATCTAGGCCCTTAAATCTATTCCTCACTTCCACTGTATAATCATAAGGGATTTGATTTAGGTCTCAAATTGAAGAAAGTAGGGAAAACCACTAGACCATTCATGTATGACCTCCTTGCACCAGGTATCATCAATTAATACATCTGCCTTCAAATTGTTTTTGACAATTATCCCCAGGTAACCTCCTCAGCTCTGGGAGAATTCTGAGTTAGGCAAAAGTAGGACAAACTCTTAAAACTAACCTTTCAGAGAACCATCAGAGAGGTCAAAACAGCTATTGTTCTTTGAGTACAAGATCTGTTCTTCTCCAGTATTAGGTGCCTGTAACAGGGATGCAGTTGATTGTCTTCAAAGCTTCTGCTGAGTTGGGAAGTTGAGATATGATCCGGGTAAGCTAAAATGCCACTACCCTCTTTTATGGGCTTCCCTGGTGGCTCAGACAGTAAAGAATCTGACTGCAATGCAGAAGACCTGGGTTTGATCCCTGGGTCAGGAAGATGCCCTGGAGAAGGGAATGGCAACTCATTCCATTATTCTTGCTTAGAGAATTCCACGGACAGAGGAGCCTGGCAGGCTACAGTCCATGCGGTTGGAAAGAGCTGGACATGACTGAGCAACTTTCACTTTCACCCTGTTTTTAAAAATTGAATTATAGTTAATCTATAATTTTGCACAGCAAAATGACTCAGTGATACATATAAATGTATTTTTTCTTTTTCAGATTATTTTACATTATTGGTTATTACAAGATATTGAGTACAGTTCCCTGTGCTATACTGTAGATCCTTGTAGTTTATTTTATATATAATAATATGTAAATGTTAAACTACTAATCTATCCCCCCCACAACTACCCTATTTGAAAACCATAAGTTTCTTTTCTATGTCTGTGAGTTCCTTTCTGTTTCATAAATTCATTTGTATCATTTTTTAGATTCTACATATAAGTGATATATGAGACTTGTCTTTCTCTGACTTACATCACTCATTTAGTATGATAATCTCTAGGTCCATCTGTGTTGCTGCAAATAGCATTATTTCATTCTTTTTTTTAACTGAAGTATAATTGCTTTCCAATGCTGTACAATGAAGTCAATCAGCTATCTGTATACACATATACTCTCCCTCTTGATCTGCCTTCCCTCACATTCCACCATCCAAATCATCACAGAACACCAAGCATGTGTTCTATACATCAAACATGTGCTCTATACATCTTGTTCTCACTACCTATGCATTTTACACATGGTGGTGTATTTATGTCAAACTTAATCCCTCAATTCACCCCACTCTCCCCTCCCCCACTGTGTTCACGTGTTCGTTCTCTCCCTCTGCGTTTCTATTCTGCCCTGCAAATAGATTCATCAGTACCATTTCTCTAGACTCCACACATACGTGTTACTATATGATATTTGTTTTCCTCTAACTTATTTCACTTTGTATGACATATTCTAGGTCTGTCCACATCTCTACAAATGACCCAGTTACATTCTTTTTACGGTTGATTAAAATTCCATTATATATATGTACCACATCTTCTTTATCCATTCATCTGTCAATGGAAATTTAGTTTTTTCCGTATCCTGGTTATTGTAAACAGTGCTTCAGTGAACCCTGGGGTACAGGCGTCTTTTTCAATTATGGCTTTCTCAGTTATATGTCCAGTAGTGGGATTGGTAGTGGGTCATATGATAGTTCTATTTTTAGCTTTTTTAAGGAAACTACATTACTGTTCGGGAGAAGGAAATGGCAACCCACTCCAGTATTCTCCAGAATCCTGAATCTTGTGGACAGAGGAGCCTGGTGCTGTCCATAGAGTCAGACATGACTGAAGCGACTTAGCATGCATGCATACATTGGAGGAGGAAATGGCAACCTACTCCAGTATTCTTGCCGGGAGAATCCGGGACAGAGGAGCCTGGTGGGCTGTTGTCTATGGGGTCGCACAGAGTCAGACACGACTGAAGCGACTTAGCAGCAGCAGCACATTACTGTTCTCCATGGTGGCATATCAATTTACATTCCTACCAACAGTGCAGAGGGTTTCCTTTCCTCTGCACCCTCACCAGCATTTATCATTTGTAGATTTTTTGCTGATGGCCATTCTGATTGGTGTGAGGTGATGCCTCACTGTAGTTTTGATTTGCATTTCTCTAATAAAATTAGTAATGTTGAGCATCTTTTTCATCTGTGTCTTGGCCACCAGTATGTCTTCTTTGATAAAATGTCTAGTTAGGTCTCTATACTAAGCTGCATGAGCTGTTTGTATACTTTGGAGATTAATCTTTGGTCCATTGCTTTGTTTGCAAATATTTTCTCCCATTCTGTGGACTGTCTTTTCCTCTTGTTTATGCTTTCCTTTGTTGTGCAAAAGCTCTTAAGTAGGTTCCATTTACGTCAAAAAGTGTTTTTCCTATGTTTTTCTCTAGGAGTTTTATAGTGTCACGTCCTACATTTAGGTCTTTTATCCATTTTGAATTTAATTTTGTGTATAGTGTTAGGGAGTGTTTTAATTTCATTCTTTTACATATAGTTGTTTAGCTTTCCAAGAAACATTTATTGAAGAGGCTGTCTTTTCTCCACTGTATATTCTTGCCTCATTTGTCATAGATTAGGTGACCACAGGTGCATGAGACTGTCTCTGGACTTTTCCTTCCTGCATCACTGACCTTATTTTTGTTTTTTGTGCCAGTACCATATTGTCTTGATTACTGTAGCTATGTAGTATAGTCTGAAGGCGGCTGATTCCTACAGCTCCATTTTTCTTTTTCAAGATTGCTTTGTCTATTCAGGGTCTTTTGTATCAAAATGCAAACTAAAAAATTTTTGATTCTAGTTCTGTGAAAAATGTTACTGGTAATTTGATAAGAACTGCACTGATCTGTAGATTGCCTTGGGAACCACAGTCATTGTGACAATATTGACTCTTCCAATCCAAGAACATAGTATATCTTTCCATCTGCTTGTGTCATCTTTGATTTCTTTCAACAGTGCCTTATGCTGTTCAGAGTATAGGTCTTTTGCCTCCTTAGGCAGATTTATTCCAAGGTATTATTTTTGATGCAATGATAAATGGGATTGTTTCTTTAATTTCTCTTTCTGATTTTTCATTGTCAGTGGATGGAAAAGCAATAGATTTCTGGGTATTAACTGTGTATGCTGCAACTTTATCAAATTCACTGATGGACTCTAATAGTTTTCTGGTAGCATCTTTCTCTATGTATACTATGATGTCATCTGCAAACATTGACGGTTTTACTTCTTTTCCAGTTTGGATTCGTTTTTCTTCTCTGACTGCTATAGCTAGGACTTCCAAAACTATGCTGAATAAAAATGGCAAGAATGGACACCCTTGTCTTGTTCCTGATATTAGAGGAAATGCTTTCAGATTTTCACCATTGAGTATGATGTTAGTTATGGGTTTGTCATATGTGGTCTTTATTATGTTGAGGTAGGTTTCCTCTATGCCCACTTTGTGAAGAGCATTTTTTTTTTATCATAAATGGATGTGGGATTTTAGCAAAAGCTTTTTCTGCATCTACTGAGATGATCATAATGATTTCTACTCTTCAATTTGTTAATATGTTGTATCACACTGATTGATTTAGGGATGCTAAAAAATCCTTAAATCTGTGAGATTAAACCCACTTGATCTCCTTTTAATGTATTGTTGGATTCAGCTTGATAGAATTTTGTTGAGGATTTTTGCGTCTATGTTCATCAGTGGTATTGGCCTATTATTTTATTTCGGTCTCATATTGGTAACAGGATGATGGTGGGAAGGCAGACATTTTTAAGAAGAACAAAATGCTCTGGCATGTTTCAAAACAGTTCTTTATTCCCTGTTGGAAGCAAAAGCATTTTTGCTGTGATACTCACTTTGAGAACCTGATCAAGCTCTTAGAAGTGAAGTACACAGAAGTGTGGGGATTTCGTGTAGTTCTGACTCCCATATTCGTCCACCTTGAACATCTGGAGAGTCATCAATTATAGTTCAGGTTTCCCTACCCTAGTACTGATTTCCACAGAGGTTTCTGCTCTCGTTAAGTTGTGATTTTCTCTATTTGCTTATCTGTCTATCCAATTTGGAAGGCTGCATCCTTCATGTATCTTGTGCATCTAAGAAGAGCTGCTGATTTTTCACTTTTTTCACATTTTTACCTGTTGTTAGGATGGAGTGAGTGGTAATTTCCAAGCTTCCTATGTACAGGACTAGAAATCAGAAGTATAATGGAATAATGTATGCAACTTTGTGTTAATAAATTCAACAACAGAGATGAAGTGGACAAACTACTTGAAAGATACAAAATACCAAAACTGAAGAAGAAATACAAAGTATTACTTCACTGATGAATTATATACATAACTTAAATTAAAAACTAATTCTAATCTTATAGAAACTCTTGCAGACATAGATAGTTTTCAACCCACTTAAGCAAGCCAACATTCTCTTGATTAGAAAACCCAAAGATATTGTAATTACAGATCAACATACATCATGAGCATAAATGTACCAATCTTTTATAAACAGTTAGCAAACTTAACCCAACAATATACAAAAAAAATTATATATAGTGAGAAAATGGGGTTTATTAAAAGAGTATAAGGTTGACTTAACACTCAAAAGTCAGTACAGAGTTATATACCCTACATGGGAATAGGATGCAAATTATATCTCACTAAAGCTGCCATAACAAGTCAACATAATACACCAAACTGATAAAATGAAAGAGTGCATTTTAACAGATGTAGAAAAGGCATTTGAGAATATGGTATATCAATCTAAGAAAAAAACACTCAGGAAGTTAAGAATAGAATAAAGCTCCCTCAATCTGAGAAATGACATCTACAGAAATTGTAAGGTATGATGTTATAGCTAGTGTAATGTAATAGTGAAAACCCTACTGCTTTCTCCCTAAGATCAGCACCAAAGCTTCTGTTTCATATTTTGTAGAAGGTGCAACACAGTGCAATAGACAATAGAAAAAAATAAACATTATACTAAGTAGAAAAAAAAACAAAATTGATTTTATTCTGATATGTTTATGTACATAAAGAAATCTTATAAATTTATAAAACTATTAGAGCTCATAAGTCTCTTTGGAAAGGTCCCAATATCTAGTGAATATACAAATAGTAATTCTGTCTATATGCTCACAACAAAAAATATTACAAATATAATTTTCAATAGCAACAAAAACTTAAAATATTAGGGATAAATTTAATGAAGTGTTTGTAAAGCATTTAAACTGAAAATTACAAAAAACTACTAGAGAAATTAAATACGCTCTAAACAAATGCAGATACATATCTCATCATGAATTGGAGGATCCAAAATTATCAGGATATCCTTTCTTCCTAAGCTTATCTACAGATCAGTCCAATGCCAATCAAAATCCCAAGAGACTTTTTAATTTTAGATACTAAAAATTGATCTTAATATTTTTGTGAAAATCCAAGACCTTAAAAGACGCTTACTCCTTGGAAGAAACGTTATGACCAATCTAGATAGCATATTCAAAAGCAGAGACATTACTTTGCCAACAAAGGTTTGTATAGTCAAGGCTATGGTTTTTCCAGTGGTCATGTATGGATGCAAGAGTTGGACTGTGAAGAAAGCTGAGAGCAGAAGAACTGATGCTTTTGAACTGTGGTGTTGGAGAAGACTCTTAAGAGTCCCTTGGACTGCAAGGAGATCCAACCAGTTCATCCTGAAGGAGATCAGCCCTGCGTGTTCTTTGGAAGGAATGATGCTAAAGCGGAAACTCCAGTACTTTGGCCACATGTGAAGAGTTGACTCATTGGAAAAGACTCTGATGCTGGGAGGGATTGGGGGCAGGAGGAGAAGGGGACGACTGAGGATGAGATGGCTGGATGGCATCACCGACTCGATGGACCTGAGTTTGAGTGGACTCTGGAGTTGGTGATGGACAGGGAGGCCTGGCGTGCTGCAATTCATAGGGTCGCAAAGAATCGGACATGACTGAGCGACTGAACTGAAGTGAAGACACTGGAAAAACAAAACTTCAAAAAGAAAACAAAGTTGAAGACTTCTATTGCTGTATTTTAAGACCTACTACAAAGCTCCGTAATCAAGACAGTGTGAAAAGGAACAAAATAATGGAAGAGAACAGACCAGAAGTAGATTCAGACTTCATGGGGTGATTTACATTTTTTATTAGGTGTCAAAATAGAAAATCAGGGTAGAACAGGAGAGTCTAGAAACAGACTTACTCACGAGGCGAGATTTTTTTTTAACCAAAGTATTAAAACATTGTAATGGGAATGGAAATCTTTTCTGTGGATAGTGTTGGAACAACTGGCTAGCTATAGAGAAAAATAAATTTGGACCTATTCTTCATATCATACCCACTAATTTGTTTGAGCTGGATCATAAATCTAAATGCCAAAACTTAAATTACAAGGCTTCTAGAAAAAAAAAATATGAAGGTTTTTTAACCTTTCGTCAGACAAAAATCTCTTAGAACCCAGAAAGCACAAGACCTAAAAAGAACATATTGATAAAATAGACATCATCACGATTAAAAATACATTTGCTTATCATCACGATTAAAAATACGTTTGCTTATCAACAGCTTTTGCTAACAAAATGTATAGCCAAGCTCTAGATTCAGAAAAAAATTCACCTAACACATAACTGGCAAAGAACATGTATCTAGAATATATAAACAACTCAAAGATAAAATGACAAACAACTCAACTTTTAAAATGGGCAAAAACCTTCAAAGACACGTCATAAGGGAAGATATGAATGGTGAAAAATTACATGGAAAGATACTCAATACATATTATTAACCACTAAGGAAGTGCAAATTAGAATCATGAGATAAAACTATGCTCACACTGGAATTAAGATTAAAATTTTAAAAATTAAAAATACCAAGTATTGACAAATGGTGAGCTACTGGGACTCCCCCAGGTTACCAATGGAAGTGTAAAATAGTACCACAACTGTGAAAAAAAGGTGGCATTTCAGTTTTAAGTATTTATCTAAGAGAAAGGAGAATGTAAATACACTTAAAGACTTGATAGAAGGTTAATTTATAAATGCCAAATAAGTGAAAACCCTAATGTCTATTAACAGGTGAACAGATAAAAATTTATGGAATATGCACACAACGGTATGTTCAGCAATGAAAAAAAACAAACTACATACAAGTCAAAACACAGATATATCTCAAAAATGTTATCCAGTTGACCCTTGAACAACATGGGTCTACTTATACTTGGATTGCTTTCAGGAGTAAATACTACAGAACTACACAATCCCCAGTGGTCAAACTGCAAATCATGCAGCCTAACTGCAAATCATGTTAGCTTTGCTGTAAAGTACATTCAGAGACTGTCTTTCTCTAGCATCACTACCTCCCCCCTTCAATCAAGCCTCCATCATCTGTGTGGATGGAGGAACTGCAGATATGGCGCACCAACTGTAAGTTATGTGTGGATTTTTTGACTGAATGGAGAGTCAGTGTTCCTAACACTCTCATTGTTCAAGGATCAACTGTACTTAGTAAGAGAAGTCAGCCACAAAGGCTTCATTTGCATGTATTTCTAGAATAGGAAAAACTAACCTATGATGATAGAAAGCAGGTCAGTGGTGACCAAGAGCCAAGGGTGGTGAAAGACTGACTGGAAAGAGACACAAAGACACTGTGAAACAATGCAAGGCTCTTACAGATTATACGTGAGTGTGCAGGTTTGACAAAACTCAACAAACTGTATATTAGAGACCTCTACATTCACTTATGTAAATCACACTCCAATAAAAAGAGTTATTGGTATAGGTATATAAGCATAAAAAGGATACATATATGCCAAAAAATTAGCAGCATCAGAATTATAGGATTTTTCCTATAATTTAAAGATTTCCTTTAATAACCTAGCATTACTATATATATATCAGGGCCTGAAGGACAGCCTCACTGAAAAGGTTAACATTTGAGCAAAGACCTGAAGGAGCTAACAGTGCTAAGCGCTATGGATATATGTGGGAGAGCTGTCCAGAAAGAGGAAAACTGGAGTGTAGAAGCCCTGAGGCTTTGAGAAGAGAAGTGACATGACCTGACATGTTAACAGGTTCCCTTCGGCCAGCATGTTTAGAATAGGCTGTGAAAGCCAAGGACAGAAACAAAGAGACTAGTCAGGGAAGTGCTGCAATAATCCAGGTGAGATATGACGGAGGCTTGATTGAGGGGGAGGTACTGACGCTAGAGAAAGAGTCCCTGAATGCACTTTACAGCAAAGCTAACATGACTTGCAGTTAGGCTGGATGAGACGTGGGAGAAAGAAAAAGGTCAAGGACAATTTCAAGGGTTCTGGCATACACAACTAGAATAGAGTTACCTGGTTATTAATACAGAGAAAACTAGAAAGGAGAGGTGTTGGAGGGGCAGATGCAGAGAAGAAAGCAGGAACTTGTTTTGGACACACTAAAGTTGAGTACAATTGAAGAGATATAAAACTGGTAGTCATCAACAGGTGGAGAATATTTAAAGACAAACACCTGGTGAACTAACCAAAGGAATGTGTACATAGAGGAAAAAGAGAAAGGTCCAAGGAATGGACTCAGTACCATTTCTGGAGGTCAGCAAGTTCTCAGCATAAACTAGAAACGAAGGTCAGTAATACCCTAAAGTATATACTGTAAAACTATTCTTAGAAACTTCAAGGAACTACAAAAAAAAAAAAAAAAGCCTTTTCTATTCTTTGCTTGAATGAGTACTCTCAAGTTTCCACTGATTATGCAAGATGAAACGGACATCTTCTTTTAATTACAATCTGAAATTGGAAACTATGGAGAGAGAGTACCTGTTCACCATTATTCTAGACCTGTGTTTCTATAATTCCATAGGTCAAGCTTCTCTTTTTCTAACCATTTAGGAATAAAGGTCCAACAACATATTCAGACAACCTTTCTTCAAATAGCAAAGAATTATTTGCTAAGGAGGAACTACACGTGTGTCCTGGAACAAGACTCATCAGTCATCAGATGATGCTCAGAGCTTGTGAGGCAATGATGTACTACACAGCTGTCTGATCCTCAGATGTCACTTTGGAGGCTGATGATAAACTACAGGTCTGACAACTCACTTTCCATTTAAAGATATTTCTTGAACTTTCTCTTGTGACAGGCAACCAAATTGATTAAACCTAGTCATGGGATTTGACACTACAGCCAGCAGACTTCTATTTGTTGATTGCTATTGATTTTCTTTGATACTTCATTTAAAAATCAATAGTTGGAAAGAAAAATAGGCTTGGTTTACACATACTTAAACATACTATTGTATGCTGAAGGAGGCACAAGTTTGGCAGGGCTTTGGCATCCAATTATAAGAAGAGCTCTTAACAGGTGAAAGCAAGGGCTTTAGATCGATATTCAGTTTTCTTTCTCAATCAAAGAAAGTGGCTATAAATTAGGCTCATCAGTATTATTTTCAAGGCTTTCTTGAAGCAAACAAGTTTAAACTTTTGGGGAGGGGCAGAGAGTCTTCCTTGGATTTACATTAAAAATGTTACACCACTAAAACTTTTTCTTTGTTTTTAAGCATATTTATAGTACCTGAGGGCTTCCCTGGTGGCTTGGCCAGTAAAGAATCCACCTGCAATGCAGGACACCCAGGTTTGATCCCTAGATCAGGAAGATCCTCTAGAGATGGAAGTGGCTACCAACTCCAGGATTCTTGCCTGGAGAATTCCATGGACAGAGGAGTCTGGTGAGCTACAGTCCATGGGATCACAAAGAGTCAGACATGACTGAGAGACTAACAATTTCACTTTTTTCTTTTCATGGTACCTGAAGTTCATCCGTGCTTTTATCTTTTTGGCTTTCTTCTTATTTTTCTGCCTCTCTTCTCCATCTTTCAAAGGCTCTGGTGGAGCTGTACTTTCAACCACAATGTCAATAACATATTTCTTTAAGGAAAGGTGCTCCTGCAAGATAAATAAATGAAATAATAATTAAAAACAACATAGCACTGCTACAGACTACAGTGACTATAAAAGAATACACAGATGAAAGTAAAAGTAATCTCTATGAAATACTGGCTTCAAAAATTGCTTTGGTAAACACTGAAGAAATCATTTTACTTGAGACTTTCATTGACCTGTCAAACTTTGCTGCACATCAACTGAGCTAAATGCTAAGGATACAGGGACATATTTAAGTGCCCTGCAACTCCACACTGCAATAGGAGAGGTAAAATACTATACTCAAATCTATAAAACCCAGCTTGGTACTACAGGAGCTCAAAAGGGGAAACAAGATCACTTGGGGTGAGGAGGAAAGATTTTAAGAAGGAAGCATCACGAGTGCTATCCCTTGAAGGATGGATTGAGTTTGAACATACAGATATTTGGTATGTGTGTGTTTGTTTGGGCTGGTAGTTCCGAAAGGTGACAGGAAGGAGGAAGGAGTAGGGCATTCCAGAAAACAGGCAGAGGTGAGAAAGCAGACTGTGGCTAATGGCAACAGAAATTTGGTCTGGCTCAAGTACACAGAGTTTGGCCCCACTTCCCTCCTTAGCCATCTTGGATTTTATGGCACCTCATTATTATTACTCTCCTGCATGTACACAACTCCCTTGTCCCTCTATTCTTCTTTCATACCTGCATGGAAAAATCTCAACCCTCAATCTAACTCTTTCTCTACTTTGTACTCATAACTGAGCAGATTAATATGGCTATAATTACAAACCATGGTGACAAGATGTCAGTTTAAATTTATGACATTACACCTCAAATGGGATCTAGAACTGCCAGGCAATCGAGCAACCTTAGTCTACTTTGTCTACATTCTCCCTACTAGAAATTATTTCAGACCCTCTCCTTAAATTTCCAACATCATTAGAACTGTAGATCACTTCTTCCTCCTTGACACACTTTCTTCACTAGGTTTCTAGATATCACACTCTCCTCCGAACTCCAGCTGTACCTTTTAAGTCATCTTTGGTGGATCCTTTCCCTCTTCTCGCCTGATAAGTATTAAACATCTCAGACTTATAACTTCCTTCTTCTCTATTCAAACTTATTTATCAAGTGCAGTGACTTGAAATACCATTCACAGAGGCAATTCCCAAGTGTTTATCTCTAATCCAGACTTCTCCCCTGAACTCTATTCCTATATCAAACTATCTACTGAAAATCTCCACTTCTAATCCAGACTTCTCCCCTGAACTCTATTCCTATATCAAACTATCTACTGAAAATCTCCACTTAAGTAAAGTATTTCCAACATAAGCATTTCCAAAATAATACTCTACAACACAGCTCTTATGCTGCTAACATACATTAAAAATTGACCTTAGAGTGTTTAGTAAGTGGCGCCACTACTTGCATAACTGCTCACATCTAATACATCAGTAAATCCTATCAGCTCTACTTTCAAATATACCCATATTAATCTCAATCCAATCACTTCTCCCCACCACCATCACTTAATCTAAGGTCTTGTAGCTTTCATTTGGATTATGAAATAGCTTCTTAAATATTCTTCCAGCTTCTATGGCCTCAAAATCTTTTCTTTACAAAATCAGCAATTTTTAAAAATATAAATCACATCATATCATCCCTCTTATCAAAATCTTGCATTCTCATCACATTCAGGGTAAAATCCACAGTCCTTATCATGGTCTACTAAGCCCCACATCATCAGCCTCTCTGACCTCATCTGACATTGCTCTCTCTTTTGTTCACTCCACTGTGGATGGAGTGGGCATATTAAACAGTAGAACTGATAGGGTTTACTGTTATATTAGATTGAGCACTTGTGCAAAGTTACTGAACACTCTAACAGCGAATTTTATGTATACAAGGAGCATAAGAGTTTTGTTGTAGAATGTTATTTTGGAAATGCTTATGGTGGAAACACAAGTGGAGAGTTCCAGGAGACAGTGTGATATAGGAGTGGAGTTCAGGATGTTGTTGTTCTTCACATCCATCAGGAATGGTACTGCCTCAAGACTCTTGTTTCCTTAGCTAACAATATTCTTCTCCAGGTACTTGCATGGTCTCAGCTAAAAGGAACATCCAACCTTACATAACACCTTCTATTATTTAACATCTTTTTATTTTTCTGCATAGGACTTGTCTATCATCGGTGCCTGATATCAATATTCATTTGTAATTTCCTGCACTAGAATATAAGTTTCATGAGGGCACTGACTTTGTTTTGTTCGGTGATGGTTCGGTGTCTGGTACTGTGCCTGGCATACAGTAGGCACTCAATAAGTATAGATTAAATGAATGATGAAACAAAGGTAACAAGATCTAATACAATATCTGTGGTCAAATGAATGAAGATGGTCAAAACATACAAACTTTCAGTTATGAGATTAAGTAAATCTTCAGACTGTAATGTACAACATAGTGAGTATAGTTAACAATACTGTATTGTATATTTGAAAGTTGCTAAGAGAGTAGATATTAAAAGTTCTCATTTCAAGAAAAAAATTGTAACTCTGAGTGGTCATAGACTGCAACTAAACTATGGAAATCATTTCATTATACACACACACACACACATATATATATATATAAAATCAAACATTATGTTGCATACCTAAGACTAACACAAAAGTTCTCTGTCAATTATATCTTGATAAAAAAGGGCAAAAGTAGTATTCTGAGGGCTTATTATACAATGTACACTGAGGTAAGTCCTTTACATATGATCACTGATTTAGTCTTTTGAACTAACTGCAGTACTTTGGCCTCCTCATGCAAAGAGTTGACTCATTGGAAAAGACTCTGATGCTGGGAGGGATTGGGGGCAGGAGGGGAAGGGGAGGACCGAGGATGAGATGGCTGGATGGCATCACGGACTCAATGGACGTGAGTCTGAGTGAACTCCAAGAGATGGTAATGAACAGGGAGGCCTGGCGTGCTGCGATTCATGGGGTCACAAAGAGTTGGACACGACTGAGTGACTGAACTGAACTGAACTGAAAAGGTATATATAGTTATTACTTTCATTTTAACTATTAGGAAACAGACACAGAATCAAATAACTTTCTGGAGGTTAGAAAGTCAAGATCATGATGATTAGCAGTTTTGTAGATAGTGGTGATACAGCCTAATTTAAATCCAGACAATATGATTATGGAGTCTATATTTTAGGCTAGTACTTTAGAGATATGGTTAGAAAATGAGTTGAGCCATAGCGTTGTGCTTATTATGAAACTTCTATGCTTAGTCAGGTCAGAGGGAAAATGCCAAATCCTGTATATTTTCTCTTATATATGGAATCCCCTAAATAAAGCAAACAAATGGATATAATAAAACAGAAACAGACTTATAGTCACAGAGAACAAACTAGTGGTTATCACTGGGAAGAGGAGTAAGAGAGGAGCAAGATAATGGAAGAGGATTAACAGGTACAAACTACTGCTGCTGCTGCTGCTGCTAAGTCGCTTCAGTCGTGTCCGACTCTGTGCAACCCCATGGACGGCAGCCCACCAGGCTCCCCTGTCCCTGGGATTCTCCAGGCAAGAATACTGGAGTGGGTTGCCATTTCCTTCTCCAGTTCATGAAAGTGAAAAGTCAAAGTGAAGTCGCTCAGTTGTGTCCAACTCCTAGCGACCTCATGGACTGCAGCCTACCAGGCTCCTCCATCCATGGGATTTTCCAGGCAAGAGTACTGGAGTGGGGTGCCATTGCCTTCTCCAGGTACAAATTACTAATTATTAAATAAATAAGATCAAGGATGCAATGTACAAGACAGGGTATATAATCAGTGTTTTATAATAACTTTAAATGAATATAATCTATAAAAATACTGAATCACAGTGTTGAACAACTGAAACTAATATAACACTGTAAATCAACCATACTTCAACAAAAAGCAGAAACTTTTCAAATCAGAAACTTACCAAAACAGTAAAACAAAGTCACCCCAACCAAAGGCGGAAAATATTCTCAAAAGTGGAAGTAATTATTTTCATTGATAAATTAGGCCTGTTGTATACAACATCTTTATACTTTGGCACTAAACAAAGGCAATTACTTAAGTGATAAGTATATATAATATACATATACATGCAACTTGAAAAAATAACCTAGGTCTTAAGTCAAATGAAAGCAATCACATAAGTAAATAAAGAAAACTCCCTTAACATATATCCTAAAGATACATAACACAAAGCAAGTCATGTAAAACCACCATCCAAGTTATCATTTATTAAATACTTGCTGTGATCAGCAAAGGGCTAAAGTCTTCACAACCCCATAGAAAGGTGGGAAAATGTTTATATTTTACAGATGTTTACCAAAGGCTCAAAAAGGTTCACTATTATGTTCATGATCATAAAACTCAAGTTCAAAAGGGCTTTCCAGGTGGCGCTGGGAACTCGCCTGCCAATGCAGGAGACATAAGAGGCGTGGGTTTCATGCCTGGGTTTGGAGGATCCCCTGAAGGAGGACATGGCAATGCACTCCAATATTCTTGCCTGAAGAATCCTATAGACAGGGGAGCCTGGCGGGTTACAGCTCACAGCGTTGCACAGAGTCAGACATGACTGAAGCAACTTAGCATGCACACACTCAAGACCAAGCTTTTTTCCCACTCCACATTCCCTCCCTCTAACACTGCTCAAGTGGGCTAAGTCTCCGACATCTAATTTCTATCACCACACTGAGGAAAAGGAGTATTTTAAATGACATTTTTAATTTTGTGAAATGCTTAATTATACTATTTTCAGTTGCATACAAATGCTATTTACATATCTAATAGAATCCATTAATGGTCTAAACTGCAGACATTACATAGGAAAATTTGGATTCCATCCAGAACTAACAAAAACTGCATCTTTTAAAAAGATATTACAATCACACACACAGCATGCATCATGCACTCTCATTAACTTTTTAAAACAATTTTCAAAACTAAAACCAAATGAGAATATATTTCTATTTCTGTTTGACTTAATTTTTTCTTAATACAATTCAACACATGTTAATCATAAAAAATAAACAGTGAAGTAAGTCTGAAAGACAAACGGCAATACAGTATATTAACGCATATATATGGAATTTAGAAAGACAGTAACAAGGACCCTATATGAAAGAAAGCAAAAGAGACACAGATGTAAAGAAGAGACTTTTGGACTCTGTGGGAGAAGGTGAGGTTGGGATGATTTGAGACAATAGCATTGAAACTTGCATATTATCACATGGAAAACAGATGACCAGTGCAAGTTCGATGCATGAAGCAGGGCGCTCAAAGCCAGTACTCGGGGACAACCCAGAGGGATGTGGTGGGGAGGGAGG
>SJYT01036476.1:406089-545239 GCA_006410635.1 Cephalophus harveyi | reverse complement strand
GGTGGTCCACTGTTTAGGAATCCACCTTGCAATGGAGGGGACATGGGTGTGATCCCTGGCTGAGAAAAGATCCCACACGCTGCGAGGCAACTAAGCCCTCATACAGCAGCTGGTGAGCCCACACGCCACAACTACTGGGCACCCACATGCCGCAACCGAGATCTGATGTGGCCAAATAAACAAGCATTAAAAAATTTTAATTATTCCTTTATGATCACAGCATAGAACTGCAATTTCTGGGCTACAGATTACACACATTTTTAAGGCTTTTCATATGTATTCCAAAACAACCAAAATGAGAATAAGTCCCCACAAGTGGTTTGCCAGTACCTAGTATTTCTGTTTTGTTTTGTAAATCAGTCAATTTCTTAGCTGAAAAACTTATATTAATATGCTTAACCATTTGTTTGTATTTTGTCTTATGTGACTTAAAATATGTCTCTCTTCTAATTTTCTAATTTTCAAGGTTTCATAGATTTGCTTCTAGTGGGTTGCACTATGTTTTCACTTTCTGTAAGAAAGAGACTACCTTTTGATGATGCACTGTTGGATGTGACAAGGGATAATTAATTGTTATATTTCTATTAAAACTATGAAGACTATACAGGAAGGTTTTGAGATGGTTTCTGAAGAGGGAGAACATGCACAAAGAAGGTTTTCAACACTAAGAAGTGGTTTAGAAAATTATAATGCATTTCTACTTGTGAAGTATTAGCCATTAAAACTCTTATAATGAGGATTCTGGGAAGATGATGGCAGTGGTAATAAAGTTATGGATTCTCTTTGAATCACCATATAAAACACAAAGAGCAACTGGACAGCAAAATCAAAACCCATAGCAAATATTTACAACAAGTAAGTGGCAAGGTATCCCCACAGCCTCCAAGCAGGAGTGGGATAGGACAAACTACCAACAGATCAGCAGGGTTTCAGTGTCTCTGAAGGAGAAATCAGAGGAAAACAGTCAGAGTGAATCATGAACCTGAGAACAGAACTCTAAAAAGGAAATCATTTTTCACTGCAGAGTTCAACAGGCCAATCGGAGAACAGCATCTAAAACTGAGAGAGGTTTGATCACTGAAATGGTAGGTGAGTGAAAGGTGCCTGCATTAAGAAGGTCAGAACAGTCTGTGAAGGCTAAGCCCTGCTCAGTCACTCAGTCATGTCCAACTCTTTGTGACCCCATGGACTGTAGGCCAGCAGGCTCCTCTGTCCATGGGGATTCTCCAGGCAAGAATACTGGAGTGGGTTGCCATGCCCTCCTCCTGGGGATCTTCCCAAGCCAGGGATCGAACCAGCATCTCTTATGTCTCCTGCATTGGCAGGTGGGTTCTTTACCACTAGCACCACCTGGGAAGCCCAGGCTAAGCCTTATGACCTCGCAAAGCTAAGCCACAAAGAAAACTGCTAAAGAAGGAATTTAATAAAGCAAACTAGGAATAACAGAAACAAAGGGAGGAAATGCCTGGATACAAATAGAACTAGGAAATTTTAGAAAGCAAGTCACTGTATTTTTTACAAAAACAATAGAAGGAGCTCTAAGAAGTTAGAATAGGTACCCTGAATCACAACTTATTATAAAGGTCTTATAAAACAAATTCCACATAAAAATAAGCAATACAAAGGTATCAAGATCATATGACAAAATTATTAAAAGAAAAACAAATAAGTAGAATATCAACACTACAAACAATGAAAACACCCCCCCCCGAAAAAACATACACAGAAAAGATAAATATGTAACCTTCTATTTCAAAATAAGCTAAAACAAATATAGAAAATGTTCTAACACAGACCACCATTTCAAAGACTCAGAATTTAAGTCACAAAACTCAGTGAAGATGGCAAAAGAAAATATATCATTTAAGAAATGAAGATAAAATAGAAGACAAAAGAGTGAATAAACACAACAAATAATTCCTCAGACAACTAAAAATACAAAAGGGAGAAAAATACTTAAAACAAAAGAAATAAAAATGATTTGAGAGTAAGTGGAAATACAAAAAATAGGCAAAGATACAGCAAACAGGAGCACTTGAAAAAGAAAACCAAAACAAGGCAACAAATCAAATGTTAAGAACTATAATATAATTCAAGAAAACTTTCCTAAAAAAGAATATAACTGAATGTTGAAAGAGTACACCACATATCTGAAAATACTGACCCAGAGTGGCTAATAGCAAAGCATATAATATTATAAAATCTAAAAATAAAATCTATGAAAAGTTAGATTATCATCAGGCCTTTTGACAGCAATATTTTATGCCAGAACATAATGAAGTATAGTAGTTTCCTCTTATCCTTGGTTTCACTTTCTGTGGTTTTAATTACCTGTGGTCAACCACGGTCTAAAAATATTAAATGGAAAATTCCAGAAATAAACTCATAAGTTTTAAATTGGGTACTGTTCTGGGAAATATGATGAAAACGTACACTACCCCACTACATGGCCTGGATGTAAATCTTCCCCTTCCAGTGTTTCCACACTGTATATGCTACTCACCCATTAATCACATAGTACCCATCTAGGTTATCACATGGATTGTATTATGGCAGTGCTTGTGTTCAAGTAATCCTATTTTATTTAAAAATGACTTCTAAGCATGAGAATAGTGACACTGGCCATTTCAATATTCTCTAACTTGCCTAATTTATGAATTAAACTTTATCATGGTATTTATGCATAGGAAAAAAATAATACAGCTGACCTTTGAAAAATATGAGTTAGGGATGCTGATCCCCACACAGTCAAAAATCTACACATAATCTTACAGTTGGTTTTTCATGTTCATAGATGCAACCAGCCACAATCATGTAGTCCTGTGTCTATTGAAAATAATTCATGTATAAATAGGCTCACATAATTAAAATCTGTGTTGTTCAAGGATTAACTGTATATATAGCATTCAGTACTATCCATGTTTTCAGACATCCACTGGGACTGGGGTCTTGGAATATATCCTCCAAGGTTGGGAAGGGACTACTATAAATTTATTTAGAATTGTCAAAGGAAGAAATGTGAACTAAGGATTTTATACCCAGTAAAACCAGCTTTCAGGTATAGAAAGCACAGATAAATTGTTATTAACATTTAAAAAATCTAAAGAGAATATTATTTTCATAAGACCTTCCTTGAAGAATCTACTATAGAACAAGCCTCAGAAAATCAACATAGAGACAGAGACATGAGGACTAGTGGTAAATATTTCATATATACTTACAGAACTAAGACTAAACCAGTGATTAAAAGCTAAGGAAATATAGTTGTAAAATGGTTGTATGTCAGACTTTTCATAGAATTACTATTAAAAAAGATGAGAATGAGGAAAACATGAACAGAATTTTAACCTGTTCTCAGTCATTAACATTGGCAGTAGGATTATTAGTAATGTTATTCTAAGATTGCTGTGTACATAATGTCAGATGAAGTAAAGGAGATAGCATTTCTCCTGAGAAACCTGTATGCAGGTCAAGAAGCAACAGTTAGAACTGGACATGGAACAACGGACTGCTTCAAAATTGGGAAAGGAGGATGTTAGGCTGTATATTGTCACCCTGTTTATTTAATTTATATGCAGAATACATCATGCAAAATGTTGGACTGGATGAAGCACAAACTGGAATTAAGATTGCCAGGAGAAATATCAACAACCTCAGATATACAAATGATACCACCTCCACGGCAGAAAGTGAAGAGGAACTAAACAGCCTCTTGATAAAGGTGAAAGAGGAGAGTGAAAAGGCCGGCTTAAAACTCAACATTCAAAAAACTATGATCATGGCAACCAGTCCCATCACTTCATGGCAAACAAAAAGGGGCAAAGTGGAAGACAGTGACACATTTTCTCTTCTTGGGTCCAAAACGTATGTTATATAAACGTACGTATGTATGTATATCTGGAAGAGGGCATGGCAACCCACCCCAGTATGCTTGCCTGGAGAATCCCATAGACAAAGGAGCCTCACAGGCTACAGTCCATGGGGTCACAAAGAGTCAGACATGACTGAAGTGACTTAGTACACATTCACGCATGCATGCATGTGTGTGTATGTTTGGGTATAACATACTCACACACACATCACATATATTTTATGCTCTTGAAATATCATTTCACAGTAAAAGTAATCAAGACATCTTAATGAAACAGCTAACGATAAACTAAACGTCTTGCCATATCAAGAGCATAGGAAAAAAATAATACAGCTGACCTTTGAAAAATATGAGTTAGGGATGCTGATCCCCACACAGTCAAAAATCTACACATAATCTTACAGTTGGTTTTTCATGTTCATAGATGCAACCAGCCACAATCATGTAGTCCTGTGTCTATTGAAAATAATTCATGTATAAATAGGCTCACATAATTAAAATCTGTGTTGTTCAAGGATTAACTGTATATATAGCATTCAGTACTATCCATGGTTTCAGACATCCACTGGGACTGGGGTCTTGGAATATATCCTCCAAGGTTGGGAAGGGACTACTATAAATTTATTTAGAATTGTCAAAGGAAGAAATGTGAACTAAGGATTTTATACCCAGTAAAACCAGCTTTCAGGTATAGAAAGCACAGATAAATTGTTATTAACATTTAAAAAATCTAAAGAGAATATTATTTTCATAAGACCTTCCTTGAAGAATCTACTATAGAACAAGCCTCAGAAAATCAACATAGAGACAGAGACATGAGGACTAGTGGTAAATATTTCATATATACTTACAGAACTAAGACTAAACCAGTGATTAAAAGCTAAGGAAATATAGTTGTAAAATGGTTGTATGTCAGACTTTTCATAGAATTACTATTAAAAAAGATGAGAATGAGGAAAACATGAACAGAATTTTAACCTGTTCTCAGTCATTAACATTGGCAGTAGGATTATTAGTAATGTTATTCTAAGATTGCTGTGTACATAATGTCAGATGAAGTAAAGGAGATAGCATTTCTCCTGAGAAACCTGTATGCAGGTCAAGAAGCAACAGTTAGAACTGGACATGGAACAACGGACTGCTTCAAAATTGGGAAAGGAGGATGTTAGGCTGTATATTGTCACCCTGTTTATTTAATTTATATGCAGAATACATCATGCAAAATGTTGGACTGGATGAAGCACAAACTGGAATTAAGATTGCCAGGAGAAATATCAACAACCTCAGATATACAAATGATACCACCTCCACGGCAGAAAGTGAAGAGGAACTAAACAGCCTCTTGATAAAGGTGAAAGAGGAGAGTGAAAAGGCCGGCTTAAAACTCAACATTCAAAAAACTATGATCATGGCAACCAGTCCCATCACTTCATGGCAAACAAAAAGGGGCAAAGTGGAAGACAGTGACACATTTTCTCTTCTTGGGTCCAAAACGTATGTTATATAAACGTACGTATGTATGTATATCTGGAAGAGGGCATGGCAACCCACCCCAGTATGCTTGCCTGGAGAATCCCATAGACAAAGGAGCCTCACAGGCTACAGTCCATGGGGTCACAAAGAGTCAGACATGACTGAAGTGACTTAGTACACATTCACGCATGCATGCATGTGTGTGTATGTTTGGGTATAACATACTCACACACACATCACATATATTTTATGCTCTTGAAATATCATTTCACAGTAAAAGTAATCAAGACATCTTAATGAAACAGCTAACGATAAACTAAACGTCTTGCCATATCAAGTAGCAAGGTAACTAACAAATTTTACCAGGCTTATGTCAAAAGAACTTGGGAGCAAACTCTAAGAGACTGCCACTGACCAACAGATAGCATAATTTGAGCTTTTAAAAAAAGAAAAATTTTCAATGATGGAAAGCCATCAATAATTCCAGAGTTTATAATGATATATATTTTAAAATAACTAATTGTTTCCTAGGATAATAGGGAACTCATTATACTGGAAACAGGTAAAAATTAAAGAATTTAACCTACTAATCAGTAACCAAATAGTAGATGAGGGAAAGAATATCTTTATAAATGTATTCCAAATAATAAGTGAAAGTGAAATGTACAATTTGAATAGCCCCATATTTATGAATTAATGGATTTAGGTATCCATTAAAATCAAAAGCTAAAAGCATCAAAAGCTAATATGTCAGTGCCACAAAAAGAAAGTCTATGAGACATTATGCTCATCTTGATGAAAGAACTCACACCAAATACAGTTGTTCCAAATGGCTGAATGCCTAGTTTGATCAAGTCTCTAGATTTGCCTGCCCGTGAGCAGGCAATAGACAGTATAGAGGAATTACTACACACTGCACAGTAACAAAGCTTTAGCAAGTCACATAATTCTTCTGCAAGGGACGAGATTTCCCAATTCTTCTTTGTTTTTAAGATTTTTTTAAAAATATGGACCATTTTTAAAGTCTTTTATTTAATTTGTCACAACACTGTTTCTATGTTTTGTTTTTTTGGCCATGAGGCATGCAGGATCTTAGCTCCCTGACCAGGGATCAAACCTGCACCCCTGCACTGGAAGGCGAAGTCTTAACCACTGACCACCAGGGAAGTCCACCCATTCTTCTTGTAGCTAGTGGTAGCCATGTGACTGAATTCTCACCAGTGGACTATGAATACGTGTTTAATGTTTGAAGACCCGTTCACTTTCTTCCCCTTCTGCAAACTGGAACACAAAAGGGCCTGTAACATAGCTCTGAATATTAGAACTATATTAAGGGATGATAGCAACAGAAGATAACTCTCTGAAAAAACTACATGGCATAAAGCCACGCTGACCACTTAGAACTGCTTACCTCAGGACTCTGTTGTGAGGAATAAAGATCTATGTTTAAAAAAAAATAATCATTGTATTTTTGTCACTATTACAGAAGGTTAGTCTTTTGTCTTTCCCAATTAATGCAATTATGTACAAAAATTTATATTAATTATGTTTATATCTTTGCATTTTTATATGTGCATGCATGTGTACATAAAATGTAAGAAAATAAGGCAAAATACTAAAACCTGTCACTAGATGACTGATGCATTTTTAATTTTCTCATTTATAGTAAATGTGTAAGTAGAAAGTAAATCATTTTAAAATAGCTCTTATGAGATGATATTTAGAGCTGATGTCAAAATAGTATTTGGGCAAAGTGATTGGAAAAGTTCAATAAGGCAGGATGCATCATGAGTTTATCAGTATAAGGGCTGAGTGATGAGTACATGGAGGTTTGTCATCTTATTCTGTCTATAATTATAAGTGTTTTAAATTCTTCATCAGTTTAGAAAATTCTCCATCAGTTTAGAAAATCTTGTAAGGAAAAATAATTTACACACATGAATTTTTAAATTATATGTTTGGCTTGCCAATAGTAGTAAATGAAATCACAATATTCTTATCTCTCAAGCGTCCAAGAACTAGTCTCATAATGAAATTTACATGTTTATGCACTACTCAATTGCTGAAGAGAGTGGACTCCCAGTTTGACATCTATTTTAATGACAGAAGGAGACAATATCCTGCAAAAAAATAATCCTTGATGACATCCTTTCTTAAAATCCCAAGGAACTGGCTATGATAAGACAAATACAGCAATTTCATCTCCTTTTACCTGAAATATTGATTGCTTAAAGTTATCTATAGTTCTGGTCATCTGAAAATTGAGCTTTTAAGAGACTGATATTCCTGCCTCCATTCTAATATGAACAACCAAACAGTTTCACAGTCCAGTCTACTTAATATTTAATAAAATGCTCAGTAAAAAAATAAACTTTGAATAACATACTTCCACAAAATTACCATAAGGAAATATAAAGGTACAACAATATGTCTCTACAAATATATTCATTGCAGTAAGATTTACAATAAAATATCAGTAGTATGGAACTGACTACCTAAATTATGGTACATGCATTAATATGGTACTAGAAAGGTTAGTTTTAAGCACTAGTAATGGTAAATAAAAATTCAAATTTTAATCCTTGTAATGCAGTTTATATATAAGCAAGTGTTTAAGATATTCACAGGTACACAGCAGAAAATTAGATCAACATATTAACAGTAGGCAAACCTCAGTTTTTCTTAAATTTTCCACAATTGATGTATATTAATATTTTAATCACTGTAAAATTAATGCTAATAAGGAACTGTAAGGAAAAAGCAAGTTATTTAAAGAGGATTGATTTGTATAAGGTTACAGTTTCTACAGTTTCTAAATGTGTCACTGTCTTCCACTTTGCCCCTTTTTGTTTGCTCATTTGTACCACAGAAAGAATAGATATAACTATGTAAAAATACACTCATCTTTTGGCATCTACTCACAATCCTAATTGTTACACCACAGGCACAAGGAAAAGCAAAGTATACACTTTGGGATGCAGTGTGTCTCAGATGTGTCTATGACTCATTTCCAAAATATGAATTATCAGGACCAAAAATCATCTAAAGGCCTCTGCATAGCCTTCTTTCTTGTAAGAATTTTAAAAAACACAACTTCTCGCCTTATGGAATCCTGCTCAGTGCAAGTACTACTCTACTACTAACAAGTCAGAAATGAGTCTTCATTGGCCATTCTATTTGACTGCTAATTCTACATATGCATTAGTAAGAGACACTATTTTTCCTTAGGAACAGGAAAGCAAGTTGGTGCCGTGGAAACAGCACTAAACTGTGAGTCAAGAGAACTATCCCAGGATAAATTCTACAACTCATGTCCATCAGCAGACGAATGGATAAGAAAGCTGTGGTACATATACACAATGGAGTATTACTCAGCCATTAAAAAGAATATATTTCAATCAGTTCTAATGAGGTGGGTGAAACTGGAGCCGATTATACAGAGTGAAGTAAGCCAGAAAGAAAAACACCAATACAGTATACTAACACATATATATGGAATTTAGAAAGATGGTAATGATAACCCTGTATGTGAGACAGCAAAAGAGACACAGATGTATAGAACAGACTTTTGGACTCTATGGGAGACAGAGAGGGTGGGATGATTTGGGAGAATGGCACTGAAACATGTATCAGTTCAGTTCAGTCGCTCAGTCGTGTCCGACTCTTTGCGACCCCATGAGTCGCAGCATGCCAGGCCTCCCTGTTCATCACCACCTCCCGGAGTTCACTCAGACTCACGTCCATCGAGTCAGTGATGCCATCCAGCCATCTCATCCTCGGTCGTCCCCTTCTCCTTCTGCCCCCAATCCCTCCCAGCATCAGAGTCTTTTCCAATGAGTCAACTCTTCGCATGAGGTGGCCAAAGTACTGGAGTTTCAGCTTTAGCATCATTCCTTCCAAAGAAATCCCAGGGTTGATCTCCTTCAGAATAGACTGGTTGGATCTCCTTGCAGTCCAAGGGACTCTCAAGAGTCTTCTCCAACACCACAGTTCAAAAGCATCAATTCTTCGGCGCTCAGCCTTCTTCAGAAATGAATCGCCAGTCTAGGTTCGATACAGGATACAGGATGCTTGGGGCTGGTACACTGGGATGACCCAGAGAGACGATATGGGGAGGGTGGTGGGAGGGGGGTTCAGGATTGGGAACTCATGTACACCCGTGGTGGATTCATGTCAATGTATGGCAAAACCAATACAGTAAAGTAAAAAAATAAAATTAAATAAAATTTTTTTAAAAGTCACTTCTCTGAGCCTGTTTCCTCACTAGTGAAATAAAAGATCAGACAAAAAATTCTAAAGCCCCCCCATTTTCTAACATTCTAAAAATCAATGTGTATGTATAGTTGATTCACTTTGTTGTACAGTAGAAACACAACACTGTAAGGCAATTATGCTCCAATTAAAAAAATATAAAATAAAATAAATCAATGTCTCAAGTCGAAATCTAATTAAGTATGGCTAACTCCACACACACACACACACACACACACACACACACATTTAAATCTAGTTTTAAAGTCATAATTGTGACTTCTTATTTAAACAACATTACTGTAATATGAAATATCAGCAATGCATATAAGAAAACTAATACCTATACAGATGATCTCATCAAAGTTTATACCCTTCCTATTCTTTTAATTACCTTTTATGGCATACTAGACCAAAGCACTGGCCTTTCTAACATAATTTACTATATTCAATGAAATAATTCATAATGAAGTTTATGACCTTGATATTCTATCAGACTCCTCCTGAAGGTTCTTTATTTTTTAAAAGAGACAGGAAAAAAATTAAGCTATAGATAGGTTCATGATCTTTGAGAAACAATGTCAAAGTTCTAAAAATAGTTGATGAGCAAGAAAATATAAATGACACACATAGGATTTTATTAAACTATAATTTTTAGAGCTCTCTCAAGTGTTACACCTCACAATAAATACATTTCATAAAATATGCTACATTGAAGAAAACAACTTGCTTCCCATTATTTAAAAATACTGTAATATGGAACTGAGAATTTTTAAGGATATTACTCTTCCTAGATCAAAAGATTTAAATATGTCTTCTCTGAATAAAAAGAACCACAGTTTCATTACAGTAATACAAAATGTATTTTTACTTGAAAATCAAAACTGTTTCTTTATAGAAATCCAATGTCATGCTCAAAAGGCATATTTCTCTGGAGCCAAAAGTTTACTTTCAAGAGCAGGATGGGAATAAAAAAAAAAAGAGCAGGGTGGATGCCAAGTTACAAATCTAAATAGACGAGAAATTAATGCAAGGGTTTTCAACATTTTGTTTGGAAAAACATTTTTCTCTCAACCTCATCCTGTACTTTCTCAACTTGGTAATCTAAAATCCAATGATATTAATCAATTTCAGAAACAAATAATGTTTTCTCTTAAATTCTTAAAATATTATGAGGCACTCCACTCTTTTAAGCCTGCCTGGGACAACAAGAAGTAAGATAAATACAAGGCATTTTACAATATTTCCTCATTGTCTTCTACAAAGACTGGGCAAGTGTGGGGGCCTGGAGGGTAGGAACTTGGTTTCTTGCTTCTTTAGAGAACTAGACAGCATTAGATGTGTATAAGAGACAGACTATATTCAATGAAATAATTCATAATGAAGTTTATGACCTTGATATTCTATCAGACTCCTCCTGAAGGTTCTTTATTTTTTAAAAGAGACAGGAAAAAAATTAAGCTATAGATAGGTTCATGATCTTTGAGAAACAATGTCAAAGTTCTAAAAATAGTTGATGAGCAAGAAAATATAAATGACACACATAGGATTTTATTAAACTATAATTTTTAGAGCTCTCTCAAGTGTTACACCTCACAATAAATACATTTCATAAAATATGCTACATTGAAGAAAACAACTTGCTTCCCATTATTTAAAAATACTGTAATATGGAACTGAGAATTTTTAAGGATATTACTCTTCCTAGATCAAAAGATTTAAATATGTCTTCTCTGAATAAAAAGAACCACAGTTTCATTACAGTAATACAAAATGTATTTTTACTTGAAAATCAAAACTGTTTCTTTATAGAAATCCAATGTCATGCTCAAAAGGCATATTTCTCTGGAGCCAAAAGTTTACTTTCAAGAGCAGGATGGGAATAAAAAAAAAAAGAGCAGGGTGGATGCCAAGTTACAAATCTAAATAGACGAGAAATTAATGCAAGGGTTTTCAACATTTTGTTTGGAAAAACATTTTTCTCTCAACCTCATCCTGTACTTTCTCAACTTGGTAATCTAAAATCCAATGATATTAATCAATTTCAGAAACAAATAATGTTTTCTCTTAAATTCTTAAAATATTATGAGGCACTCCACTCTTTTAAGCCTGCCTGGGACAACAAGAAGTAAGATAAATACAAGGCATTTTACAATATTTCCTCATTGTCTTCTACAAAGACTGGGCAAGTGTGGGGGCCTGGAGGGTAGGAACTTGGTTTCTTGCTTCTTTAGAGAACGATGGTAAGAAAAATGAGAGATGAAGAAGAGATGGCAGACTGGGGAAATGAAGGTATTTGGGAAGGGAAGAAGAAAAAGGAAAATCAGGAGAAAAAGGAGAAGCAGCTGAAAGAAGGGAAGGAATAAAAACATACTCAACTACAAACAACATGGCATTTTTAGACAGCATTTTACCATATATCTTGACTACCACCCTCACAGACACAGTATATTGAAAATAATAAATGACAGGTTAGCTCATTAACAATTAGTTTGAAAGTGAAAAAGTGAAAGCATCAGTCACTCAGTTGTGTCCAACTCCTTGCAACCCTGTGGACTGTAGCCAGCCAGGCTCCTCTGTCCAGGGGATTCTCCAGGTAAGAATACTGGAGAGGGTTGCCATTCCCTTCTCCAGGGGATTTTCTCGACCTAAGGACTGAACAAGGGTCTTCTGCATTGTATGCAGATTCTTCACCATCTGAGCCATCAGGGAAGCCCATCATTTAGTTTATTAACATTTAATTCAATATGAAGTGTGCCAAGGGCTTATGCTAACAGCTTACGTTAAAGAGCCAGAGTTTTACTATGAATAAGACTGAAAGAATCTATAGCGAACTATTATTTTGGCTTATAACACTCTTCCATAAAGCCATTCTGGCAGGTTATCCCCCAGAAAGATTTCAGAGGAAAGCTGATTTACAATTACTGACCTGTTAGATGGCACTAGCCATACCAAAATGTCTCTAATTATCATCCAAACATGATTCAAAAGTGAAAGCACCATATATAAGAATTAGTTCACTCATATTTAAATAAGTGTCTTAAGAGATTCATGAAACTATGAAATTTATCAGAGATAACACAAAATGAAGAGATAGGCTCAAGTGACATTTATCTCTGCGTCCCTGGCACCTGGACTAGCGCAGAGTAACACTAGCAGGTGCTGAAGAAATGCTTTAAAAAAAAGTTTCAGAGTTCCATTATATTTAAATACAATTTTAAATTTAGTCAAACAGTAAATTTAAGAAAATCTAAAATGTAATGCCTTTTTTAAAAAAATCAAAATAATGCCCTTTGTGGCAGCACCATTTTGAAAAATTAAACACATTCAACAATGACAACCTATAAAACTTGATAGGCTATTTTAATAATACAAAAGATTCAACTCTTCCCAGGTCCCTTTCTACAGGTATAGGATACACTTATGTTTTTATCTATTACAATCTATGTATTATATTGTTTGAAGTGACGGATGAGAAAAATGAAGCTAATGAAATACTGTGAAACAGACACCATGTAAAAGAGAAAAGGCCATCTTGTGATAGAATGATAGTCCACCATCTGTCCCCCTGCCACTCAGTGACAATTACAAATACTCCATCAGTTTCTGGTAGGTGGAGATGATAAATGAGGTAAAGACTTCTTTTTCAGATTCTGATGTTCCTTTCTGATCTAATCTGAGGTTTAACAGATGACTCAAAGAAAAGCCCAGAGTTCAACAAGCTTATTAATTTATTATGCTGTGAAGATGGGGAGAGGTCTGAGCTCAATACTACAGCAGAGAATGGTTAAGTTATATTGAATCAAGGCTTATAATGAAAGATGTCTTTGCAGAATTCTAAGGTTTCACATACATAGTATCAAGCCTCATCCTTAGAAATCACTTCAATAATATTCTAGTAACAATATTACCATCGAACACAAATAATATCACCCTTTCAATACAAAATCAGAGACAATGTTCATAGCGTCAGACCTCCCAGTTGAAGGATTTTCACAGCCTGGGGTGACAAGGGCTTAAGAGAATAGGGAGCCTCATATCATAGCCAACGGCACCAGAATAAACATTTCCTTTATGTCTATTAACTTTTAAACGTTTAACCAAAGGATGCATGCAAAAATATAAATATTTGGTTACAGTAAAAAGATAGAAAAGAATATACTACTCTAACACTGCATAAGAAAGAAAGCTCAAATGGCTATGCTAATATTTCGCAAGGTAGCAAAGAGTATTATTAGAAATAAAGGTCACTTGATAATAAAAAGGGGTCAATTAATCAAGTGGACATAACAATGATTAACATTTGTGAACCTAATAACAAAGCTTTGAACTACATGAAGCAAAAACTGATTGAACTGTCAAAAGAAATGGAAAAAGTAACAATTAAAATAAAAGAGCCCATATGCCGCTCTCAAAAATTGACAGAACAGAAGTAGGCAGAAAATCAGGAAAGATATAGCACATGATGCAACTTTTTGAGGTGACTATTATGTTTACTATTTTGATCATGGGCTATGAATATGCCAAAACTTATTGAACTGTAAACTTAAAGTAAGTGCATTTTAAGATATAACAGTTATACCTCTAAGTGCCTTAAAACAGAAGGAAATTCCCAATGTGTATTAATCTATAATATCGAATAGAAAAGTGTTAAGTCCAAAGAAATAACATACAGCATGGTACTTTTTTATAGAGCCAAAAGCCACTAAAATAAAAGCATATTTTTTTTAGTAATAGATCTAGATGCAAAAATAAAACTATAAAGGGGAGGGAAGAGGAAGAATATACAAGGACATATCAAAAACCCAAACTAGGTTTTCCATAATAAGATGATAGCAAAAAGAAAAAAAAAATCTAGGAAGCATTAAATAAGAAATAGGGATGTTTGATATTCTATGGGAAATAGATGGGGAAACAGTGGAAACAGTGCCAGACTTTATTTTTTTAGGCTCCAAAATCACTGCTGATGGTGACTGCAGCCATGAAATTAGAAGACACTTACTCCTTGGAAGAAAAGTTATGTCCAACCTAGATAGCATTTTCAAAAGCAGAGACATTACTTTGCCGACTAAGGTCCGTTTAGTCAAGGCTATGGTTTTTCCTGTGGTCATGTATGGATGTGAGAGTTGGACTGTGAAGAAGGCTGATCGCCGAAGAATTGATGCTTTTGAACTGTGGTGTTGGAGAAGACTCTTGAGAGTCCCTTGGACTGCAAGGAGATCCAACCAGCCCATTCTGAAGGAGATCAACCCTGGGATTTCTTTGGAAGGAATGATGCTAAAGCTGAAACTCCAGTACTTTGGCCACCTCATGCAAAGAGTTGACTCATTGGAAAAGACTCTGATGCTGGGAGGGATTGGGGGCAGGAGGAGAAGGGGACGACCGAGGATGAGATGGTTGGATGGCATCACTGACTCGATGGACGTGAGTCTGAGTGAACTCCGAGAGATGGTGATGAACAGGGAGGCCTGGCGTGCTGCGATTCATGGGGTCGCAAAGAGTTGGACACGACTGAGCGACTGAACTGAAGATGAAAAATGTATAAATAATTATGACCATGATAGTAAACTCCAGGATACATATATTGCAAAAATTGACTTTAAGAATACAAGGAAGCATGAATAAATAATAATAGCATACTGGCAGTCTTCATTTTTGAGAAAAGGGTATTAATGAGCACAAAAACAGGTTTAAAGAAGTAGGACTATTTTCATAACAATGAACAAATTTGATATATATATGTCCAAAGAGAAAAAAATATTATTAAAATTTTACTATGTATGAAGATATAAAGAATATCAATAAATTTCCCAAAGAAGAACCTATATAAGCCATAATCTATGACCATAATGAAATAAAAGTTGAAATTAAAAACAAAAAGTAGTGCTCATTTTTGGCATCATAGTCCCTATGCAAAATATCTAACAGTCAAATTCATGAATCACTTCATACTTTTAAATACACACAAGCATTCATACAAACGGCATTACTACCACTCTAATTTGTAACCTTTAAATATCTTTGTTTAAAAGAAGAACTGAAATTCAAAATACTTGTAAAATTCAGTAATTATTTAGAAACAAAATAAGCCCAGCAAGAAAGCTTAAGGCTTAAATAAAGAAAACTATGTACTTTACTACTGATCAGTTCAGTTCAGTTTCTCAGTCGTGTCCGACTCTTTGCAACCCCATGGACTGCAGCACGCTAGGCTTCCTTGTCCCCATCACCAACTCCCAGAGCTTGCTCAAACTCATGTCCATCAAGTCGGTGATGCCACCCAACCATCTCATCCTCTGGCATCCCTTTCTCCTGCCTTCAATCTTTCCCAGCATCAGTCTTTTCCAATGAGTCAGTTCTTTGCATCAGGTGGCCAAAGTATTAAATGATACATACATACAGATATAATAGATGAGTGGACAAACAATGTAGCTGGATGGAAAGAAAGAATTTTTTAAAGTATTGAGTTTGTTACAATATTGTTTCTGTTTTTAGTTTTTTGGCCATGAGGCATGTGGGATTCTAGCTCCATGACCACAGATCCAACCTATGCCCCTTGCATTGGAAGGTGAAATTTTAACCACTGCACCATGAGGGAATTTTCTAGAAAGAATATTTAAAATATGTCTACTCTTACCTTGATGCAATCTTAATCAAAACACAAACAGGATGTTCTTAACAAGTTAACAGCAAAGGTTATATAGAAATTGAAAAATGGAGGGAAAACGACGGCAATTTTGAAAAAAGAATAATGAAAAACAAACTGACCACAGTAAGAGGAGAAGCAAGTGACAGCAAATGATATCTACTCAATTCTTTGGAGAAAATAATTATAAAACTGCAAATCTCTATGTAGTTGAAAGTAAACAAAGACTTCAAATAAAGATTATTTCTATTTTATGCAACCTATCCTGGAGTACAAAAAAAAAAGAAATAGGAAAAACTAGCCAGTTTACATTATGAAGCTAATATAATTTTGAGAAAGGAAAATCTAAATTAAATATCTGCAAAACAAATTCAACTATATATCACAGATGTAATATATCACATCAAAAAAATTAAAGGAAAATGTGACCTTTCCAAAAGATCAAGAAAAAGTTTCAATAAAAATTAATGCCTACTTATTTTTTTAATATCTTACAAAACCAGGGAACTTCTTTACCTTGATAAGAGCCATTTATGAAAACTTATAAATTGTTTTTTAAAAAAAAAAACCTCCAAATCAGAAAATAAACAGAATTTTTTTTTAAATCTTAATTTTATTCAGCATAAAATGCCAAGTCACTGAACTAGTTACTGGCATAAATCTAAGGTTACTTTGTACCCCAAATCTTATAGTATGGTTAGAATAGATGAAACCCTAGCAAAAGCCAATTATACATGCTTTAATTCATTTGTTCTACAAAACCAAAAAAGTAAAAAGCCAACCTGAAATTAAGAATACATCACCTACCTGACCAAATCTCAAAGTGGCATTAAATGGAATCCAGTATTCTCCTTTTTATAATTGCATCAAAGGTTATTGCAACAATTTAAAAGAATAAAGGACTAAGGATATAACTTGCCAAAATATTCAACTTCACTATCAAGGTCTCTTATGCTTGCAGACACATTCATTTATCTAATTTTAATCTTGAACCAAAAGAACAAAAATGTGTCCCCAGCAATATGGACACATCTCTGTTGTTCTACTTCTTCTTTAATTTTTTAAAATGCTTTTCCTTTTATCAATGGTACCCAATACACATAATTAACACAGTTGATAGTTCAAAGAAAGTAATTTCCTACTGGTCTCCCCACTTCTTTATCAAATCCAGAGGCAAAGATTTTAGCTCATTAGTTTATCTTTTTTCTTTTATACTAATATATTTTTGTGTTGCTATTTCTACATTTTTTCAATTTTAGGATTAACTCTTGACTTTTCATTGTGGAACATGAAGATTTAAGCTCTATTCCTGAACCTGGAACTACCACCACACTTTGACTCTCATGTTTTCCCCTATACTTTCAAATATAAAGAAAAAAAGAGGTGCTATTACCTAATTATCTAGGAAGCAGGAATATGAGGTTTACTACATTACTTTCTGATGCTAAAATACTTTATAATTTAAAAAAATTTTTTTGAGAGAGAGAACTAAATTACAGGACTGTGAAAATTCTGTTTTATAGCTTTGTGATTTTCCTGATACTGCAGATGTGCCTACTCTGCCAAATGCAAGAGAAGCCAAGTTGACAGAATAATTATTACTAAAATGCAGTAACTTTGATCAGAGATAGATAGGCATTCCCTGCTCCTCTATGAATAACTACTTTAGAACCAAAACACTGGCCACAGAATTTCAGATAAAGAACTAATTAGGTGTTGATTAAAATAAAAGCTTTCCCCAAATGCCCTTAGTTCTTAGGTGGTAGAAGCCAGTAGGCATGTGATGGGCCAGAATGGAGGCTATGGTAAAGTCTCAGAGAAATGAAGGCAGAGTGACCTCAGGGGTGGCCTGATCAGCAAGAGACAAATAAATGGCTCATGCTCCGCCCATGTCCAGGTGGAAAGAAAAGATCAGGAATTCACTAGCTACCCTTTAGGATCGGTGGCCATGAGTACACTAAGTAACCAGGTAAACTAGGAACTCATACTGGAAATCAGAAAAGAGAAGATACTATGTAGTAAGACCTCAACTTTTCCTCCTAACATGGGGTTTCCTCCATACTCTTACTCTGATATGCACAGATACCATTTTAAGGAGACAAGCAAGAGGATGGGGACTGAGGATTGTTATAAAAGAGGCTGGGTACTAACTATGGAAACTATTTAAATTACTAGATCAAACTAAGATTTAAACAAATTGACTGTCTACTTAAAATTTCTTCCTTGAATCAATGAAGAAGACTGAATCAGCTATAGCTAGCTGCGTATTCCCTGCACATATCAGGTATAATGGGAGTGAATTTACTACCATAAGAAATCTAAAAGTTAGAAGAAATACACACATTAACAATCAGCTATTTGTATGTGTGAATTATATACGTAAACAACTATAAAAAATTTCCCATCCTATTAAAGAGAAAATGAAAGCAATGGAAACTATGTCCTATAAGAAACAGTAGATGCTTTTTATATCGTTTCTCAAACATAATTGTACTTATTGAGGTATAGGGGGAAAATGAAGGTCCTTTCTAAATGAGTTGTAGGTTTTTAAATTTGACTTGATTTGCTGTTGAAGGGCAGATGTTTTCCTAAACATGATTATAAAAAGAGGTAATAGCAAATAGTTGTGCTTTGTAGAAACACAAGTATTTACTATTATTTCTCAGACTGCCATCAATTCTGGGAGACATCTACTACATCTTCCACATCAATCATGGGCACATTGGAGCCAAAGAGACTGGCTTACATTCCATTAAATACAATGATATCTTTCTATTTTCACTACCTAAAATGTTCATTCAATCACCTATCTAGTATAGTTTACCAAGCAGAAATACCAATTTAGGAATAGTAAAATCACACTTGATTGTAAGCATCCAATAAATTACAATTAGTTCAATTCAGTTAAGATCCTTCATAAAAGTTCTTTTCATATTTTCCATTAATTAAATGAAAATAAACTATTATTGTCTCTATATGTGAATACATGAGTTGACAAACAAGTGTAATTTATATGCTTTTAAAGCCAAGGAGTCTCACAAACACAGAAATACATAAATTTTAAAAAGTTTTAAAATCTTTTAAATTTCACTCTCTTTACAGAATTAAATGTACTTTATATAAGTCCGGTGAAAACCACTAGCAGCTTCTTCAGAGAATGTGAAAACAGGACTACAAAAGAAATCAGAGTTTTATTAAAACTAATACTTTACTATTTCTCTAGTACTGCGTTAAAAAATTAAATTTTGGAATATATTTAAACTAGTACCAGTTTCTTTGTCCTTTAGAAATCACGTTCTTTAAACATTTGGATTCTAAGATGATGAAAGAGAAAAAAAATTGAACATATAGTAGCTTTTTTTGTGAAGTCTCAAGAAACACTAGAAAAATTTCCTGGTCAAATTACAATAAAAACCCCAAACATTAAGCCTTTCTTGCTGGGCAGCTACCTATTATGTTTAACAGGCTTAAAACAAAATGTGTCAGAGATCAAGAGTAAGTTATCTGATATGTCAAGTGCATAAGGTCAAAGGTCCAATTTTATTAGGTCAGAGGTGGTATAAATAAAATCTTATATGTCAAAGAAGAAGGGTCACAGATAAGGTGTATATAATATAAAGACATCACAGATGACAAGTAATAACTTTAAGTAGGACAAGTATGTTTACTATAGTTATCCTCACTGATTAAAAATGAAATGTGTGTTATGAGTAAGTATAAAATGCCCTTTATATATAATGTAACTCATATGCACACTTGATTTGAGGAAAAAGGGGCTGTTACCAAAACTAACTACATGAATGAAGTGAAAACTTAAAGAAAATGTAATACTTCTAAACTGAAACAGTACACAAAATGAATATTTCAATCAAACCTCAAACCACAACAGCTAAACATCAAACTATGCTTTAGTAGCTACAAAAGTTATATAATACTATATATTTTTCTTCCAAAGTAAATGCGTGAATTAAATATCCCTTCCTTCTCTATTTTTCTCAATGAGATAAAAACACATAAAATTTCGATTTCAGTTTACATAGTAGCAGTGCTACACAAAATTTTAGAATTTTTTTGGTAAATTAAATAGAATATTTAGCTTTTTTATTAAGAGAACTTAGTTACAAATAATTTTTATAAGTGGAAAATTTTCTTTAAAGAGACTAATTATATTCTAATTAATGGGGTTTCCCTGGTGGCTCACTGTTGAAGAATCCACCTGCCAATGCAGGAGATATGGATTCGATCCATCGCCCGGGAAGATCTCACATGGCGTGGAGCAACTTAGCCCGTGTACCACAACTAATGAGCCTGTGCTCTACAGTCCAGAAGCTGCAACAAGAGAAACCACTGCAATGAGAAGGTGCGCACGGCAATGAAGGGGAGCCCTCGCTCACTGCAACTACAGAAAAGCCCATGCAGCAAAGACCCAGCAGAGCCAAAAAAAACTTTAATTAATGATACAATTTAGGATTTTTAGAAAGTGGAACACACATTCACATGACTCTAGTTATAAACAGCAAAGGTAAGTAGAGAATGGGGACAAGCACATGAATGATTCAAGTAAAAAAAAAAAAATTCCATAATACTTAAAATATCCCCTTTGAGTAAAATGTAAAAAATTATTTTTGGTAAATTAAATAGATGATTAGTTCCATTTTTTATTTCACCTTTATTATTTGGTACTTAAAGCCATTTTGTATAACCTTAAAGTTCAACTTATTTCAGTAAGGTTTTCTTAAATGCCTTACTATTTAACAAGCATTATGTCAAACAAAGGATATACAAAAATTAAACATTTAAAGACTTCCAATTTCAGCCACAGTGAACTGGCACAGTGAACTCCAAAAGTTGCAAATAATATACAAAAGATCTACTTGAAGGCATTAAAAACAGCCAACACAGCCAGAACTTGAGACCATGATCCCTAAATAGGAGGGAAGCACAGGAGGTGAGCTCCACATTCACTCTGGATTTTGCCCTAAGTGTTTATGCCAATTTTTGGCATGAGAGAACAGTGAAAGCTGAAAGTGGCAGTCATACTGAGCTGAGGAGACAGAATTTGGTTTAGAGCTGTCAAAATAGTTGGAACTCAAGGGGCAAAAATCTGTAGAAGGAGTGAGTCAAATTAACCGTGTGTAATTTCTCCTCCAACATTGGTCATATCAGAAACTTAGAAAACAGCAGCTCTGCTCCTCCTACCTGCTGCTGCTAAGTCGCTTCAGTCGTGTCCGACTCTGTGACCCCATAGACGGCAGCCCACCAGGCTCCATCGTCCCTGGGATTCTCTAGGCAAGAACGCTGGAGTGGGTTGCCATTTCCTTCTCCAATGCGTGAAAGTGCAGTTACTCAGTCGTGTCCGACTCTTTGCGACCCCATGGACTGCAGCCTACCAGGCTCCTCCGTCCATGGGTAGTTGTGGCACGGGCCTAGGTGGTCCCCAGCAGTTCCCCATCGGACCAGGGACTGAAGCCGTGTCCCTGGCATTGGAAGCTGTCTCTTATACACATCTATAATTATAGGTAGATAAATAACACATTTCCAAAAATCCCTATGTACTGTATTGATACAAAATTATCAATTTCTATGATTTTTATATTGTTAGCTATTTTCTAAGAAACATTGAGTATCACTGAACAACTCTTAAATTATTAAAATATCAAAATATCATAAACCTTTTATTAACCTTTTTCTTTTTTTATTGGAGTATAATTTTTTTACAATGTTGTGTTAGTTTCTGCTGTACAATGAAGTGAATCAACTATATGTATACATATATCCCCTCCCTCATGAACCTCTGTCCCACCTGACCACCCCCCACCCCTCTCGGTCATCACAGAGCACCAAGTTGAGCTTCCAGTGCTATACAGCAGGTTCCCACTAAGCTATCTATTTCACACATGGTAGTGTATATATCCATAAACCCGTTTATGCACTGAAATTATATAAACAGCATTAAATTCTTATTTCTATGTTTCTTCTTAATATATATACTAAAATAAAGATATTTGTATACTATATTGTTGTTGTTTAGTTGCTAAGTCATGTACAACTCCTTTGTGACCCCAAGGACTATAGCCCGCCAGGTTCCTTCTGTCCATGGGATTTTCCAGGCAAGAATACTGGAAAGGGTTGCCATTTCTGCCTCCAGGGAATCTTCCCGACTCAGGTATCAAACCCATGTCTCCTGCATTGGTAGGCAGATTCTTTACCACTGAGCTACCAGGAAAGCCCATATTATATTGTAGTAGTTATTAAATATAGCTTTAGATAATCACAGAGATACATATGAACATGGATTTCTTCATAGTAGAAGAGAATATAGAAGGTACTCAATAAATACATGTAAATGAACCAAAGTAAAGCTTACCACTTCTTCATCTGAAAGTTCACGCCCTTGGATGCTGCTGTTTTCTCTCACAGCTTGCTGGTGTTTTTTTCCTTTAATGTGACTAAAAAGATACACCTCTGAAGAGATCTAAAAGCATAATATAAAAGATAATATAAAAGCATAATATAAAAGATAATATAAAAGCATAATATAAAAGCAATGTAATGAACATTTAGTTATGTTTTATTTAAAATATTATACATTCTATCCAATATATTATACGCAACTTGCAATCGCTCTACGATTTATACATTAGTCTTAAAAATGTTTTCTTTAGAATACAATCCTAAGACTCCTCTAGACGACAGATGATAAAAAAGGCATGTCTGCAAAGCCAACCTTAACAGGATATCATTTCTTCTAAGTATAAAGGTTCAAGTCTCAGCACTGAAAAATGTTGCTTTACTTTTTGTGGTCCTAATATTCCAAAATATTGACCTAGGTATCATTAGGCTAAAATATCATTAGTATTATTAGGTAAACAACCATTTGGGCAGCAACTGCATGCTTTGGTCCTTTGCATTGCTACTCCTAAAAGCTGATACTGTTTCTGTACTATCTATACTTACTTTGCATAAAAATCATTAAAGAAATACAAGGTACTCAGCACATGCCTTGTATGACTTTTAAGACTGGAGAATATATAGTAGTTTAACAAACTTTAGTAATAAATTGTAACATCTCATCACAACACTGATACTGACAACCTACCAGGACATTGCAGAGAGAACACTGCTTCTTTCTTTCATAAGGGGTTAATTTGGGGGCATAATCGGTATTTGCATGTCGTCCACTGCTTAACTCGGCAGCTTTTTCTTTTCTTTGTTCAATCTGTTCCATGTGTCTTCTAATGCTTTCATCATGCTATAAATGAAATTAAAATGTAAAAATATAGAAATTTATTCATTACACTGAGAACTTGAAAAAGCAGTATTTCCATTAAACTTTCTAAAATAATAGAATGTCTTAATTCAATATTGGGCATTGATGATAAGAATTTATATAAAGCCCTTTATCATCCCCTACATGCATAGTAACATTTTCTAAAGGGTACTCCATGGAATTATATTCTGGGTTATTAATAAGCATTTTGCAGAAGAGTTTCTGTGGTCAAATAACTTTGGAAAATAATAAGTTAAAGCTACTTACTGGCTCTAGGCTTGTCACTCTGCACTGATGTAATAAGCCTAGCTTATACTGAGCAACATTTTACACACCTTTTTGACCATAACATACATGAGAAGCACTTCGTGGAACATACTATGGGAAATGTTGCCCCACCGTAAAGACTAAGCTTATCATCAGCAGAAAAGGCCCATCATGACACAGACCTCTACCCACATCATCTCCAACAACTTCCCAGAAAACAAAAAATAAACAAACCCAAAAACACTATTTCAGACTTTTGACTTCATGCTCATATCATTTTATATGGCTGGGTGCCATCCCACCCATCTTATCTATTCAACTCATCTTTCTTTCAAGATTCAGCTCAGAAATTATCCTCTAAAATTATTTCCCTGACTTCTGAAACCCTTCATGTTAGCTTATGTGTTTCCTCCTCTGTATTTTCATGACACTCCATGATTATCTTTTTCCATATAGAAATTATTTGCTTAGCATCTGAATCTCACACTAGATTATGAGTTTCTTGAAACTTAGAACCCTGTCTTACTCATCTCTGTATCCCTATGCCTACCACCAGATTCAGTAAGTATTTGCTGCATTAGATTTAAATCAATGATAAAGTTCTAGGACAATACAAACAGTAATATAGGATCCTCTACTCTATGGAATTTACTACCCTTGTGAAACCCCAACATGTAAATAATTATGACATAATGTAAAATATTCACACTGCTAGAAACTACCAATGGCAAAGACTTTCTAGAAAATATTAGCTTATCATCATCTCCCAAGGTATAATTATGCAATTCATAAGCACTGAAACAATATTTTAATTTAATTCTAAATTATTAGAGGTCTGTAAATATTAAAAGTTTAATAGTAATGTCCTCGAGTCATTAACAAATTACTTAATAAAACCAAGAAATGCTAAAATTCTTTAAATTTTTTCCCTCAATGGCTTTATCTACTCTTTGCAACCCCATGAATCGCAGGACGCCAGGCCTCCCTGTTCATTACCATCTCTCGGAGTTCACTCAGACTACATGCTACATTAAGACAGCTCTAAATGTCAAAGTAAAATAGATGATATTCCTACCTTGAGCTGGATTTTTTTCTGTAGCTCTTCCATAGCTTCTTGTTGAGCAGCTGTGAGTGCTGCCAATCGTTCTTCCCTGTCTCTGTAAGAAGATAGTAAAAATTGTAAACTCAATGTTCACAGTAACAAATTTCATGAGGTTAAAAAAATACAATAATACAAAAAAATACAAAAATAAAATTATTTTTTCAGAGTGCCTACTAAGTCTTGGATATATTATTGCACATTTAACACTTGGGAAGCAACAGACATTGTTAGTTATACGAATATTAGGTTGATGAAAAAGTAATTGTGGCTTTGGACCATCAATTTTAAATAATTATAACTAGGCTCAAACCCATCTTTATTAATCAAAATATGAACCATTAAAATTAACACATTTTTGCCAAAGAGAAACAAGTTTGTTTATTCCTGTAGTACAAAAATCTGTGCTTTGGGATTCGATGAACTCCTGGAGAGCATTTTCTGCATTCTCTGTTTGTGGAAATGTTTACCCTGCAAAAAGTTGTTGAGATGTTTGAAGAAGTGGTAGTCAGTTGACGAGAGGTCAGGGGAATATGGTAGATGAGGCAAAACTTCATTGCCCAATTCGTTTCACCTTTTGAAGCTGTGGTTGTGTGACATGCAGTCAGGTATCGTCATGGATGGAGAAGAACTGGGCCCTTTCTGTTGACCAGTGCTGGCTACAGGCATTGCAGTTTTCAGTCGTCTCATCAGTGTGCTGAGCATACTGCTCAGATGTAATGGTTTCACTGGGATTCAGAAAGCTGAAGTGGATCAGACCACCAACAAATCACCAAGTAGTGACCATGACCTTTTCTGGTGAAAGTTTGGCTTTGGGAAGTGCTCTGGAACTTCTTCTTGGTCCAACCACTGAGGGTCGTTGTCTATCATCGAATAAAATCCCTTTTCATTGCACGTCACAATTTGATCAAGAAATGGTTTGCTGCTGTTGTGCAGAATAAGACAAGAAGACACTTCAAAACAACTTTTTTTTTTTACTTTTGGTCACCTCACAAGGCACCCACTTATTGAGCTTTTTCACCTTTCCAATTTGCTTCAAATGCCAAATGACCATAGAATGATTAATGTTGCATTCTTCAGCAACTTCTCATGTAGTTGTAAGAGGATCAGCTTCAACAATGTCTCTCAATTGGGCATTGTCAACTTCCGATAGCTTGCCACTACACTCCTCATCTTCAAGGCTCTCAATCTCCACTGCAAAACTTCTTGAACCACCACTGCACTGTACATTTGTTAAGCAGTCTCTGGGACAAATGTGTTGATGTTGCAAGTGTCTCCACTATTTTACAATCTATTTTGCACTTGAATAAAAAAATTGCTTGAATTTACTCTTGTCTAACGTCATTTCTATGGTCTAAAATAAATACAAAATAAATAGCAAGTAATAAGTCATGAGCAAAAAGACATAAAGTGAGGAATGTGCATTAAAATGATGTATAACATAACCACATTTAAGAATGTATTCCAATATCAAAGGGCAAAGCTCAACAATGTAAATCTGCAATTACTTTTGCACCAACCTAATAGGCTGGACGTGAATCTGAGTGAACTCCGGGAGTTGGTGATGGACAGGGAGGCCTGGCGTGCTGTGATTCATGGGATCACAAAGGGTCGGACACGACTGAGCGACTGAACTGAACTGAACTGACTGAATAGGCTTCTGGACCCAGGAATGGGTTTAAAAACTAGCTCTGGGGCTGTAAAAGTGAAAGTCACTCAGTCGTGTCCAAATCTTTGTGACCCCAGGGACTGTAGAGTCCATGATAGCTCAGTTGGTAAAGAATCCGCCTGCAATTCAGGAGACCCCAGTTTGATTCCTGGGTCGGGAAGATCCACTGGAGAAGGAATTGGCCACCCACTCCAGTGTTCTGGCCTGGAGAATTCCATGGACTATGTAGTCCACAGTGTCACAAAGAGTCAGACACGACTGAGCAACTTTGACTTTCATTTCACTGGAACTGTAATTTAATTATGGCATATTGAAAATATACATTTATCTCTTTTCCTGTATAAAAATCTATAAATTATGAAAGGGATAGAAAAAGCTAATATTCCCAAAGACAAAGAGAACAGGAGAGGAAACGATCACAAACTGTGAGATGAACAAAGAAGTAAGACCATGCTTAGGAAAAAAGCAGTCAAATGAAGCTTTTTCTGAATGAAGCCTCATGTTGGATTTAGTAGACAAGAACTATAACAGCCATTATAAATATGTTATTGAGAATTAAAAGATAGCATGCCAACCTAAGGAAAAAATATCATGACAATGATTCAACAGATAGAAAATCTCAATAGAGAAAGATTTTTAAAAAAACTTTACAACAAAAGAAACTAGGAATCTTTAAACAAATGGCTGATTCGAGGGGTGCAGCAGGGAAAATATAAGATGAATTTGAAGCATCTTTCAGTGCCAGAAAGTAAGGATATATTCAAAAACCAAAATGATGAAGTGTATCTAAGGCAAATGGGGGTCAAATGAAAAAGCTCTCAATGTCCAAGGATGAACCAATTTGAGTAACAGAATACATGCTATAATATTGGTGTATAAATGACATATTGATATAAAATAGGAATTTAATAAATAGGAGAACAAATATCCTGTACAGAAGAAGTGCACACAATTTATGTAGGAATTCTTCTTTCAAGGAGGTAGAGAATAACTCCCCATCTCTTCAGCTTAGCCAATGCCTAGTGATTTGCTTCCAAGGATGATAGTATATCGGAAATTTAAAGTATACATAAGTGTAGAAATCTAACAAAACTACCTTAGCCAGGTGACCAAGACTAACAAAATCAATGAAAACACAAGGTGATATCATGAACTTCTGACATTTGAAAAATGGTAATTCACATTCACCTCCCCAAAACCATAACCATGAGAAAAACATCAGACAAATCCTAATTGAGGAAAAGGCTACAAAATACCTGACCACTATTCAGAACTGTCAAGGTCATCAAAACCATGGAAAGTCTGAGAAACTGCTACAATTCAGAAGAACCTGAAGAGAAATGACAATTAAATATCTGAAGAAATAGTGGCCAAATACTTTCAAAATTTGATGAAAACACTAATGGAATAGAGTAGGATAATCATGAAGAAAAACAATCTAGACAAATCATAATTAAACTGGTGAAAAAACACAGTAAAAAAGAAATAGAAATCAAACCCCCAAAACCCTCACCATATACAGTGGCAAAACAGTATCATTAATGGCTGAATTTTCATCAAAAACAACAAAAGTAAGAATATTCAAAGTACTGAAGGATTTAGCCAGTGCAATATGGCAAGAAAAAAGAAATTAAAGGGATCCATATTACAAAGCAAGAAGTAAAGCAAGGGCTATCTGCAGATGACATGAGCCTTTATGAAAATGTCCCAAAGAACAACAACAGCAGAAAAGAAAATACTAATAGGAAAACACTCATAGGAAAACTGGGCAAGATCATTAAAAAACTGTAAAATAAGATAGATAAAAATTGATTGTATTTCTATACAATAGCAAAAATACTACCAAAAAATGAAATAAAATAATTCCATTTTCAATGACCTCAAAAAGAGTACTTAATAGATTTAAGAAATGAACTAAATTTAAGAAATGAAATGAATTACAAGATCTATTTTCTAAAAACTACAAAATATTGTTGAGAGAAATTAAAGCAGATACAGAGACACACACCATATTCACATATCATAATACACAATATTATAAAGGAGGCAATTCTCCCCACAACAATCTATAGATTCGAGGCAGTTGCTATAAAACAGCTTGGAAGCATTTTATTTTTAAGAAAATGGTGAACATGCCCTAAAAAACTATTTGGAAAGCAATTTTGAAAGAGGACAACACTGGAGTACTTATATTACTTGTTTGCAAAACTTGATATAAAGTTACAGTAGCTAAGACAGTGTGGTGCTAAAGTAAGACGAGGCATCAAAAGAAAAGGACAGAGTCCAGAAATAAACTGTCACATCTATGATTAATTGATCGTGAACAGGTAGCAAGGCAGTTCAATGGTTAAAAGCTAGACTCTTCAACAAATGGTGCTATGATAAATGAGTACCATAGGCAAATGAATAAATTTAGATTTTTCTTTTCATACTATATCTAAAAGTTACCTTAAAAGGATATAAAACCTAAATGTGTATCAAACTGAAAACCGTAACATTTTGAAGAGTATCTTATGACACGGGATATTAAAAAATTTCATAAACAAGATCAAAAAGCACAAATCAATTTGGCCAATTAAATGCTTTGTCTTTGGTCTTTGAATCTTTTTCTAAATTAATTTATTTATTTTAATTGGAAGATAATTTCTTTACAATATTGTGGTGGTTTTTGTCATACATGAACATGAATCACCCACGGGTGCACGTGTGTCCCCATCCTGAACTCCCCTTCCACCCCCCACCCACCCCATCCCTCTGGGTTGTCCCAGAGCACCAGCTTTGAGTGTCCCGGTCTTTGAATCTTAAACAAGAGATTTTAAAAAGTAGGAATGGATAAATGTCATTTATTATAATGAAAAAGACAACATACTAACTGAATTACTTCCATCAAAGGACCACTGCTGTAGCTCCTGTGACCTAGCCTTTGATGTCTGACCAAGTCCAAACCTGTTCCTCTAACTTCCTGTCACTTTTCCTCCCAATACTTAAGTTAGCTAGTATCAAATTCTATTTCTTACAACTGAAAATATCTTGAAACCTCAAGTTTCCCATCCAACAGAATGTTCAAAAGGTTTCCATTTTAAGTAGAGTGTCTTAATTCCTGGAAATCAAAATTCAGTAAAACATTTTTGTATATGTGACTATTTCTAAAAAATCTACATGATAGTAAATAGCTTCAAAATTTGATCTGAATATACACTCACTACAAAATGTTCATCAGGACCAAATATCGAGATAGCAAATGAAGTACCTAGCTCTTTCCCGGGCTGCATCTTCACGGGCTTTTTCCTTTTCTTGCCTCTGTTGTTCAATTCGGGCTTCTTGTTCTTTCCTCTTCATTAACAATTCTTCTACACGGGCCTGCCGTTCTGCTTCTAGAGCTCTCTTACGTTCCTAGGATCAGAAGTGTTTTAAAAGATGTTAGAATTATGAGTAAAATGAAGATGATTAAAGGTGACATAGCTTGGACATAGACTTATATATTCAAGACAAATACCTGACTTATCATTATGCTTCTCAGAATTTAAACAAAAACCAAGTATCAATAATATCTGGCTTTCACATGTCATTTATTAGTGCTACAAATAATTATAAGAATAAATGTTATTTTAAGCACTGAAACATGTTTATTACCATATGTAAAATAGATGTCCAGTGCAAGTTCAATGCATGAAGCATAGCACTCAAAGTCAGTGCTCTGAGACAACCCAGAGGGATGGGGTGGGGATGGAGGTGGGGGTGGGGGGGCTGTCTCTTATACACATCTTGGGCCTTAGAAAGCATCACTACGAACAAAGCTAGTGGAGGTGATGGAATTCCAGTTGAGTATATAGTTTTTAAAATTATAAGCTGGTCTTATAAATTAAATATACTAATATTATATAAAACACTTTATGTGTATACGCAATGTAAGTTATATGCATAAATAAAACTTGTTGAATGTTTTTAGGGATATAAGAAACACTCCAACATTGTACTAACAAATGATTGAATTTCAAAAAAAATCCAACCCTCTAATTTCTGTTTTTAATAACTAGAAAAGAAAATTGGTACTTGTGAGTAAAACTAGTAAATTCAGCTAGTATTTTCCTTTCTAAAATATAAGTTTCCTAAAGACAGGAAACTCTGCACTCCATAAAAGCATCTTGTACAGAGCGGGAGTTTGATAAATACCTATTAAACAAATGAAGCATAAGTTTTAAAATAGTATTCATCATAAACCTGTAAGCTTACAAATATAAAGTATAAACCTACAGCAGCTGAACTGGAAAGACATCTACCTCTCAAGCCTTCTGAAACCTCTCAGATTCCCATGTACTTTGTTTCACAGTCAAGGATATGTTTATGGTGGTCAAAGAACGGATTTTGTAACCCTGCCCTCTATGCCTGCAAATCAAAAGGTTACGGCAAGAGGACAAGGCAGACTATCTAAGGAAACTGGACTTAAAGCTAATCTATCAATAATTTAAATAACAAAAATGGCAAATTAAGGATATACAGTGGTAGCATTAACTTAGTATTTCACTTGCAAAAAAACCAAGAATCACAACTGCCTTTAACAATTAATTTTGGAAGTTTTTCGAGAGTACAATTAAAGCAGATGGGGGCCTCTCTAAATTCTTCACTGAGCTAGTATCTTACTATTACTGTATTTATACGTTTGGCTTTAGTGCCTAGCACATCTAGTAATGACTATACATTTTAAAATTTTTAAATTATATATATATATATAAAACCAATAAATTTTCTACTATCAGTATACAGATTAAACTTATGTATATAGGTTTTAAATTTTCCATTGAACATTAAATCCACAAGAAATTTCAACCTTTTAAAAAAGAAAATTCTGAGTAATCAAAAAATGTGTTAATGACTACCAAAAAATCCCTTACGACTTTCAGAAAAAATCTACCTTCCTTTAAGCCTTAATAAGTGTTCCAAATTATGAAATGAGTAACTTTTAAACAGAAAATAACTGCTGTATTTTCAAATCTGCAAAATAAATGTAGAAAAAGTAACCACAGAAGTCTATCTAAAAATATACAATATTACTCATATATTTTCCCCAAAAATCCAGCTAAGGAGTCACCTCATTCAGAGAACTTTCCCTGACATTCCCCTCTCAGCAACAGAGCAAATGATTCCCTATTCTGTGATACTGCTATAGCCTATACAGGTTTCTGTTACATTTTCACACTGCGTTCTATTATTTACCATTAAGGCAAAGATCATTATCTATTTATTTCTGAATTACTAATGCATAATATTTATTCAAAAGTAACATACAATTTTCAAAACGATTATCTGTATAAAATGGTCCCACTGCAGAAAGAAAAACAGCAATAAAGCTGAAGAGATGGCACAGATTAAAAATTCAAATATCCTATTTCATTTATTAATCTAAGAATATTAATTAATGGACAACTTTAACTTTTAAATGATAATAATGAAACTTTGTACTGTCCCTTTGATAGGAAAAGCTAAATTTTCTCTAATAGTAACATTCTGTATTTTTAAACATAAGTTAGCTTGGCACTCAAGATTAAAGTAAGACCCTGAACTCAAATTGAACAGAGACTGGGTGAATATGGGACTGCTTGCTAGCATGAAGTAACCAGTAAACTTGAAAGCTGTATTGATATTTTAATCTTCTAAAATTACCAGTGAGATAAAGAAGCACAAAATATTAATAACATCCCTAATTTTTAACATAACAACAAAGCTTTTCATGATCAAGTCTATAACTCTACATGCTGTACTGGCTTGTATCTCCTTCTCTGCATGGAATGCCTGTTTCCACCATTTGCAACTATCTCATTACTCAAATCTTGGTTAAGACATCATCTCCTCCAGAAAGCTTTTTCTTGACTTTCTCATGTCTCAATTTGAGTAATGTGTTCTCTGTGCTTCCAAAACGCTTTTACTGTTACACTTATCCTAATGGGTTAAGATTTATTTACATATACGTCTTTGCATTGTGATCAAAGACGTATCTTTTTCATGTCCTTAAGCAAAGCTAATAGCAACCCACTCTAGTATTCTTGCCTGGAAAAGCCCATACACGGAGGAGCCTGGCGGGCTACAGCCCATTGGGTAGCAAAGAGTTGAACACGACTAAGTGACTAACACACACACAAGCAAAGCTCAGCATATGAATAACAGCAATAATTCAATACATGATCACTGAATGAATAAACAAATAAATATTAGTTATAATAGATAAAGTATGTGTCTGCATTCATACTTGATCTTGAGGAAGATCTAAAATAGTTAAAAAACATCACTCATGTTTATGTGTTAACCTTTCTTCCCATTCTGAAAATAGTAGCTGACTTACGGTATGCTACAGTGGTTTAAGTACTTGATGATACTGCCCCATATATGTCAGGTGCTCCCTGTTATAAGCATTAAAATTGCCCAGTTCCTTAAGGCTATATACACAGGTTCAAACACAATCCATTTTTAATAGATGAAAGGAACATATTCTTTCCCAACCTAATTAGAAAAGAATAGATAATAATGTGTCCAGAGCAATTTAGCTCTTCATCTGGTTGAGACTAGAGATTCAAATTGACAAAGACACTGATAACGTTATCTGAAGAAGTACACACTGCCTTTGCTATCAGACTTCCTGATTCCAAACCATGCTGGACTAAACCATACACCCTTGGGAACAGAGTCTAGGACTGACTTCTTTTTCTATGCCCAGGGCCTAGGAAATGGACAGTGCTCACAAAAGCCTGCTGAATAAAATTCTACCTGAACAGCTTCATCACGTGCTTGCTTTTCTTCCTGTCTTCTCTGACGCTCTTCCTGTAACTCATTAAGCCTCTGCTCATATTCCTTCAATTTTGATAAAACATCATGGCGCTTGTTCTGGGCTTCAAGGGTATTTATAAAGGCAATTTCGTTTACCTTCAACAACAACAACAAAAACCACAGAAAGTGAGTTTCAAATTAGGCTCATTCTAAGGCACATCAGATACATCAGACTCTTAACACATCATGTTAAGAAATTTAACAGTCTTTATTTAATAATATAAACCAGTTGTATAAGGCACAGAACAAAAAATGACTTCCAGTCTTTTATTTCAATATTTATTTCCCAAATGGATAATAATCCAGTGTATATAACAAATCCACAGGCCAGAGTAAGAAGTGAAATAGAGTAAATAAAGGCCTGCCATTGAAATTTTTTATTGAAATACAGTTGATTTACAATGTTGTTAGCTTCTGGTATATAGCAAAGTGATTCAGTTATACATACATATACGTATTAATTCCCTGCGTTATACAATATGACCTTGTTATTCATCCATTCTATATATAATAATTTGCATCTACTATAGAGCTAATAGTTATTATGGGGCCAATAGTTAGCCCCAAATTCCCAATCCAGGACTCCCCTGTGCCCTCTCCCCTTGGCAACCACAAGTGTATTCTCCATGTCTGTGAGTCTATTTCTGTTCTGTAGATAGGTTCCTTTGTGTCATATTTTAGATTCCACATACAAGTGACATCGTATGGCATTTGTCTTTTTCTGATTTACTTCACTGTATATGACAGTCTCTAGGTCCAACCACATTTTCACAAATAACCCAATTTCATTCCTTTTTGTAGCTGAGTAATATGTAATATGTACCAAATCTTCTTTATCCATTCATCAGTAGATGGAAATTAAGGTTACTTCCATGTCCTGGGTATTGTAAATAGTGCTGCAAAGAACATTGGGGTGCATGTATCTTTTTGAATTATGGTTTTCTCAGAGTATATGTCCAGTAGTGGTATTGCTGAGTCATATGGTAGTTCTACCTTTAGATTTTTAAGGAACCTCCATACTGTTCTCCATCATGGCTGTATCAATTTACATTCCCACCAATAGTTCAAAATGGTTCCTTTTTCTTCACGCCCTCTCCATTATTATTTGAAGCATTTTTGGTGATGCTGATCCATGCTGGTCCATGGAAGTGATACATCACTGTAATTTTGATCCTCATTTCTCTAATAATTAGTGATGCTGAACATTATTTCATGTCCTTTTTGGCCATTTGTATGTCTTCTTTGGTGAAATGTCTATTTAGGTCTTATGCCCATTTTTTGAGTGGGCAGCATAAGCTGTTTGTATAGTCTGGAGATTAATTCCTTGTCAACTGCTTTGTTTGGAAATATTTTTTCCCATTCTGAGAGTTGACTTTTCATCTTGTTTATGCTTTCCTCTGTGGTGCAAAAGCTTTTAAGTTTATTTAGGTCCTTTTCTTTATTTTTGTTTTTATTTTCACTACTCAAGGAGGTGGGTCAAAAAGGTGAGTGTTCTTGCCATTTTCCTCTAAAAGTTTTATAGTGTCCAGTCTTACATTTAGGTCTTTATTCCATTTTGACTTTGCTTTTGTGCATGGTGTTAGGGAGTATTCTAATTTCATTCTTTTACATGCAGCTGTCCAGTTTTCCCAGCACTACTTATTAAAGAGACTGTCTTTTCTCTATTGTATATTCTTGCCTCTGCCATAGATTAGGTGACCATAAGTGCATGGGTTTATCTCTGGTCTTTCTACCCTGTTCCACTGATCTACATTTCTGGTTTTGTGCCAGTACCATACTGTCTTAGTTACTATACAAATCAATTTTCTTCAACATACACCAAATAAATTATAATTAGGTATAAAGTACTGAACTACATATACTTCGTCCTCAACTTTACATATATTGATTCTTAACAGTCAAGTTTTGCTAGAGAGTACAGTTTTTATGAATAAAGTATAGCTAATGATAGTAAAGTAATGCTCAAAATTCTCCAAGCCAGCCTTCAGCAATATGTGAACCGTGAACTTCCAGATGTTCAACCTGGTTTTAGAAAAGGCAGAGGAACCAGAGATCAAATTGCCAATATCTGCTGGATCATGGAAAAAGCAAAAGAGTTCCAGAAGAACACCTATTTCTGCTTTATTGACTATGCCAAAGCCTTTGACTGTGTGGATCACAATAAACTGTGGACAATTCTGAAAGAGATGGGAATACCAGACCACCTGACCTGCCTCTTGAGAAAGCTGTATGCAGGTCAGGAAGCAACCGTTAGAACTGGACATGGAACAACAGACTGGTTCCAAATAGGAAACATCCAGTACTTTGGCCAGCTCATGCAAAGAGTTGACTCATTGGAAAAAGACTCTGATGCTGGGTGGGACTGGGGGCAGGAGGAGAAGGAGACGACAGAGGATGACATGGCTGGATGGCATCACCAACTCGATGGATGTGAGTTTGGGTGAACTCTGGGAGTTGGTGATGGACAGGGAGGCCTGGCATGCTGAAATCATGCGGTCGCAAAGAGTTGGACACGACTGAGCGACTGAACTGAATGATAAAAAACTGGAGAATGTCAGTTGGGATCAAATTCCTCATTCTTGAAAGCCAGAAGGATGGCATGCTATTGTGAAAAAGGCAGAGTGAAACAGGGAATTAAACACTGGAGCTGCTCTCTCTGACAGAAGTACAGACTCCAGGAATCCATGCTAAATGAAACAAAACCTATCATTAGATATGTTTCAAACTAAAGCAAGTGTCAAACTCACGTGTGAATGAAGTTCTAAAAAAGATTTCCCAATCTCCATGCCATATAGCCACTTTCATAAGTAAATTAACAACATAATCGTTTCTCAAACTAGACTGAAAGTATAAGACAAACAGGTATGCTCAAGGAAAATTAAACATACTGTATCAAGGGTCACATGTTAAGCATAATCAGGATGAAAGAAAAATAAATGGTATCTTAATGCTCCAAACAAAATACATAAAATAAAATTCAGAGGGAAGAATGTGCAAAAATAGAAGAAAAAAATCCAATCTGTAATGCTGGTCAAATGGTCGAAAGTTTTAGTTACACAAGTTGAATATGTTTGGCCATATAACATACAGTATAGTGATAACAGTTAACAATATTATAACATATACTTGGAATCTGCTTAGAAGATAGACCTGAAATTGTAACACACACTAACTAACAAGTAACAGATGTTTTAATTAGCTAGATTGTAGTGACTATATCAAAATATATATGTATATCAAAATATCAAGCTGTATACCTTAATATATATAATTTTGATAGTCAATGATATCTCAATAAAACCATAAGTAAATAAGACATTTCCTGAAAATTACTGGAATAAAACATAACCAAAGAAAAAGCAGAAAATTTCTTAGGCAAATTCTATAATGTAACAGAAGTCAACATGCACTTGGATTTAAAGGCGCAAAACAAATGATAAAATGATATAATGATAAAATACAGGAAGACAAGAAAGTTAAGGAAACTTAGGAAAAGGTAACATGATCATAGAATTAACTCAGTTAAGCATGAAAACAGAACAAAGATGGTAAAAAAATCAAATCACTAATGGAGGAAAGGCTTGTTACAATCACAGTTACTGTGAACTTTAAGAACATAAAATTTATGTATAAGTAATAACTTTTGAACATGGAGAACAAGTTAAGATGACCTAATATAAAAATAATTTCTATATTAAGAAAGTCAAAAGAAAATATTCCAATATTTGGGTTGGCCAAAAGGTTCATTCCGTTTCTTCATAAGATGGCTCGAGTAGTGTTTAGTTGTCTTTAACTTCATTTGAAACAATTTTGTTAGATTATATTGTGACAGGTGTCATATCAATGTGCATTTGAAAAAAACAAAATTGATGAATTTTTACAGAGCCATTTTAATGTTGAAGATGGAAGAAAAAAGCAACATATTCAGCATATTATTATTATTTCAAGAAAGGTAAAAAGGCAACTGAACCACAAAAAATGATTTGTGCAGTGTATGGAGAAACTGATGTGACTAAACAAACAGGAAGAAGGAGCAACTCTTTGATATATTGGAACCAAATTTCCTGATCATAAGAATCACGTAGAAGGCTTACTACAAACAATAAAGCTCCGCAGAGGTCACTCTAGCATTACTGAAAAAAACCTGGAAAGCCTGGAAATCTCTCTTCTTAACAACTCAAATGACTATTATAATCAGGCAAGACTGGGAAATACTGGCATGTGGAAAAAAACCAAAGGTTGGAGGAGGTTTTGTTTCATAGATTGAAATCTCTGGGGATGAAAATAACTGATAATATTCCACATAAACTGTTAAGATATTTATGTAATTACACTAAGAACAATTCATTCATAAAACATTTAAATGAATGAGAGAAAAAAAAAACCAGACTGTCTATTTTTATCTTCTTTGTATATGTAATACATTTCAAAATAGGATTTCAGAGACTATCGAAGAGAAAGCCAAAAGGGCATATTGGTAGTAGGGTTTTAAAGAAGTATTTCATATTAGCAAAAATTTTAGTATACACTCATCCTAGTTAACTGGGATTATTAAGAATTTTTTAAACTGCAAAGGCCAGCTAATATCTTTATGTAAACACAACCAGCAGTTGATCATTTATCCTGATGGAAACTACTTAAAACTATAGCTTGGGTTATTATGTTTACAGGAGTCACTTTGGTTTGCTGCATGCTAAGTCGCTTCAGTCATGTCTGACTCTTTGAGACTCTGGACTGTAGCCCACCAGGCTCCTCTGTCCATAGGATTCTCCAGGCAAGAATACTAGAGTGAGTTGCCATGCCCTCCCTTCAGGGGATCTTCCTGACCTCTGGCTTAATGAGATTATAATGAAAAGAAATATATTAAGCAATTACACAAATCAAAATTCATACAAGCCATATGAAAAAAGACCACAAAATAAGAATACTAAACCAATAATAAGAACAGTGGTAAAAGCATGGGCTTTGGAACCACAAACACCAGGATTTTAATTCTGGCTGTGACCATCAACAATCTGCTTTCAGACTGCTCCTCTAAAATATAAAAACAATACATAATTCGGAACGTCCACTTCCAGCTATAATGGAGTAAAAGGGTCCAGATGTACCTTTCTACCTTAAACAACTAAAAAATTAGATGAAAATATATAAATTACATGAATAAAGTAATACACCAAATAGCAAAAGAACAAAGGAGAAATCTACATTATTCTTGCAACAGATGCAGAAAAAGTGCTTGACAAAATACAGTATCCTTCATGATGAAAGCACTCAACAAACTAGGAAAATCAAAAGCCCTCATAAATACTGATCCAACAATTCTTAAAATTTTAGCAAACCAAGCTCTCCAAAATATAAAAATGTTTTTATATCATGACCATATGAGGTTTATCCTAGAACTACACACTTTGGTATTTGAAAATCAAATACTAAAACTCACCATTTAAAAATCTTATAAAAATATAGCATTATCTCAATAAATGTAGAAAAAGCAAGTAGCCAAATTCAAACTTCATGGTAAAAAAATTTAGTAACTAGGAACAGAAAGGAAGTTCCTCAATCTAACAAAAAACGTCTCTGAAAGATCCACAGCTAATATCATACTTAATGGTGAAAGACTGAATGCTTTCTTCCTAAAACTGGGAGCATGGCAATGATGTCAGCTGTCATCACAACTAGTCAATATTGTCCTAAAATAGCAAAAATATTTTAGAAGAAAATACAACTTAAGGATTTATACTTCCTGATTGCATGACTTATAAAGGTAGAGTAATAAAGTGTTATTGGTCTAAAAATAGGCATAAAGATAAATGTAACAGAACAGAAAATCATAAACAAACCCACACATATATGGCCACCTGCTTTTCAACAAGTATCCAAGGTAATTCATTATATAAAAGATGGCCTCTTTGACAATGATAGTGGAACATTTGATATCCATCTAAAAAAAATGAACCTCAACTTTACTTCACACCATATACAAAATTTAACTCAAAATGGAACAGATGTCATCATAAAATTTAAAATGTCTAGAGAAAACTTAAGGGAAAATCTTAGTGATCTTAAATTTACATAATTATTTTTTTAAAGGGCATAAAAAACACAAAGTATAGAAAAAAAGTCAATATATTGGACCTTTCCAATTTTTAAAGCTTCAAAAGACACTTCTAAGAAAATAAGGTCATCCATAGACTGAGAAAAAAACATTTGCAAAACATAGATGTTAATACCTAAAATATACAAAATCTTTTAAGAAATCCTGCTATTTGCTACAACATGGATGAACATGGAGGGTACTATATTAAAGTGAAATAAGCCAGATAGAGAAAGAAAAATATTGTATTGTACCAGTTATACTTGGAATATAAAAGAAAAAGTCAAACTCATCAAAACAGATTTTTCTTTCTGTAGCTGATTTCCAGTTTGCTAACCACTGTGGTAAGCAAAAATGCTTGACATAATTTCCATCCTCTTATATTTGTTATGACTTGTTTTATGGTCTAGTATGTGATCTATTCTGGAGAACATTCCATGTGCACTTGAAGAGAATGCGTATTCTGCTGTTTTTGAAGATGATGTCCTGTATATATCTATTAAGTCCAATTGGTCTACAGGATCAAAAAGTATCATTGTTTTACTGAATTTCTATTTAGATATGGAACAAACTGAAAGGCTCATCAACAGATGAATGAATAAAGAAGATGTGTGGGGTGTGCATGTGTATAATGGAATATTACTCAACCATAAAAAGAATGAAATTCTGCCATTTACAGTAACATGGATGAACCTAAAGAATATTATGTTCAGTGAAGTAAGTCAGACAAAGACAGACAAATACTATATGATATCACTTCTATAAGGTATCTAAAAAATAATACAAATGAATACATATGCAAAACAGAAACAGATATAGAAAACAAACTAGTGGTAACCAAAAAGAAGTGGGGGGAAGGGGCAAACTGGGGGTACAGAATAATACAAATTACTATCTATAAAATAGATAAGCAAAAATTATATATTGCTATTATAGGGAATCACAGTCATTGACAGTCAATGACTAACAATGGAGTAATATCTGTAAAAACACTTAATCACTATATTGCATACATGAAATGAATATAATATTCTAAATCAACTATACTTCAATTTGAATGTGGAGATCCAGAGAATAGCAAAGAGAGATAAGAAAGCCTTCCTCAGTGATCAATGCAAAGAAATAGAGGAAAACAACAGAATGGGAAAGACTAGAGATCTCTTCAAGAAAATTAAACATACCAAGGGAACATTTCATGCAAAGATGGGCTCAATAAAAGAAATGGTATGAACCTAACAGAAGCAGAAGATATTAAGAAGAGGTGGAAGGAATACAAGAAGAACTGTACAAAAAAGATCTTCATGATCAAGATAATCATGATGGTGTGATCACTTACCTAAAGCCAGATATCCTGGAATGTGAAGTCAAGTGGGCCTTATGAAGCCCATCACTACAAACAAAGCTAGTAGAGGTGATGAAATTCCAGTTGAGCTATTTCAAATCCTAAAAGATGATGCTGTGAAAGTGCTGCACTCAGTCTGCCAGCCAATTTGGAAAACTCAGCAGTGGCCACAGGACTGGAAAAGGTCAGTTTTCATTTCAATACCAAAGAAAGGCAATGCCAAGGGATGCTCAAACTACCACACAATTGCACTCATCTCACATGCTAGTAAAGTAATGCTCAAAATTCTCCAAGCCAGGCTTCAACAATATGTGAACCGTGAACTTTCATATGTCTAAGCTGGTTTTAGAAAAAGCAGAGGAACCAGAGATCAAAATGCCAACATCTGCTGGATCATGGAAAATGCAAGAGAGTTCCAGAAAAACATCTACTTCTGCTTTATTGACTATGCCAAAGCCTTTGACTGTGTGGATCACAATAAACTGTGGAAAATCCTGAAAGAGATGGGAATACCAGACCACCTGACCTGCCTCTTGAGAAACCTGTACGCAGGTCAGGAAGCAACCGTTAGGACTGGACATGGAACAACAGACTGGTTCCAAATAGGAAAAGGAGTACGTCAAGGCTGTATATTGTCACCCTGCTTATTTAACTTCTATGCAGAGTACATCATGAGAAATGCTGGACTGGAAGAAGCACAAGCTGGAATCAAGATTGCAGGGAGAAATATCAATAACCTCAGATATGCAGATGACACCATCCTTATGGCAAAAAGTGAAGAACTAAAGAGCCTCTGGATGAACGTGAAAGAAGAGAGTGAAAAAGTTGGCTTAAAGCTCAACATTCAGAAAACTAAGATCATGGCATCCGGTCCCCTCACTTCATGGCAACAGATGGGCAAACAGTGGAAACAGTGGCTGACTTTATTTTTTTTGGCTCCAAAATCACTTCAGATGGGGATTGCAGCCATAAAATTAAAAGACACTTACTCCTCGGAAGGAAAGTTATGCCCAACCTAGATAGCATATTAAAAAGCAGAGACATTACTTTGTCAACAAAGGTCCATCTAGACAAAGCTATGGTTTTTCCTTTAGTCATGTATGGCTGTGAGAGTTGGACTATAAAGAAAGCTGAGCACTGAAGAATTGATGCTTTTGAACTGTGGTGTTGGTGAAGACTCTTGAGAGTCCCTTGGACTGCAAGGAGATCCAACCAGTCCATCCTAAAGGAGATCAGTCCTGGGTGTTCACTGGAAGGACTGATGTTGAAGCTGAAACTCCAATACTCTGGCCACCTGATGTGAAGAGCTGACTCACTGGAAAAGACCCTGATGCTGCGAAAGATTGAGGGCAGGAGAAGGGGACGACAGAGGATGAGATGGTTGGATGGCATCACCAACTCAATGGACATGAGTTTGGGTACACTCCGGGAGCTGGTGATGGACAAGGAGGCCTGGCACGCTGTGGTTTCCAGGGTTGCAAAGAGTCAGACATGACAGAGCAACTGAACTGAATTGAACTGATACTTCAATTAAAAAAAAAAAACTCAAAGAAAGAGAGAGTAGAAAAGTATTTGCCAGGGGCTGGAAGGAGATAGAGAGCAATAGGAAGAGACTGGTAAAAGGATATAAACTTTCAGTTATACAGTGAATAAGACCTGAGCATCTAACATATAATATGGTAACTATAGTTGATAACACTGTATTGTATAATTAAAATATGATACGGGAAAACTTAAATGTTCACACACACAAAAGATAAATATGTGAGGTGATGAATATGTTAATTAACTCAATCAGGGGAATCCTCTCACAATGTATATGTATATCAAATCATCATGTAAGTATCTATTTAATTTGTTAATTATACCTCAAAAAAGCTAAAGAAAACACCTGTTTGAATAACAATAAAACAATCTAACTTTCAAAAATCAACAGATATCTGAATAAACATTGCACCAAATAAGAGCTTCAGATAGGGAAAAAAAAAAAAAAAACACATAAAAAGATGTTCAAAGAGCAAATTAAAACCACATGAGAACTATATATACAGACTAATATGAAATGGTTATAATTACAATATGTAACCATGTGAAGTATTGGTGAGAATGTGGCTAACTAGAACACTCATGTACTACTGGCAAAAGCATATAAACTGTTTCTTTAAAAGTTAAACTTCTCATAGGATCCCGCCAATCCACTCTTGGGTATTCACCAGAGAAAATAAAAGCACACATCTGCACAAAGGCTTGTACATGAATTTACACAGCAGCTATATCTATAACAGCCAAAAACTGTAATGAAAACAAATGGCCATCAACAAGTGACTGGATTAACAAACTATGGTATTTCTACACAATGATATACTTCTCAGCAACACAACGGAAATGATATATACAACAACATGGATAAAATTCAAACTATCTATGCTGAGTGAAAGATGCCAGAGGAAAGAGTACCTACTCTATGATTCCATTCATATAAAATTCTGGAAAATGCTAACATCCATAGTGACAAAAAGCAGATCAGCAATTGCACGGTAAAAGAGTTGGACGAAGGAATGAATTACAAAGAGGTATGAAGAAACTTTTGAGGGTGATGGAACTGTTTATTATTTTCATTGTACTGATTATTTCAGGAATACATATGTCAAAACTCATCAAACTGATGCTTCACATATGTGTTATTTATTATCTGTAACTTATACTTCATTAAAGCTATAAAAATAATATATATCTCATAGGATTATTTTAAGAATAAAATATTGTACAGAATAAATTTCAAATGAGCCTATAAAAATGCTGTTATTCTGGTACCGAATAAACACTTGAGAAATATTAACTTCTCATGTAACAATTAAAAGTACCTGAGTAACTAATTCAATGTTCAAAACACCTAAGACATACCTTAGCTTCTTCTTCTTGTGCTTTCTTAACAATTGCTTGTAACTGCACCTCTCGTTTGAATTCAGCATGAAGTAACTTCTCTTCCATCATCCTACGTCGTTGGTCTAATAACCCTTCTTTCCACTTCCGGACTTCTTTCTCCTATACGCAATGAATTATCACATCATTAATTTCAGCATACACAGTCATTTGACAAGAAGTGCAAACAGGTAAAGAGCTTAGGAATTACAAAGTGAAGAACCAGGAAAGATATAAAGATCATGACTAATTATTAAGAATACGGACTATAAAGCCTGACAGTTCATAATTTACCAGTCACTTGCTAGATATGCAAACTGGGCAACTTTTTTAGTCTACATCTCAGTTTCTTCATCTATAAACAGAATAGTAGTAGTGTAACTCATAGGTTTTAAAGACTGAGTCAGTCAATATATGTAAAACTTTTAGAATAGCACATTAGACATTGCTCAAGAGAAATATTTGCTGTTATTATTATATTGCACTATGAGCACACTTAAAAATAGTATTTCTTATCCTTATAAATGTTGTCTCTATAACTCAAATTCAAGACAAATGAGTACCCTAGAAATTGAAAAATGGTGAGAAGTTTGAAAAGTCACAGTTATCTGCATAAGAACATTCCCTGGAGGAACACACAGAGTTTTGCTTATAGAAGAAAAAAGATAATTATGATAGCTGCATTTAATTCCTTAAAACAATATCAAATAGGAGAAGTAAAAGACTTGTCCTGTGCTTCAACATTTTAGAACCAGCACCAAAAAGGATAAAGAAAATCAATGCTGACTTAACACGAATGGGAAGAAAACTAACATTTAAGTTGAATTTTAGCTACATAATAATGGGTTTAACCACCTTAAAAAGCATGATGCAGAAAGAGCACTGAAATAGGAGGTAAAAACAGGTCCTTAAAGCCCCATCTCTGCAAATCATTGGTCCTGTGACACTGGAGACAGCCCTTAGTCTCTCCTAGATTCAGTTTCCACATCTATAAAATGGGGTTCGGGATCTGTTCAACTCTGTGTGCCTCACAGAAGTACTGTTGTGATCATATGAGACCATATATGTAAGAACAGTAATGAAACAATAGCCACTGTACAAATGGAAGGTGAGATTTATCATTTGAATTAATTGAAGTGATACTGACATTGATGGGAAAACTAAGAACTTCTAATGTCTTGTACAATTTCAAGAATTATTGTGTTTGCATGAATTATCTGGAGATTACATTATATAGTGAGAAAAACAAACTATATAATTTTGCTTGTATTAAAAACACAATAAGAAGGGAAAGTATAATTGTGTTAGAACAGTGATCTGAGGCTTAAAATGAAAAAACATATTAACTCTTGTAGAACCCCATTACAAGGAGACTGTTTTTCATACTTGATTTATCCAAACTAAATGATTAAAATAAAAATAATTAAATTCTTGAGATTCAGGTAAAGAGAAAAATTACAGATTTTCTTCCTTTCTCATCAACTTTTCTACTGCATTAAGAAGAATCTTATGTCACCTCATTTTTACAATCAAACTATTTGATCTAATTATCTCTCCCAATTTTAAAAGGAATGAAAATACTTTTAACCTATGCATATTAGTCCTCCTTTCTAGGACCAAAAGGTAAACAAAAGAGTTTACCTATACTACAGGGGAGGGCTTCCCTCATACCTCAGTCGGTAAAGAATCTGCCTGCAATGCAGGAGATCCAAGTTCCATTCCTGGGTTGGGAAGATCCTCTGGAGAAGGAAATGGCAACCCACTCCAGTATTCTTGCCCAGAGACTCTCATGGACAGAGGAGCCTGGCGGGCCACAGTCCATGGGGTCGCAAGAGTCAGGCACGACTGAGTGACTAACACACTACAGGGGCACACGGCTTCTGTTGTGCTGTGTCAGTATTTGTAGTACACAGACCCCAAGGTGGCTGCAAATGATCCCAGTGACCTGGTATTCAGACCTTTGCATGTTTCCCTCCCACATTCTATCAGGACTGCGACCAATCTGTTGCTGTTCAGTCACTAAATCGTGTTTGACTCTTTGCAACCCCGTGTACTGATGCAGAAAGAGCACTGAAATAGGAGGTAAAGACTGGCTCCTCTGTCCTCCACTATCTCCCAGAGTTTGCTCAAATTTATGTCTACTAAGTTGGTGACACTATCTAACCATCTCATCCTCTGCTGCCCTCTTCTTTTACTTTCAATCTTTCCCAACATCAGGATCTTTTCCAGTAAGTTGGCTCTTTGCATCAGGTGGCCAAAGTACTGGAGCTTCAGCTTCAGCATCAGTCCTTCCAATGAATATTCAGCTGGCTTCCTTTAGGATGGACTGGTTGGATCTCCTTGCTGTCTAAGGGACTCTCAACAGCCTTCTCCAGCACCACAATTCCAAAGCATCGATTCTTGGTGCTCAGCCTTCTTTATGGTCCAAATCTCACATCCATACACAACCAGTGGAAAAAATCATAGCTTTGACTATATGAACCTCTGTCAGCAAAGTGATGTCTCTGCTTTTTAATACACTGTCAAGGTTTGTCATAACTTTCCTTCCAAGGAGCAATATAATTCAGCAAAAGTGATAGTACATCACCTTTAAGATTAGGTTATTATAAAAAGACAATGCAGCTTCCATTTTGGCAGCTCACTTATTCATTCTCTCTTTTTCTGTCTCAGATTATTCTGTGGCAATGGTAGCAGCCATGTCATGAGAACACTGGGCTGTGCAAAGATCCACAGGGCAAGAAATGGAGGTCCACAACCAACCACTGAAGAGGACTCCAGGCCTGCCAACAGCCACATGAGGGATCTGAAAGTGGATCTTTCAGCTCCAAATGACTGCTGCCCAAGCCAACACTCTGACTGCAACCTCACGAGAGACTCTGAACAAACAAACAAAAAATCATAACATAAGCCACTTCCAGTTTCCATGCCCAAGAAACTGTGAGCTAATAAATGTGTGTTGTTTTAAACTGTTGAGTCTTGAGGTCCTTTGTTATACAGCACACATAACTAACACAGTACTCACATCTGCCATGTATAATTAAAAATAAGAATGACCATATATATATGGAACAACAGTCACCCAAGTACCATGCTACAGTTTTACATGCTTGCTACATTCATCAACACAGTTGGTTAACAGTTATAAATGCCATCTTATGGATAAAGAAATTAAAAGGCAATATTGTTAAGCTATTTGCCAAGGGCACCCACCACATGCAATCATGTGGTTAAAATCAAGATTTCACCAGACTGGCTATCTCTAGAGTCCATGTTCTTTCCACTACATCGCACTGACCAAAAGTTACACTGCTCTAAATACTCCAACACTGCAGGCAGATTCTTTGCTGTCTGAGACACAAGGGAAGCCCCATGAATCTACTGAGTGCCCTGCTTATTCAAATTTCATCACCTCAGGTTCAAAACTGTCGTACCAATTCATTGAACACTTTGCACAAGACTGACTAAGGAAACCCCCAATGAAAATGGCAAAAGACAAAGTGCAGCTTTAATAATCCATGCAAACTGCAAAACATCAATTTACTAGCTTTTTTAGGAATGACAAATTCTTATTTCTTTCTTTAGAAAGATACAGGTAATTTTCAGTAGATAGAAATGCTTTTATTTTCTAGTGAATTTATTTTTACTGTTCTTTTAGCTTCTCTGAAACCAGAAAAAAGTCAATATGAAAATAGGCCCAGCAATTTAAGGCAATCATGGTTCTCCAAAAATTAAAAACTCACCCTTTCTAACAATTTCTGAAGCTTTAATGTTTTCTGTTCACGTAACTTTTCCCTTAGCTGCTGTGCTTTCATTTGTTTTTCTTCATGTTTCTTCTTAGATTCTGCAATTGTTCTATTATACAAACAAATGGACAAGAGACACAAATGTTTACATGATAAAGCCAAAAATGTCTTCTTTAGTCTTCAAAGTTCTTAAAATAAATATAAACAATACACAAAACTAATTTGGCCTAACATTTCAGAAAAACATTGTCACTTTTCAAAAGATCTGAAACTGTCCTAAATAATGTACCTTAAAATAGTATCAGTATGTAACGACTCCATTTAATAATTAAGAATGGCTAGCTCCCTTCCTGGAGAAGGAAGTGGCAACCCACTCCAGTGTTCTTGCCTGGAGAATCCCAGGGACGGGGGAGCCTGGTGGGCTGCCGTCTATGGGGTCACACAGAGTTGGACATGACTGAAGCAACTTAGCAGCAGCAGCAGCAGCAGCAGCAGCAGCAGCTCCCTTCCTGTGAAACATTTCAAATTAATTTTCAAAGGCCAGACCTTTTACGAGACGGTGAGGAAAGTTTTTCATGCATGTGAATTCCATGTCCTGGAGGCCTAGCAGGTTCTTCCTCTACAATATCCCCCCAGGATGTATTTTGGCGCCAAGATTCACGAGCTATTTTGAGAAAAAAGAAAACCACTGTTACTGTTTAACCACGTAATTCTATAAAAGCAACTTATGAGAACTGACTTTTAAAGGCATCCTACTCTAATAAATTATTCATTTTACACAAAAACCACATGTATTAACATAATCTATTTTGTACTGCTCTACCTATACATACAACACACACACACAAACATGCACACATAAATTACCTTCATAATCTGCAAGGACATCATTCCAGTTCATACCACAGAAAGATACACTGCCACTGCCCATGCCGGCCTAAAATGTAATAAGAAAAACTGAAAAATAGTTGAACCAATTATAAACTAATAAAATGAACTATATATGACAATTTCCTATCTATTGCTCATGTATTTCATTTAGCAAACAGTCCAACACCAACATTAACAGCAGAAATGAATGAAGTAATTTTAAAAGAAAAGTATTGGCCTTAAACTATTACTACATAAAACTCTGAAATATTCAGAGTATACATCAGAAAAGCTCAAAAGTACTTGTTGGGCATTAAAATTTAATAGAAAAATATTTGAAAGATTTACAATTACTTTCGTTCTTTAAGAAATCCCTCTCATCAACATATATATCATGAGTGCTTAGTGACAGCAAGGCAATATATCATTTGCTTTTTATCAGTAGAATAGAAAAAGATATCTTAGATTCTTCTTCAATCTTTACGCTTATAATCTGAGAAATGTGATGTTTTACTTACTCTGAGATTCAATTTCTTCATTTGTAAAATGAGAAACCAACTTCCAGCTTGTCAATTGCATCATATATAAAAAACACTTAGTAAAGTGCTTTAAAAAAGACTTCCTATTGTTTATTGTATGTCTCAATCACCCAGAAAATAAAAATGCTAAAAGCTCACAGAAAAATCACTGTCGTTGTCAGTTTCAAGGTTGATATCGTTGTTTTCTTCAGCTTCAATTTCTCTAGTTAACTGTTCCTCTTCAGCAATAGCACTGGCGATGGCTTCTTCATTGGCCTTTTCTAGACGATCTGCCAGCTCTTCTTTTTTAGCAAGAACTTCTGCCATAGACTATAAAGTTAAAAACAAACAATAAGAAGAATCATCAGTAGACTGGCAAATCAAGTAATTATTTCTCTCTTTATGTTCTAATCATATACTCAGCACATACATAAAAATAGCATTGATAAAGAACTATAAAACTTGGGGTCCAGCTCTGTGACTCAGAAATTTCTTAAAAGCAAGAGACTATTCTGTATTCCATAAAATGATACAATAATCCATGACTTACTTTCTTACCAGACCACTGGGTATGACAAACTGTGAAGTTATATAAATAAGAGGTATTGTTATTAATGATAAAGTGAATTTCATTTGAGTACCAAAATTCAAAACAGTTACAGACCAAATATCTTACAAACAAAAGAAAAACACTATTCTTAAAAAGGAACATAAAAAAATTATGTCATAATGGTGTTATTAACATTTTTTGAACATATATACTTAATTTAAAATTATGCATTAGAAGTATATAATACAAATAATACGTACCAGAGTCAATTGACAAATCCCTATAATAAACTAAACATGTATACTAGAGATGCTAAGGCAAACACTGAAGTAACAAAGATTTATGACTACTAAGCAACAAAGGAGACAAATTTAAAAATATAATTAATTAAAAAGAGGGAGAAAAATAGGAAAAGCGGGCTAAAGAATAGGTGAGTCAAAGAGAAAAATAATAAGATGGTAGACTTAAAAGAACTATATTCATAGTCACATTAAACAGAAATAGTCTAAACATCCGAACTAGTAGACTCAAATCTGAATAAAAGCAACACCCCAAACCACTTGCTGCACATAAGAAACCTAATTTAAATATGAGAGTATAAACAGATTGCAAATAAAAGAGCTACTATACTAACACTAATCAAAAGAAAGCTGAAATATTAATATCAGACACAGTAGGTTTCAGAACAAAAAATATGACAAGGGATAAAGCAGGTCATTTCATAATGATAAAACAGTTAATTTATTAAGAAGACAAAACAATCCTAAAGGTTTGTGAATTTAAGAACATACCTTCAAAACAAAGGAAGCAAAAACTGACAGAATTGCAAGACAAAATAAACCTAATGGGAATGTAAAATGGTACAGCCGCTTTGGAAAACTGTCTGATAGTTTCACACAAAGGTTAAAAATTAAATTACCACATGTTAGTCGCTCAGCTGTGTCCAACTCTTTGCGACCCCATGGACTGTAGCCCACCAGGCTCCTCTGTCCATGGAACTGTCCAGGCAAGAACACTGGAGTGGGTAGCCACTCCCTTCTCCAGGGGAATCTTCCCATGTATCGAACCCAGTTCTCCTGCATTGCAGGCAGATTCCTTACCATCTGAGCCACCAGGGAAGCCCATATGAAAGTTATCATATGACCCCAAAATTCCAAGCCTAGATGGACACCCAGAAGAAATGAAACCATACATTCACACAAAAACTTGTACACAAATACCTAAAGTAGTATTATTCACAAATGCCAAAAAGTGGAGAAAACCTAATGTTCATAAACTAATGAATGGATTAAATATGGTACAGTTCACGTTTTTCAAACAATGGAATATTATTTGGCCATAAAAAGTAGTGAAATACTGGTACAGGCTAAAACACAGATGAACCTTGAAAATAATATGCTTAGTGAAAGGAACCATTCACAAAGACCACATACTGTATATGAGAGAAAAGACAGATGAGTGGTTGTATACGGCTGGGAGGGTGGGGAGAAAGGGAGGTCTGCTCACGGACATGGGGTTTTTTCTGAAGTGATGAAGTGTTCTAAAACTAATCATGGTCACGTTTGCACAACTCTGTGAATATATTAAAAAACACTGAACTGTACACTTTAAATGGATAAACTGTATATTATGCAAGTTATATGTCAATAAAGTTGGTTTTAAAAAGGTAGTCCCACAGATACATGCAGAGATTTCAATACCTCTCTCTCGACTGATAGAATAGATACAAAAAATTGGCAAAGGAGACCTGAACAACATTATCAACAAAACTGACCTAGATATTTTCTCAAGAGAAATGAAAACATATGTTCAAAACAAAGACAAATGTTCATGGTGCCTTTATTCATAACAGAGAAACTGGAAACAAACATCTGTCAACAACTGGATGGATGAACGTATTGAGCTACACGCATATGACAGAGTACTCCGAAAGACAATAGGAAAAGAAGGAACTATTGACATACACAGTGATGTCAATGAATCTCAAAATAATTATGCTACACGAAAGAGGCTGAACATTACATAATTTACATTAATTGTATTATTCCATATACAGAGAATTCTGAAAATGCTAATTAGGATGTAGTGGCAGCAGAATAGTGACAACCTGGGAAGGGGGAAGAGCAGAAAGAAGGATGACAGAAGAGAATGTAAAACTTTTGGAGGCAATCGATACTTCCATTATCTTGATTGTAGTGATGATTTCATAGGTATAAACACATGTCAAAATATATCAATATATATACTTTAGATAGGTGAAGTTTACTGAAAATCAATAACACCTCAATAAAGGTATTAAAAATGCAAGTGTTTGAGCTTCAGCTTATTACTGAATTGGTCAGAAGCCTAAACACTGGTAGCTTCTTTAAAGCCACCCCTCCCAACTTCATCTACCCTGTTGATACTCTACCCCCTCAAAACACACAAGATAGTCCCTGGGGAAGAGAATGGGATGAGGGAGTTTAGATGAGAAATCATTTCTTTGCATCATAAGCTTTTTCTCTATAAACTCTTGAATATTACAGAAACTAACTTCTTAAGGTGCCACACCAACATCGCAAATAACAAAGATTAGAAAGCTATTAAAGTTGAATAGATTTAACTTTGTAGAAAGTATGTTCTCATGTGAGTTTATTTCCTTCCTAATCTTAACTTCTCCAGAGAACATTTCTATTTTGTCTCTTAAGACCTGAAAATATTTTAACATAGGACAGGGAGGCCTGGCGTGCTGTGACTCACGGGGTCACAAAGAGTCAGACACAACTGAGTGACTGAACTGAACTGAACACAGCTTATGGATGAAATGATTTAATTATCCACATACAACTTCTACTATTTTCCACACTGTGAAATTCAAACAAATATCTGTATACATCATCATTCCGAAATTTCTAAATTTTCATTAAAATTTGGAATTTCAGTAAATCTAAAAAAACTAATCCAGGGTAGCTGGGATTTATATCAGCACATTTTTATAATGCTGGCAAAAGTGGACCTTAAACAAAAAGGTTCCCAGAGTAATTTTTCGCTTAGCTTTCTGTTAAATAAGAGAACTGCAGGGTTTTTTTTTACTCTAACCATCTATGAGACAATAGTATATAAAGGGAAAAAAGGAAACAGTTTTCTCAATACAACCACAGTTCTCTATAATCCTTCACTTAGAATCTCAACAATAAGGTGCTTATCTAGAGCAACCCACAGAAGTATCACTGCCAAGACAAACTAAAAATATAAAATTTTTTCAAAACCTTGGTTTAGTTAAAACTCCTCTAAAACTTCTAAGAATACACTAATATTCATATGTAAAGCAGAACTTTCTTTCAAGTATGTAATGTCATGCTCAAAATAACCAAGGGTTTTCAATATTTCACCACAAGCTAATTTTACCTATGTGATCAAAATAAAAATGATGAGAGAATTTTTTTTAAATTATTTTATGCTTAAAGTCGGAGAAGGCAATGGCACCCCACTCCAGTACTCTTGCCTGGAAAATCCCATGGACGGAGGCGCCTGGTGGGCTGCAGTCCATGGGGTCGCTGAGTCGGACACGACTGAGCGACTTCACTTTCACTTCTCACTTTCATGCATTGGAGAAGGAAATGGCAACCCACTCCAGTGTTCTTGCCGGGAGAATCCCAGGGACGGGGGAGCCTGGTGGGCTACCGTCTATGGGGTCGCACAGAGTCGGACACGACTGAAGTGACTTAGCAGCAGCATGCTTAAAGTATAGGATGTTTTTTCTCTTTTGAAATTTGATTCTCAAGAATCAATTCACAAAATAAATAATTTAATATGATATCTATGAAATTTAATATGATACCTATGAAAAGAAAGCATAAATATAACCAATTTCTACCCCATACATTAAACTCACTTACATGACAGTAATTACATTTAACTTTCAAAAAATTCACACTAAAAGATGTAAGTTAAAAACAAATTACCCTTATTCCTTTACAAAGGAATCTAAATATTGTTTTTCTTATTGCTATAACTCTTATTTTTCCTTAAACAACTCATATCAAGTTTTATCTATATCTAATCTTAATCTAAGATATATGATTTGGCCTAATCCTGGTGGCTCAGTGATCCACCTCAATGCAGGAGACACAGATTTGATCCCTGGGTCAGGAAGATCCCCTGGAGGAGAGCATGGCAACCAACTCCAGTAGTCTTGCCAAGAAAATCTCACGGACAGAGGAGCCTAGCTGGCGACCATGGGCCACAAGAGTCAGGCACAACTGAAGCTACTGAGCATGCACACACACCCCATCTGCTGACATCATCTTTTAGCATCATAAAGCACTCAGTTTAAAAGGAAATTATAGTAGACGGTGGCCATTTAAAAATGAAAACTGGAATGACTTTTCTCAACAGCTTTTTATATGGACCTACTCCTTTTGAAAATTACTTTTAAAAAATGCCAGCATGACCTATTCTGAACTATCCTCAGGCCAAGTTATCTTACTACTTAAGTGGGAAAGAGAAAGACATGAGCAGAATTAACTATTCATCCAAAAACATAATTCTATAAATAATTTCAAGTCAATGCATTTTTAAAGACTCAGCAATAGGGATGACAAATTTCATCTTAAACACCAATTCCAAATGATAACTATCTAAAGTACTCTGTTAAGAGAATTTTAAAACTAAGTCCATTAAGCACCATTTCCCAACAGAATGGTAGATGTTGCATAGAAGACATTAATGTTAGAGTTTCTTAATGCTAAAGAACATTTGACCAAATCATACAAAAACTAAATGATTTTGAGCAAGTTACTTGAATCTCACAGTCTCATTTCCACCCTCTACAAAATAAGAAGAATCTTAACTACATCCAGAGTTTGCTATAAGAATAACATGTTAACATAAAACAACACATAAAATGCTAAGTTTAAAAGTGCTCTGTAAAGTGTAGAGAAATGCACAATACAATTTTTCATTATTGGAATTTTTGCCTCTTTAATATATCTACTCAGAATTCTGAGAAGTTGTTCTTACCAAGTTAGCAGCACTCACATTTGAAATATCTGAAGGATCCATTTCACTTTCTATTCTTGCCTTTTCTGCTGAAAAACTGTCTTCACTTGCTTGCAAAGAAGGTGTGTCAGCTTGCTGAATAACTGAAACACACTCTGTATCAATGTGAACAGCAGGTATTTCAGGAGTTTGAACAGAATTGTCTGGTAAGAAACTACTCCCAGAGTTCCTGACATCATCCAGTGTACTCACTGTGAACTAACAAAACAAATTGTAGAATGAGTCAGAGGTAACAAAAAATACTCACCAACTATTTCACTCTAGAAAAGCCGATTCTGCTTAATCCACCAACTGTGAAGCAGCGGTTGGCTGGCTAACAGACCAATCACTCATTATTTTGTTACGTTTCAAGTGTTAGAAAAGAAACGTTAAGCAGCCATAAATTTTATTTGCATATCTACTACATTTAACGATACTCAAGTGTTTTAAGAAATTAAGCAATATATGTTGCAATTGCATTTTATTAGGCTGATTCCTGATGGCTATACTATATGCTTCACAAAAGAAATCTAGTCACAAGTATAATAAATATTATGCTTTATGTTCAAATAACTAAAGGTATTTACATAGTTTTTATGAAAACTAATATCAAATGAAGGCACTTCTCACCAAATATGTACTTTAAAGGCATTTTACTCAAAACATGGAACTCACTCTCTTTAGATAACATTAACACAACCTCAAAGCATCTTTCATGAAGACTCACATGGTACATAATAACAAATCTTAGATCTAAAAGAAAAATACACCATAAAAAGTAGAGCATATGTCAGCAAGCAATCTCCTTAAGCAATTCATATTCTTTAGACTTCAATAGCCTCTCCATTCCCCTTTAAGAATACTTAACACAAAAGCAACAGAAATGTGAAAAACATCTAGAACAAATACAACTTTTGCTTAGGAAAAATACATTACATCTTTTAAAAATTTTAGAATTTAGTGAAAGAAACAGGACTTTATTTTCACTTTCTAACAGAGTACAGAAATAATGGCACTATGCTTTTCGTTACTCAGAGTAATGAACTCCAAGGAGAAGAACGAAAAATCTAAAGTTGTGAATTTAAAACTCACACCACTACTTAAATAAACATCAGATAAACACTGCAGTGGCCATAAAAACCCCAGTTTGATATAGTATTTATGTAAATATTAAACTTGGCCAAGTCTTATAAACTACTTTAAAAATTCTACTATTGGTTATAATTTTAAAGTGTCCCAAAGTGTTCATTTTAGCATACGCATTATTCAAATAGCATCACAATGTTTACATTGCTATCAACATTATCCATACATCAGTCATCATGGTTTATAATCTTTTCAGTAATATTTATATTAGCATTACTGATCTTTACAATATAGTCAATCCTGTTTATTAAAAAACCAGTATCAACTTAAATAATAGAATCAAAGCTAAATTATAAAGTAATGGTCAAAATATATGAATATGCTAATTTCATTTTCAGAATGAGAGTGGAGAAAACATAGCTATTAATATTAGCTTGGCCACCATAAGCAGTGAACTTTTATACTGAAATAATTCAGCAATAATTACTCATAAGCTCTATGTATAGACTATTTCTAAAATCTCAAAATCATGTAAGCTTATTCTTTACACAAAATTAGCACATTTTTTATAATGTTAAATTTTATAGTTAAAATATATGTTAGCAAAAATGCTAAATGTTGGTTAAGTGATGTAAAAAGTGATTTCTTCATCAAACTTACCTACATTTACAAGTTTCTTACAGTTTTACCCAACAGCTATGTACTGATAAACTTACTATGTGCCTATGACTCTGCTCCATATTATGGGAAATTAAAAGGCAATATGGGCTTCCCTGGTGGCTCAGATGGTAAAGAATCCACCTGCAATGCATGCGACCTGGGTTTGATCCTATGGTTGGGAAGATAACTTGGAGAAGGGAATGGTTACCCACTCCAGTATTCTTGCTTGGAGAATCCCATAGGCAGAGGAGCCTGGCAGGCTACAGTCCATAGGGTTGCAAAGAGTCAGACACGACTAAGTGACTTTCACTTTCACACTTTCATAAGATTCTACCCACAAGGAGTTTTCAATCTCATGTGGGCATAAAACATATACACATTAAATAGTTATAAAACATTAAGAATAATGCAGGATTAAGAGCTATTATTATCGTTAAGAAAAAAAACATGGGAGTCTAAAAATAAATATTCTACAGGTAAAAAGAAGAAAAATTTAAAAAGCTACTATTCTGGACTGAGAAGTATTACAGTTACTTTACAACTTTTTTCTTAGTCTCTGTACCCATATCAAACAATCTCATATTTCACTAATGATTTTGCAGAAAACTATACTAAGTGAACATAAATCTTTCTGTAAACAAATATCTTTCAAAAATGCATTGCTTAATCAAACAAGTAAAATAAACTTCAAAAGAAGTTTGACTAAAAGAAAAAGGACTGGGGATATTAATCTTAAGGAATTATTTTAAATATTAGCAAATCACTCTATACTTGGACTGTAGAAAACAAAAGTAGAGCAAGTGAAAAATGATTCTTACTTTCGTCACTTTAAATAACACCTCATATGAAGCAGGAGGACATCACTTTAACCAAGTAATCAAAGTCAACAAACATGGGCAAATTGGTATGATATGTCTTTAGATGTGAGGTTGACAATCGCTTTATTTTTGTCTAAAATGCATAAGCTACAGTGAATAATGAATAAAGAAATGGAAGAACATTGTACCAAAAAAATCTGCAATGTATTCTTCAAAAAAATGAATCTCATGAAAAATAAAGACAGGGTGAGTAACTGATGCTGGTTAAAGATATTAAAGAAACAAAGTCAAATACAATGTATGATTCTAAACTGCATCGTGAATCAGGGAAAAAATTTCTGTGAAGAAATTACTGGGGCAACTGGAATTCTTGAATATGACTATAAGTTTAGGTATCAATATTATATAAATGTCAAATTCCCTGAATTTTATTATTATAGTGTGGTTATGGAAAAAAGTTTTCTGTTCTTTGGAGATACATGCTGTAGAATTTAAAGTTGAATGGCTGTGATGTTTGTACATTACTTTCAAATGTAACACGTAAATAAAGAGAGAAAAGAAACTGTGGCAAAATGTTAATCTATGAATCTAGGAAAAGGATACCAAAGGGTTCATTATTCTATTCTTGCAGCTTTTCTATATATCTGAAATTTTTCACAATAAAAGTAAAACAATGAAGTAGAAAAATTAAGACATTCCTACATATATATATATCCCATATAAAAAGCAGTAAAAGGACTTTCAGAATGTACTACCTGGGTTCTTTCTGCAAGAGGATGATCACATGAGTGTACTGGGTCCTTGGGCCGAGGTTCTATAGTATTAGAAAGTTCATCTCCAACAAATTCACTTTTCTGTATGCTTTCGTCAGGCAAAAGATGTACATTTTCTTTATCACTGTCATCCTTTGATCTTAATTCTTCTGTTGGTAATGAAGCTTTTGGCATCACTGCTGTTGATCGTGAACGAACAGGCCTTCCTCTCTGAACAGTTTCCCATCCTTCAGCATCTTTCCGTTCTATGCAGTTGAGGGAAGAAAATAAATCAAGAATTATTTAGAAGATATAAAGTTTCAAAAACCTATAAAATAAAAATATTTTACAATCTAATTCTCATTGACTATAACTAAGCTATAAACATGACACTGATTACTATGCAAAGCGTATTCACGTGTGTGTGTATCTGTGTGTGTGTGTGTATTATCTAATTCCTATGACCTTACAGGGTAGGTATAATTATCCTTATCTTACAAATGATAAAACTGAGATTAAGACTGACCTAAGGCCCCACAGTCAGAAAGCAACATTTATATAATGCATACCATTACTGGTTAGGGCATAGACGCGGATTACTGTGATACTGAATGGTTTGCCTTGGAAACAAAGAGAGATCATTCTGTTGTTTTTGAGACTGCATCCAAGTACTGCATTTCAGACTCTTTTGTTGACCATGATGGCTACTCCATTTCTTCTGAGGGATTCTTGCCCACAGTAGTAGATATAATGGTCATCTGAGTTACATTCACCCATTCCAGTCCATTTTAGTTCACTGATTCCTAAAATGTCGATGTTCATTCTTGCCATCTCCTGTTTGACCACTTCCAATTCGCCTTGATTCATGGACCTAACAGTCCAGGTTCCTATGCAATATTACTCTTCTATGGCATTGGACTTAACTTACATCACCAGTCACATCCACAACTGGGTACTGTTTTTGCTTTGGCTCCGTCTCTTCACTCCTTCTGGAGTTATTTCTCCACTGATCTCTCATAGCATGTTGGGTACCTACCGACCTGGGGAGTTCATCTTTCAGTGTCCTATCTTTTTGCCTTTTCATGCTGTTCATGGGGTTCTCAAGGCAAGAATACTGAAGTGGTTTGCCATTCGCTTCTCCAGTGGACCACATTTTGTCAGAACTCTCCACCATGACTTGTCTATCTTGGGTAGCCCTACAAGGCATGGTTCATAGTTTCACTGAGTTAGACAAGGCTGTTGTCCATGTGATCAGTTTGGTTAGTTTTCTGTGGCAGAAAGTGAAGAACTAAACAGCCTTTTGATGAAAGTGAAAGAGAAGAGTGAAAAAGTCTATTTAAAACTCAACATTCAGAAAACTAAGATCATGGCATCTGGTCCCATCACTTCATGGCAAATAGAAATACTATGTGCTACCACTGTTATAAGTGCCTTAGATATAACTCTTTTAATCTTTCCCTAAGATCAGTACTATCATTCCCATATTACCAATGAGGAAACTGAGACAAAAGGTAAAGCCAAGATGCAAATCCAGGAAAACTGGTTCTGATGTCAATGGTCTAATGGATATGTAAAAACTGCCTCTCCATCTTTCAGAATCCAAACGTAGGCCTAGCTCCAAAGTCCAAGTACTTTTCCCTTTAGTACCAAAAGAACACTAACTTAGCAAAAAAGGAAAAAAAACTATTTTAATGATCATAAGATTATAGAATTTTAATTGAATGAACACTCAAGGATCTAGTTCAGTATTTTACCATACACATAAAAAAATGAGGGCCTATGTCCAAAGACACAGAGCAAAATAGCCCAAAATAAATATGAATCTTCTACTATAATGGTTCAAAATGTCACAACCTGAGGTATATAAATATACAGTTAATAGCCATAATTTTTAAAATTTTATAGGCTAAAATGTAGCATGTCAAAATTAATATGAAGATATCTAGTTCTAGTCAAGATGGAGTAGACTGACGTGCATTTCCAAGTCCTCCTTCTTACAACTAAGAACTCTGGAAAAACACACAAAATAAGCACAGGAAGATTTTAAAAGACAGAAAGAGATAGGTGGACTGCCTAGTGACCCTGGGAGTTAAAAGCAGCATAGTAATGAGTTCTCTGTGTTTCCTAATTGTTTCCTATATATGACAGGATGGTACAAAGGCCTCCAACCCAGAAAGAACAGAACAGGCATCAGCAAAACTGTTTTGACAAGCCAAAGGGCAGAGAAAACGATGACCTAAGAAAATAATCATTTTGGCAATCCTCCTTCTATTCAGCCAACCATCCGTTGGCTTGTACCTCATGGTTTCCATAGGGGTAAGGAGAGAGTTGAACTTCCATTGCCCACGTGGTAGAAATAGATGGTCCAACTCCCTCACCAAAACAGTGTCAACAAAGTTGAACAGTGAGCTGAGTTTCTACCTCCAAATGACATTAAACAAGGCAGTAGGAACTGGATTAGTCAGCACTCTACTTTTCCCCACCCTTAGTGTCAGTGGGGAGAAGGAAATGGCAACCCACTCCATCGTTCTTGCTTGGAGAATCCCAGGGACGGGGGAGCCTGGTGGGCTGCCGTCTATGGGGTCGCATAGAGTCGGACACAACTGAAGCGATGCAGCAGCAGCAGCAGTGTCAGTGGGAAACTGAGCAGCAGTGAGACTTAACGAGGTAGTGAGAGTCAGAACTGGTAGACACTGATCCGCCCTACTGATGCGTAAGGGTCCAATGCTGGGCACAGCCTCTACCTTCATCCAACATCAAAGACACACAGAATGAGTCAATATTCTGATCTTCCCCACCCCCAGGTTTGGCAGGTCCCATATAGAAAGCTGAGCTTTCACCCTCACCAACATCACCGCTACAGAATAAAGTAGTAGAAGACACATTTACTCAGCACATGGATCCCATTTCACCTTGTGATAATGCCAGCAGGACCCACCAGAAAGCTAAGATTCCACTCCACCTTACACAGATAAGTCGGGAGTCAGTCCTCCCTTCACTTTGGCACTCCATCGTGTCAGTGAGGGTACAGAAGAGAACTGAGCTGCCTCCAGGAGCAGCCAAGGAAGTAGTGAAAGTTAGTCTCCAATTTTGCTGAAAAGGTATCAGGGAATATCTTAAATGGAGCACAAAGGACCTGTATGCCAACAACAAAAGAGGTAACATTTGTGTGAGTGGAGTCCCAGAAAGAGAGGAGGAAGAGTGTAGGACTTAAAAAGTATTTAAAGCAAGAACGAATAAAAACTTTCCAAACTTAGTGACAGATATAAAACTAAAGGAACTAAAAAGATATCAAACTAAAAGAACTAAGAAATCCAAAGAAACTGATGCTAAAATATATCAAAATGAAAGCTCTGAAAAGAAAAAACAAAGAAAAATTCTTAAAAGAAGCCATGGTAGGGGGACAAGAAGCCATAGGGAAAAGATAAATCATCTTTAGCAGAACATCAGTTTTAATGACAGCAAATTTCTCTTCTGAAACACTGAAGGCCCGGAGGAAGTGGCACAACTTTCAAGGACTGAAAGAACTGTCAATCGCAAATTCTATAATCAGTGAAACTATGCTTCAGGAATGAAGAATAAATAAGGCATTCTCAGATGAAAAGAAAACTAAGCAAATGTGTCACTAGCAAACCAGCCCTTAAAGGATGACCAAAGGAAATTCCCTAAAGAGAAACTAAATAAGTTTTAACAAAAAGAACATGGACCAAATTCTCCAACCCAAAGACTCAGAGTGGCATACTAGATAATAAAACAAAAGCATACAGTTATAACTGGAAATGGAACAACACACTGGTTCCAAATAGGAAAAGGAGTACGTCAAGGCTGTATACTGTCACCCTGCTTATTTAACTTATATGCAGAGTACATCTTGAGAAAGGCTGGGCTGGAAGAAGCACAAGCTGGAATCAAGATTTCAGGGAGAAATATCAATAACCTCAGATATGCAGATGACACCACCCTTATGGCAGAAAGTGAAGAACTAAAGAGCCTCTTGATGAACATGAAAGAGGAGAGTGAAAAAGTTGGCTTAAAGCTCAACATTCAGAAAACTAAGATCATGGAATCTGGTCCCATCACTTCATGGCAAATAGATGGGGAAACAGTGGAAACAGTGGCTGACTATTTTGGGGAGCTCCAGAATCACTTCAGATGGTGATTGTAGCCATGAAATTAAAAGATGCTTACTCCTTGGAAGGAAAGTTATGACCAACCTAGACAGCATATTAAAAAGCAGAGACATTATTTTGCCAACAAAGGTCCATCTAGTCAAAGCTATGGTTTTTCCAGTGGTCATGTATGGATGTGAGAGTTGGATTATAAAGAAAGCTGAATGCTGAGGAATTGATGCTTTTTGAACTGTGGTATTGGAGAAGACTCTTCAGAGTCCCTTGGACTGAAAGGAGATCGAACTAGTCAATCCTAGAGGAAATCAATCCTGAATATTCACTGGAAGGACCGATGCTGAAGCTGAAGCTCCAATACTTTGGCCACCTGATGCAAAGAGCTGACTCATTAGAAAAGACCCCGATGTTGGGAAAGACTGAAGGCAGGAGGAGAAGGGGATGACAGAGGATGAGATGGTTGGATAGCATCACCAACTCAATGGACATGAGTTTGAGCAAGCTCCAGGAGACGGTGAAGGACAGGTAAGCCTGCAGTGCTACAGTCCATGGGGTTACAAAGCGTCAGACACGACCGAGGAACTGAACAACAATAGGCCATGCCATTACATATTCACTACGTGGAAGATATTTTATTTCAAAGGAAAAAAATACTTACAAAATGCTCATTCTTGTGACTAGTATAGTAACTCATCTTATTTTTTAAATATTGTGACTATGTTACTACATTTATATTATACTTTAAAATAAGGACTAGATGGAACCTGTTATCTTTTATTTGAAAAATCTGCATTTTGAAATCTGCAAGGGGAAAGCATGCTTAAATTTTTTGTTGTTTTCTTAAACTTTTTACTACTTTTTCATTATTTTATTATTTATTATATTTATATATTTTATTATGAAGATTTTCAAATACAGTACACAGAAAATAGTATTATGAATTCCCCACTCTAATCATTAAGCTTCAATAATTATCAACATTCCGCTCCTCTTATTTCTTCTTCCCTATTGTTTTTTCTGAAATATTTTTTTTAATTTTATTTATTTTTGGCAGTTCTAGGTTTTCGTTGCTGTGAAGGCTTTTCTCCAGTTGCAGAGAGCAGGGGTTGCTCTCTAGTTGAGGTACCTAGGTTTCTCACTGGTGTGGCTTTCCTTGTTGTGGAGCGTGAGCACTAGGGTGTCAGTCTCAGCAGCTGTTGCCCACAGGTTCGGCAGCTGTGGCTTCCGGGCTCTAGGGCACAGGCTTCGTAGTTGTGGCGCACAGGCTTAGTTGCTCCGCAGCATGTGGGACCATCCCAAATCAGGGATCAAACCTGTGTCACTTGGTTTGGAAGGCAGATTTTTTTTTCCCCAGAGCCACCAGGGAAGCCCTGTAATATTTTAAAACAAATCCTAGAAACATCACTTCTCCTGGAAATATTCAGTATGTGTCCTTTTTTTTCTTTAATACACTTTTTTAAAACATCAGATTTTTTTCTTTCTGGCTTTGCTGGCTCTGCTGTGCAGGCTTTTCTCTAGTTGTGGGGAGCAGCTACTCTTTGGCTGTGGTACACGGGCTTCTCATTGCAGTGGCTTCTCTTGTGGAGCACAAGAGAAGGGCGTATGTGGCTTCAATAGTTGAGGCACATGGGCTCTGGATCACAGGCTCAACAGTCGTGACACAGAGGCTTAGCTGCTCTGCAGCATGTGGGATCTTCCCCATCAAGGATCAAAACCTGTGTCTCCTACTTTGGCAGGCAGAATTTTTACCACTGAACCACCAGGGAAACCCAGTATATGTCTTTAAAAGATAGAATTTTTAAAATATAACAACATCATTAATATAAACAGCAAAATCAACACACAGAAATCCCTTGCATTCCTATACACTAATAATGAGAAAATAGAAAGAGAAATTAAGGAAACAATTCCATTCACCATTGCAACGAAAAGAATAAAATACTTAGGAATATATCTACCTAAAGAAACTAAAGACCTATATACAGAAAACTATAAAACACTGGTGAAAGAAATCAAACAGGACACTAACAGATGGAGAAATATACCAAGTTAATGGATCAGAAGAATCAATATAGTGAAAATGAGTATACTACCCAAAGCAATCTACAGATTCAATGCAATCCCTATCAAGCTACCAGCGGTATTTTTCACAGAACTAGAACAAATAATTTCAAGATTTGTATGGAAATACAAAAAACCTCGAATAGCCAAAGCAATCTTGAGAAAGAAGAATGGAACTGGAGGAATCAACCTGCCTGACTTCAGGCTCTACTACAAAGCCACAGTCATCAAGACAGTATGGTACTGGCACAAAGACAGAAATATAGATCAATGGAACAAAATAGAAAGCCCAGAGATAAATCCACACACCTATGGACACCTTATCTTCGACAAAGGAGGCAAGAATATACAATGGAGTAAAGACAATCTCTTTAACAAGTGGTGCTGGGAAAACTGGTCAACCACTTGTAGAAGAATGAAACTAGATCACTTTCTAACACCACACACAAAAATAAACTCAAAATGGATTAAAGATCTAAACGTAAGACCAGAAACTATAAAACTCCTAGAGGAGAACATAGGCAAAACACTTTCCGACATAAATCACAGCAGGATCCTCTATGATCCACCTCCCAGAATACTGGAAATAAAAGCAAAAATAAACAAATGGGATCTAATTAAAATTAAAAGCTTCTGCACAACAAAGGAAACTATAAGCAAGGTAAAAAGACAGCCTTCTGAATGGGAGAAAACAATAGCAAATGAAGCAACTGACAAACAACTAATCTCAAAAATATACAAGCAACTTATGCAGCTCAACTCCAGAAAAATAAATGACCCAATCAAAAAATGGGCCAAAGAACTAAACAGACATTTCTCCAGAGAAGACATACGGATGGCTAACAAACACATGAAAAGATGCTCAACATCACTCATTATCAGAGAAATGCAAATCAAGACCACAATGAGATACCATTTCACACCAGTCAGAATGGCTGCGATCCAAAAGTCTACAAGCAATAAATGCTGGAGAGGGTGTGGAGAAAAGGGAACCCTCTTACAGTGTTGGTGGGAATGCAAACTAGTACAGCCACTATGGAGAACAGTGTGGAGATTCCTTAAAAAATTGCAAACAGAACTGCATTATGACCCAGCAATCCCACTGTTGGGCATACACACTGAGGAAACCAGAATTGAAAGAGACACGTGTACCCCAATGTTCATCGCAGCACTGTTTATAATAGCCAGGACATGGAAGCAACCTAGATGTCCATCAGCAGATGAATGGATAAGAAAGCTGTGGTACATATTAAAAAGAATACATTTCAATCAGTTCTAATGAGGTGGATGAAACTGGAGCCTAATATACAAAGTGAAGTAAGCCAGAAAGAAAAACTCTGATACAGTATACTAACGCATATATATGGAATTTAGAAAGATGGTAATGATAACCCTGTATGTGAGACAGCAAAAGAGACACAGATGTATAGAACAGTCTTTTGGACTATGTGGGAGAGGGCAAGGGTAGGATGATTTGGGAGAATGGCATTGAAACATGTATAACATCATATATGAAACGAATTGCCAGTCCAGGTTCGATGCATGATACTGGATGCTTGGGGCTGGTGCATTGAGATGACCCAGAGGGATGGTACGGGGAGGGAGAAGGGAGAGGGGTTCAGGATGGAGAACACGTGTGTACCTGTGGTGGTTTCATGTTGATGTATGGCAAAACCAATACAATATTGTAAAGTAATTAACCTCCAATTAAAATAAATAAATTTATATTTTAAAAAACTCAAAAAAATCAAGCTCATAAAAACCAAATACACAAAAAGAAAAAAACAACTAAATTATGAAATTAAGTTTAACAAAAGATTTTTGATTCTAGATAATTTAACTGGCTCACCCTTAGGAACACTATGATTAATTACTTTATAAAGAAAAACAGCCCTTTTTGAAAGCTTCTTTATAGAAAAAAATACTGCTTAAAACTTGGACCTAATCCATTAACCAACAAGATGGCCAATACAAACATTATCACACAATTTTTTTAAAAAACCTGAAATAAATGAAGCAGTTCAAAAGAAAAGTATATCTAAATAGAAACTATAACATAGGTCTATTAAACACTAAGAAATTAGGTGTGGACAAATTACATTTTTAACGAAAACTTCAGTAAAAACTATATTGAAAAATCATTCCCATAAATAAGGATGCTGCTACTGCTAAGTCGCTTCAGTCGTGTCCGACTCTGTGCGACCCCATAGACGGCAGCCCACCAGGCTCCCCCATCCCTGGGATTCTCCAGGCAAGAACACTGGAGTGGGTTGCCATTTCCTTCTCCAAAAATATACTTCTTAAAAACAGTAAATCATTATTTAAACTATCAGAGAACTTCTAAATACTTAAAATAATTTCAGAGATGTGCCCAAAGCTCAAAACTGTATTTCCCACCACTGTTTTTACACTCCAGAATTTTCACAAATGTCATTAATAAAGTAGTATTAAATTCAAGTAAATAAAACCAATAATTAAAAAAGCACTGGGATAATCCTAACCTAATTGTTATCATTTTTATTTAGCACTGTATTTAATTCACTAATATTTTGTTCGTGTTCAAGATAAAATGTTGCTTTATTGTAATATCCTTTTAGGTTTTGATATTAAGGTTATAAAATGATCTCTCTTTTCTTCTGAGGAAGAGTTTCTTTAAGATTGAAGCTATCTTTACCTAAAATCTATGGAAGACTTCACAAGTGAAGCCATCGTGACCCAGAATTTTCTTTATGAAAAAATGTTTCACTATTAACCCATTCTCTTTTATACTTATAAGTTCCTTCAAGTTTTTCTAATTCTTGCTATGCAATTTTTGTTACATTTTCCAAGTTATTTATCAATTTCTTCTAAGTTTCTAAATTTAGTGTATAATATTGGTCATAATTTTAATATTTGTGGGGTCTCTGTCAATGATGCCCTTGTTTCATTCCTGATACTAGGCCTTGTCTCCTTTTTTTCTTGCTATTACTAGAAATCTGTTAATTTTATTAGTTTATCTGAATAATAACATTTTGGCTTTGTTAATTTCTCTGTGTTCTCACCTATAAACCTTTTCTTTCCATGTTCCTTGGGTCTAACTTGTTCTTTTCCAATTTCTTGAGATGGACAAAATGTAGATTATAGGTTTTCCTTCTTTGTAGTTGGTATAATTGAGGCTAGAAATTTTCCTCAAAGCATAGCTTTAACCAGATCCAAAGATTTTTAAATGTTCATTTTCTTTCAACTGACATTTTCTAATTTTATCGTGACTTCTTCCCTGACTTGTGGACTTTTCAGAAACATATTCCAAATCTATAAAAATTTGAAAATTGCACAGCTATCTTTTTATAATTAATTTCTAACTTCATTCCACTGTGTTCAGACAGAATGAGTTCAATCATCTAACAGCTGTTGAAACGTTTAATGGCTCAGCATGTCAATTTTGGTAAATGTTCCATGTGTGCTTGAATATGTATTTCAATTTACAGTTACAGCCGTAAGAAAGTAAGTAGCCTGTATTAAAATTAATCTCCCTGTCAAACACAACTGCAAGAGCGAGGCAAAATATATAAATGAATTGCTTAAAGGCACTGGAAAGCAACCAATATAGGCAAGATTTGAGGAATTACAATTCCTGAGAATAGAGGCAACAATATGAGATCCACATTCACCCTAGAATTTTCCCTGAAGACTGCTGGAATTTACAGGGCAGGCAAAGTGACTCCTTGTAGAAACCACCAGTCCCATCTAGCTCAGACAGATACTGAGTTAGTTCATTGAATCTTAAGCAACTGGGACTTCAAGGAAAAATAATCATGGAGAGCAGGGAACTGAAGAAGAGTAAGCCAAAAGAAATCTGCATTCAATCTTCCCTTAAAAAGTCTGACAACTGCTAAGCTTTGCATATACAAGGCAAGACTCCAAGAAATCCAGAAGAAAACAGCAGCTGGGGTGCTAAGGAGCTAAGCAGATATTGTAGCAACTGCATGGTGCTGAGGAAACAAAAGCTGGAATTCAGGAATGAAGTGGTATTGGCAAACACCCCAGGTTTTCAGTTAAAACCCCAAAAGGAATAAGAAAAAACTAAAACATATCAGCTTTAATAAAACCTCAAGGCAAACCCTGACAGGATTAAGGTGCTCTGTTTGTTCTCTTATCGCCATAAAAAAATACAGTTTTAGAAAAAGCCCTTGTAACCTTTAATACACAATGTTAAACATTCAATTAAATATGTGGCATACTAATAAAATAACTGAATAATAAATGAACAACAAAAAACTGAAAATTCCCTAAAAATGTTTTTCAAAGTAACAAATCCATGGATAGTTCAGACATTTTACTTCTCAAAATTTCTAAATAGCTGTTATTAATATATTCAAGAAAATATGGATTAGACATACACAACAGAGGATTAGTGCAATAACTAAAATACATATCAATAAAAAGTTTCCAGACTGAATTATCGGAATGGAAAAAAGAAAGCATTATTTGTCAGACGTATCAATTACATAAAGCTAACTAATCAAGTTGTTTGGATTTTTAAATTTACTGATCTTTATCTATATGTACTATCAGTTGAGATAGTTATGTTAAAATCTCCTGGTATAAATATAGACTTTTTTCAATTTTTCCATTCCTGTCTCTTATACACATCTAGATGTGTATAAGAGACAGCCAAGATGCAAATCCAGGAAAACTGGTTCTGATGTCAATGGTCTAATGGATATGTAAAAACTGCCTCTCCATCTTTCAGAATCCAAACGTAGGCCTAGCTCCAAAGTCCAAGTACTTTTCCCTTTAGTACCAAAAGTACACTAACTTAGCAAAAAAGGAAAAAAAACTATTTTAATGATCATAAGATTATAGAATTTTAATTGAATGAACACTCAAGGATCTAGTTCAGTATTTTACCATACACATAAAAAAATGAGGGCCTATGTCCAAAGACACAGAGCAAAATAGCCCAAAATAAATATGAATCTTCTACTACAATGGTTCAAAATGTCACAACCTGAGGTATACAAATATACAGTTAATAGCCATAATTTTTAAAATTTTATAGGCTAAAATGTAGCATGTCAAAATTAATATGAAGATATCTAGTTCTAGTCAAGATGGAGTAGACTGACGTGCATTTCCAAGTCCTCCTTCTTACAACTAAGAACTCTGGAAAAACACACAAAATAAGCACAGGAAGATTTTAAAAGACAGAAAGAGATAGGTGGACTGCCTAGTGACCCTGGGAGTTAAAAGCAGCATAGTAATGAGTTCTCTGTGTTTCCTAATTGTTTCCTATATATGACAGGATGGTACAAAGGCCTCCAACCCAGAAAGAACAGAACAGGCATCAGCAAAACTGTTTTGACAAGCCAAAGGGCAGAGAAAACGATGACCTAAGAAAATAATCATTTTGGCAATCCTCCTTCTATTCAGCCAACCATCCGTTGGCTTGCACCTCATGGTTTCCATAGGGGTAAGGAGAGAGTTGAACTTCCATTGCCCACGTGGTAGAAATAGATGGTCCAACTCCCTCACCAAAACAGTGTCAACAAAGTTGAACAGTGAGCTGAGTTTCTACCTCCAAATGACATTAAACAAGGCAGTAGGAACTGGATTAGTCAGCACTCTACTTTTCCCCACCCTTAGTGTCAGTGGGGAGAAGGAAATGGCAACCCACTCCATCGTTCTTGCTTGGAGAATCCCAGGGACGGGGGAGCCTGGTGGGCTGCCGTCTATGGGGTCGCATAGAGTCGGACACAACTGAAGCGATGCAGCAGCAGCAGCAGTGTCAGTGGGAAACTGAGCAGCAGTGAGACTTAACGAGGTAGTGAGAGTCAGAACTGGTAGACACTGATCCGCCCTACTGATGCGTAAGGGTCCAATGCTGGGCACAGCCTCTACCTTCATCCAACATCAAAGACACACAGAATGAGTCAATATTCTGATCTTCCCCACCCCCAGGTTTGGCAGGTCCCATATAGAAAGCTGAGCTTTCACCCTCACCAACATCACCGCTACAGAATAAAGTAGTAGAAGACACATTTACTCAGCACATGGATCCCATTTCACCTTGTGATAATGCCAGCAGGACCCACCAGAAAGCTAAGATTCCACTCCACCTTACACAGATAAGTCGGGAGTCAGTCCTCCCTTCACTTTGGCACTCCATCGTGTCAGTGAGGGTACAGAAGAGAACTGAGCTGCCNAAAAAAAAAAATCTCTCTTTAAAATGCTTCCTGTCTACTCCATATTCTCTGGTTACTCTAAAAATACTAATTTTGATTTGAATAGGATATGTATAGAATATCTTTCATCTTTCTCTTTTTCTTTTGACTTTTCCAAATTTTTAATTTGGAATACAGGTTTATTTTTAATACAGCTTTATAATTTTTGTTTTTAAAATTTAGTATTTAGATCATTGATATTTAACGTAGGGACTGATATAATTGCATTTACTTCTAATACACTACAATTTGTTTTTTGTTTGTCTTATCTGTTTTGTGTTTCTTTTTTCCTCTTCTCTGGTTTTCTTTTGGATTAATCAAAAGGATTATTAGTTGAACATTCTTTTATTCTTCTTTTCTGCTTTCTTGAGTTCATAACACATCCTTGACTTATATCTAATACAAATTATTTTGTAACTTCCTAGATAATGCTAGATAATACTACATAATGTAAACTCCATTTTTCTGCTCCTATCTTTTGAATTATTGTCATAAATTTTCATTCTACATACATGTCAAGCTCCACAAGACATTGTTCCATACAGTCAATACACATTTAATGTTATCTACATGTTTACTCCTTCCAGTGTTCTTCATTCCTTCATGTAGTTCTGGGTTTCTATCTGGGATTATTTACATTCCACCTGAAGAACTCTGCAGCATTTCTTTTAGTGTAAGTCTGCTAATTACAAATTCTCTCATTTTTTATTTATCTAGAATTATCTTTATTTCACCTTCATTTTGAAGGTTATTTTTGCTGGATGTAGAATTCTATCTTGCCAGTTATTTTCTTTCAGCACCTTAATGATCTCATTCCACTCTCATCTGGCTTTTATCTGCTATGAGTTTACTGTTGCTCCTTTGTAAAGTCTTTTTCTAAAACTCTGATTATTTGCAAAGATTTTCTAGCATTTTTTGGTTAGTATTTTTAGTATATTGCATCTAGAGGAAATTTATTTTGTATTTTTCCTACTTGGAGGTTTACAACATTTCTTGAATATAAGACTTTATGTCTTTTGCAGTTCGGGAAAATCTTCAGTGATTATTACCTCCTTAAATGTTGCTTTTGCCCATTCACTCCATCCCATCACAGACTCCATTTACATGTGTGCCTCTTATGCTCTTCTCTGCATTCTATTTCTTTTCTCTTCATGATTTAACCTCAGTATTTTCTACTAACTTAGAATTAATTCAATACTAACTCTCTTAAAATTTTAAATCTCTTCTAACATGTGCAACCACATTAGCTGCTTTAAGAACTTCACATATCTTTCTGGATTCCTCTCTTACAGAGCACTGTAACCATGAAAAAAATCTGGATTGGCTGCTCCATAAACATGTACACAGCAAACATCCTGGGATCCACCACAGAATCATTACCTTTGCCTCTTCTCTGTGCTGGCTTCCCTCTAGTAGTGACAGTGTCGATGAAGTTAAAAAAAAAAAAAGTTAGGACCTTGCAAGTTTGAAAATGTCTTTAATCTACTCTCACATATAATGGATAATTTGGCTGACATAGGATTTTAGCTTTGAAATTATCTTCCTCCAGAGTTTTGAAGACATTGTTCAATTTTCTTGTGGCTTCTAGTAATTCCGCAAAAGTTGATTTTTTTTTAATTGATTCAGAATCAATTCTCATTCTTGGTCATTTGTATATAAACTGATTCTTTTCTATTTTTAGAGCCTCTCATCATCTGTATTACTCATAAATTTCCCAACAAATTTTGATGACACTCTACTTTCATCCATTACACTGGACATTTAATGGATGGCCCTTATGGTTAAAAGCTTATTATCTTCATGCTAAACAAAAGTTTCTTTAATTATTTCATGACTTCTTCCTTTATCTTTCTATAACTCACATTATTCAAATAGGGAATAGTCTCATTAACTATTTTTATATAAGAAGACTAAAACTTAACATCTTAAAATACTAATCATCTTATTTCCATGAAAGTCTGAGTTAGGAATCTGAAGAGTGCTCAGTTTTTGTTGGGGAGGTATAGGAGGGTACTCTTCTCATCTCCACATGGTGTCAGCTAGGGTGATTCAGCCGAAATCAGAGAGTTCATGATAGCCTCACCACATTCCTAAAGTTTTGATACTAGTTACTGACTGAGATAGTTCTTCTCCTGGCCACTTTCTCTTCATATGGTCTCTCATTATTCAGCAGCCTATCTTGGGCTTCTTTACAGGGCAGCTGGCTTCTAACAAGGAGAAAACTGATGCTGCAAGGACTCTTTACCAGCTAGGCTGGGGATTTACTAAACGCCACTCTAGATACATTCTACTGATCATATCAAGTCACAGGACCAACCAAAGATTTATGGGGGGAAAAACAGACTACTGATTTGACGGTGGGAGTGGATGCATGCACGTGGGTGAGAGAAACTGCCCAGACCCACTTTCACAACAGTCTACTACGATTCACAGCCTAGCTTCCAACTGCCAAAGTCTTCCAGGATTACCAGACATTCATCCAATTACAGAATTGGCCTCAAAGACCGGTATCTCATGATCTATACCAGATCTGGATGAGTTACTCAGGTGTGGGTTCTCTTGATCTGGAAACCTCACAGTTCAATAGGAGGAGAGGGTTTGAAGTGGAAGAAAAATTGAGGCATCGTAACATTATGAATAGTCTTTCACTTAACGTCTTTATTTTCAATACAATACTCCCATCTTTCAATGTAACTGGTATCCCTCAGGTCAAGTACTATCTTTTGTACCTTCTCAAGAGAATGAACCTCCAATGTTTTGCGGGGTGAGTGAGATACATCTACTCTCATCCTACTATTCAGAGTAATGAAGAATTGAGGAAGATTCAAGATTCTTCTTAACTTATAATCCCAATCTATACTCTCACTTCCAAAGATACCTGCTCACACCAATTTTTGATCTTTTGGAAGTTATGTGGAGCAAATTGGATTGCTTGACATTGACAGTTTTGCCTACTCTCAGAGCTGAGGATTCAGCTAGCTTACTCAAATGTCACCACTGGTCCTTCTACTTTCCAACTTTTCAAATTTTGCTCATATCATCTCTTCTCCTGTCTCTTTAAGTCCTTCCATATAATTTCAGTTGAGTTTGGGGGAAGAATAAGGTAACTGTGCTCACTTTGTCATCTTTAACAAAAACCAATTTTATAGCATATTATTAAAAACTTAAGTATTATAGCTACGGCAGTTATAAATTAAACTTAAGTTATACACCGTAATTCAGTGCACAGTTCAGTTGCTCAGGTCTCTTTGCAACCCCAGGAACTGCAGCACGACCAGGCTTCCCTGTCCATCACCAACTCCTGGAGCTTGCTCACAGTGCACAACAGTGCATCAAAACCCCAAAATGGAAAACTAAAGTGGTCAAAAACAAAATTCCCTGGTACATTAACAATATTATTTTTCAGTTTAGTCATAATTAAGATCAACCATTTCACTTCAACCAAATGGGTCACACTCATAAATACTGCTTTAAACAAAACTATAATGCATCTGTAACATCTTACAGAAAAACTCAAATGAACTTTTTGGCCAACCCAATATAATTCCTTGCGGTTTTGATTTTTTAATACATTTCTCTCAGATTCTTTCAAGATACAGACACTAAGCTTTATGATTATACATTTTCCTATCTTTTCCTAATCTACTTTCTCAATAGAGAAAGCATAGGCAATATAGTCTATAAAAGTAAGGCATATATTTGAAACAAGCCAATACATCTTACTGAGACCAAAATGGAAAAAAAACAACACAATATCAGTAATGAAGGTGTTGCATTACCTTTGTTATATCCAATAAAACATTTACGAACTAAAAAGCTCCAAACAGATCTTTCATCACAGAGAAAAGAAAGCAGTATTCTCAAGTTGTCTCTAACTCATAATACAAATGCATTATTTCTTACTATCACTCTAAAATCCAAGTCTCTAAAAATGTATAAAAAAAAAATCTACCCTGGGGCTTCCCTGCTGGTCTAGCGGTTAAGAATCCACCTTGCAATGCAGGGGCCACTGGTTCAATTCCTGGTCCAGAAAGATTTCACATGCTGTGAAGCAACTAAGCTCTCGTGCCACAAGTACTGACCACATGGGTCACAACTACTGAAGCCCGTGTACCCGAGTGCCTGTGCTCTGCAACGAGAGAAGTCACCTCAACGAGAAGCCTACACGCCACAATGAAGAGTAGCCCCTCAACTGGCCACGACTAAAGAAAGCCCACACACAGCAATGAAGACCTAATACAGCTGAAAATTTTTAAAAATCCACCCTGAATTTATGTAGAAAATCCCTATGGAATAAATAAAGGTGGGTCTTTAGAATGATGGCCCTTCTATTTATTTTTGACCTTTATTTATTCTGATGGTATGGAAAACAGATACATGAGTAAAGATAAACAGGATATTATTTCAGTATTTAAATTATTAATGAAATGCATTTAAATAGTATTTAAATATTAATGAAGTACTGGCATGATATTTTAAAGTAGAGGATGAACTACTGTATTTCTTTTCTACTTTAAGTCAGAAGAGTTATAAAGGATCTTAATAAATGAATTGACAAAAGACATCATTCTCAAACTTGAGACTAGAATGATCTTCCTAAGTTTTCATATAGTTTTTAAGATTATTTTATGATTTTAGCTAAGGCAAATTAACATCACAGAAATGATGCACCCAGATAAATATATAATGCTACTATGACCAATTTCAAATAAATAGATCCACGTAAATCCACTTGTCTACTGCATAAAAAGGTTGATTCAAAACCACTTGCCATTTCTGCGGGAAGGCTTCTGCACTGCCACTGGTGGGCAAGACGGGGCAGGTGCTACCTCTGAAGAAGCAGTAGAGCCTGTATGATGAGCCTTTACCTTGTCAGCCCAACTGACCCCTGTGGGAGCCAGACGCGGGGCAGCCACTGTGCCAGATGAACCCCTATGGAGAAAATTACTGAATTTAATAAATCAAATTTATGTTAAAATTTTTAATATATATTTAATATATTTAAATTTTAAATGAATTATATGTGTGAATGTATATCCACACATACAGGATAACATACTATCATAGCAACTTAAGGCAACTATATTCATAAATATCCTGGACTAATACTTCATTAGTCCAGCATAACATATAGTATGGGAACAAACATAATATAAAAGCTGTCAAAATCTCAGTGAAATGGAGAATCTTAAAAAATATGCACATATACCTGCACATATACCCTTAGCTTTTTATTTTCATCTAAAACTCTTATTTATTAATAATATAAATGTCCATTAATTTGACCATATATCAACACAGGCACTATTAAAACAGGGTCTTTCACGGGTATTATTTCTTACGTGAACCTCAAGTATGATGCCTCATTGACAAAATGTCCAATTTTGGGTTTTTTGAAATGGAGTGATAATTTAGTGACACCTATTAAATAAGAACACAATTCTTCTCAACCTTAATAATCTCTCTAAGCTTTTATAGTTGTCCTATACACTCCTCATTTGACACCAAAAATTTAACAGTTCACTTTATCAAAGCTTCCCAAAAACTCATCCTAGTTTTCACAGAAACAATGACTCATTTTACACTCATATTTTAGTGGTTTACTTAATATTTAAGTTATGAGTTAAAATACAGACAACTTAAATAAACAAGTTTGGTAACTAACTGCAGAGTCTAAAGCATTTAACTCAACCAGTAGGAAGAGAAGTGAGTATGTATACTAAAGTCAGCCTATAAGCCACAGTTTTTCAGCATGCTTTATTATCATTTTATGATGATAATTTTAAAGGGTGTCAATTAATTCAATGATACAACATATGAAGATCAATATGAGAACTTTATTATGCATGCATTAAAGACTTTCAGTGTTAAAATAAGCCATGCACCATACAAGACTCTCTGCACAACAGACCAATGGAATGCATTATAGGGTAATTTCTCTTAAAATGGTGCTTGAATATACAAACATTTGCTTTTATTTGCTTATATATCTTTCCCCAACTCCACTAAAATTCAATTATTATAAGGCTCCAAAGTCCATTAACCTTTAACTAGGGCAATACTATCTAATAATCTCATTTAAAGCAAAAAATTGATTCTACTGAATAACACTTAATGAGCTCTTACTAAGGGCTGAGTACAATGCTAGGTGGTTGGGATACAGAAAATATGACAAACATCTTGCCTTAAAGAAGGCCATAGTGTAAGAGCAAAAAATAAACATTAAAAACTTTAACACACTGAAAATCTAATAATAATATACATATATGCAAGGCCCAGCAGTAACAGGAGATGAAACTGACCATGGACATGGAGACAGGAGCAATGAGAAGCCACGAAGAAAGAGTAAGCTTTAACCGAACAAAGATAACTGACCAAGCAAACTACTTGCTGACCCTGACACTACAAACGTTAAGACTCACTCTAAAGAACTAGAGTCCAGGCAGATATTTATTTTTAAAAGGGAATGTTGCTATGGAAATTTAAGGAAAACAACAGTGATAACTTCCACGAACAACATCATAGCTGCCAGAGGTATCAACAGCATTTTGGGCAAACAGGGGCTAACTTAAAAGGCAAAGATGGAGAATGAGAAGTCCATGGTGGGCTTTGAAAAGTTCTAATACATTCCTGGAAATCAAGAAGACCACATACATATGCTGGGTTGTGTGTAAACTCAGGAAAGGTCTGAAACAGCCCTAATCTCTCACCTCTGACTGCCCTTGAGGCTCTGAGGAAGCAGGAATTGAGAGCAAAGTTAAAACTGTAAACTCCAGAGCACTGAAGACATGGTGATCACACATAAAACTAGAAAACCACTAAACAGTGACAACAAATCCTGGAAAGTGTAGCAATCTGATCTCCAGAGCTATCACACTATACTATTTAAAATATCCAATTTTTAACAAAAGCCATAAGACATGCAAAGAAATAGGAAAGTATAGCCTACTCATGGACACACAAAAGAAAAGCAACCAAAACAAGTCCTGAAGGAAGCTTGAACGTTGGACTTACTAGACAAAGACTTTAAATGAGCTATTATAAATATGTTCAAAGAATATTTAACAACAAAACACAACCACATCTAAAAATAAAGTATAAGAAAAATGTTTCGCCAAATACAGGATATCAATAAAAATTAAATCAAATTTAAAAAATAATCACAGAGACTTTCCTAGTGGTCTAGTGGTTAAGATTTTGTGCTCCCAGTTCACAGGGCTCAGGTTTGATCCCTGGTCAAGGAAGTAGACTCCAACGCCACAACTAAAGATCCCACATGCCACAATGACAACTGAAGATCTCATGTGCTGCAACTAAGACCTGTCGCAGTCAAATAAATAAACAAATAAATACTTTAAAAGAATTACATAGGTGTTCTGGAGTTGAAAGTACAATAATGAAAATGAAAAATTCACCAGAGGGGCTCAACAGCAGAATTAAGCCTGCAAAATAAAGAATTAGCAAATTACAAAAGAGATAAATTGAGACTATCTAACCCAAAAAACAGAAAGAAAAATGAATGCAGAAATTTGAACAGAGTCTCGAAGACTGTGGAACACCGTCATGAGTAATACAATCCCAGTATGAGTGGGATTTCCAGAGGAGAGGAGAGAGAAAAAGGGACAGAAAGGGTATCTGTAGAAATAATGGACAAACACTTACCAAATTTGATGAAAAACATTTATCTACAAATCTAAAAAAGCTCTACAAACTCCACACCTGAATACATCATAATCATACTATTGAAAACATAAGACAAAGAGAGAATCTTGAGAGAACCAAGAGAGAACTGAGGTATCTTATGAAAGAATAACACCTTATATCTCATCAGAAGCCATGGAAGCCAGAAGGCAGTGAGAGGACATAGTCAAAGTGCTAAAACAGAAACACTCTCAACCAAAAATTCTATGTGCAGCAAAACTATCCTTCAGAAACCTGAAAGATAAACTAAGATATTCTCAGATAAACAAAACCTGAGAAAAACTGCTACCAGCAGACCTGCCTAATAAGATATATTAAAGACAGCTCCAGTTGAATGATAGGCCACTAGACAGTAACCTGAATCCACATGAAGAGATAAAGAGAACCACCAAAAGTAAATAACTACGTAGGTAAATACAAAAGACAGCACAAACTTATTTCTTCTTATAACTCTTTTCTTCTCTTATGTGATATAAAAGATAACTTCATAAAATAGTAATTATAAAACTGTTGATAAGATTATAATGTATAAAGATATATTACTGTCCATATGACATATAACACAGTTTATGATATATTTAGGTCATCTGTTGTGAAACTGACAATTCATGCTACTAATCATTTAGCATGAAATATGTTTCTGAGTTTTAACTTTGGGATCCTAAGTTTGAACATAAAATACTTCCTAAAAGTTAAAACTTTACTCTCCTGGATTTTAACTTTTTATTCAAACATAAACAAAAACATATACAAAGATATACTTATAGTGAAATGCAAGTTTTATAATACAAGTATACTGTCCACAAAAAATTTATTTACTATAACGTAAGCCTTAGTAGCCTTTTTTGAGTTCATCTCACCCAAAATTTAAGCTTCTTCGAGCATTTGATGTTACATTTATTCTATCTGTTGACGGACTTGGAATCACATGACGTCCTGGGGACATCTTCTTTACTTCCCATGCCAACGAAGTTGGTCTGCCAATTCAAGACACATAGAAGATTAAAAGAGAAAAGAGGCGGTGGCAGTGGTGGCAGTGGTGGCAGTGTAGGGTAACCTCATCTTTTCTCTTTGTTGTTAAGTGCATGAAAACATAAGCAGATCCCAATTTTTCCTTGGTACACTGTCTATCAGAAAGTTATTTACCATATTACCAGTAAATAATTCCAGATGATGCATGGTCCATGATTTTCCATCCACTATAGCAGGTTATGAGGTTACAAAGACACGATATAAGCTACTTATATTTTAAAAGCTTCCATACACCCAGCTAAAAACACATTAAAAAGGCAATGGTACTAATTTTGACTACTTGTATCCAGTATTGTTGGAGAGTTAAGAGTGTAGGGCAGAGATCAAGACAGACAGACAGTGCTGAGGGTTAAACTGAAGAATATACATTCATCCTCTACCTCACCCACAAGAGCAACATCATAAACATTTCACTGTTCTTTGTTAGAAAAGCTAACTATTCCTCCTCCTTCACTGGCCCCACATCAATCACTTGATAGGATGCATAATCTCTACTTGAAAAAAATTTCCCCAAGCAGTATCTTCTCTACCCTATGCCCTCAATCAGACCTCCATAACTCTTCAAATCTCCTAGCCTCTTACTCTTTATTCAATCTAGTGACTGTGATTTTTTTTTCTCTCATTAAAAAATGATACTAATTACTAGAAAACAAGAAAATTCATAAAGATGCTTATCCAAGTAAAATCTAAAGCTTTTGATAATTTATTGCCAAATCATATGGGAAATAAAATTTGATGCATGAGATGATGAATGAAAGATGGACAATGCCACCTACAGGAAATTAAAGGTTGCTTTTTATATCTGTGAGCTACCTCAAGAGGCAAAGAGAAGAAATGCTGGGAAGTTCTTAAGGTAAAAAAAGTTGCCTCAGGGATTTCTCTGGTGGTCCAGTTGTTAAGAATCCAACTTACAATGCAGAGGACATGGGTTCTATCCCTTAACAAGGAATTAAGATCTCACATGCCTAGGAGTAACTAAACCCCTGTACAACTGGAGAGCTCCTATATCACAACTACTGAAGTTTGCACGCTCTGGGGCCCACACCTTGCAACTGGAGAGTCTATGTGCCACAATGAAAGATCCTGCATGCTGCAACTAAGACCCAACGCAGCCAAATAAATAAAATGTATTTTTTTTAAGTGTTGCCTCAGGTATATTTTTGAACCATGATGCCCGGATAGGCATAGCTGTTAAGCTTGGAGTTTGCCTCAGAATCTTTCTCAATACAATCTTTAACATAGCCACTGCTAGCCTGGAATTTGCAAGCAAGAAAAAAAAACTAGCTAGCTTATATAATGCATTGACAGTTACATTACAGACCCTTTTTGGATACAAGGAACAGAAACTTCATTAAGCTAAATAAAAAAGAAAATAAAGATTTATTGCAAGGATATAAACTTAACAAGGATAAGGACATCCTCAAGGTGGCTCAAGAGGATTAGGTATGGAAGAGGCAGGCTTTAAAGCAACACTCTCAAACTCTGAAAGACCAGATGATTTCCCTCATATCTGCCCTCTCTGTACATCTATTCTGTTTTCTCTGAACCTGATTTCTTCTGCTTATCTTTTCAAGGGCAATACAGTCACCAACTCCAAATCAGCATGATGATCTGGTTCAATCCCACTAAAGAATGTATCCCCCACTCCCACCCGATCTAATCACCTATTATCAAGGGTAAAAGTGAAACTGCTTATTGCAAAGACAACCAGTTTCCTTGAATTTGGTTTCCTGGGAACCAAGACTTCCTGGATTTGTCCCTTGGGATTCCTTCACTCTCTTGGTTTCCCCCTGGAGTTAACAGACTAGGACGGGATAAAAGATGCCTTCTCAACAGGATGGCTCCACTCACTGTGAACCAAGGTTAAATCCAAGGACAAGAAGCAGCCTAGGCCTGTTTTCTCTGGGTAAAAGTGCATCACTGTAGCTTCATGTGAACTGACCCACTTCACAAAAGCTCAGGCTTCACTATAAGTCTAAACTAAATAGCAAATTGTTCTTTTGCCTGTGCACATAACCAAAATACTAAATACAGTTGGATTATCCATCTCTGGAATATGTCTCGGCTCTCCCTACTGCCCTTCCTCAAGCCTGAGTAGCCAGCGTCTAATCCATAAACTATACTGCTGAATCTCAACCTTCCCACACTACAGTCAGAAAGATCTTTAAAAAAAAAAAAAAAAAGTCTGATATGTAATTTCCTTACTTAAAAACCTTTATGGCCCAAAATAAGCACTAAAGTTTTTATCACATCTACAAAGTCCTACATAATCTGCTGTCGGCCTACCTCTCTAGGTTCATCTCAAGCTACTCTTTCCCTGTTCTATTCACTCCAGCCCTGCTAAACTCTGAACTCCTGGACTAGTCTGTGCTCTCCTGCACCTCCAGGATATCCTATACTGTCACCTCTACCTGGGATTACATTTTTCCTTTCTCCTTGTCAAGCTAACTGCTTCTTGGTATTTCTGCCTCACTGAAATATAAGCTCCTTGGGGGAAATCCTCCTGGGCTTAACAAACTGGCTGATGGTACCTTTTATTATACTCGCAAAGTATAGTATGTTTCTTTGGGATGACTCTTGGTACACAGATAAGTATTTAACCTCAGTGTTTCCTGTCAATGCACTGTGCACTTCATAAGGGCAGGACTGTGTCTGTTTTTCTTAATCACAATAGTCCCAGAGCCTGGCACTGGGACCGATTCCAGATGAAGGTGTGCTGTGTGCAGCTCCCCAGCGTGCTGACTCCAAATGAAGGTTTCTAAAATAGCTCTGATCTTTCATTATTCCCCTAATCTCATCAATTTTCCTCACTGCCTACTACCTTAAGAAGAAATACTATACTTTTCCCTACTTTACTGCCACTTGGTATGCACTCTGAACTTCTATAGCTGTCCTTATTCCCTTCATTTGAAAGGCCAACTTTATTAAAATCCATCACATTTTTTAAACACTTCTACAACCTCCTCAAAATCTTTCCTGATCTATTCCCCAAAGGAGATATGACTGTCCTCTGAACACCTATAATATTGACAATTTTTTCATAGTAATCAGTTCTATTTTATCCCACCCTTAGACTACAAATTCATGAAAGTAGTAAGTGTATCTTACTCAGCAGTTACATTTCTGTACAAGATAACAAGTGCCTTGCACTAGTAGGTACCCAATAAAATACTTGTTACTGAACTTGAAAAATGCAGCTCCCAACTTTTAAATTTAGACACCTTTCCAGTTAAGCTGAGGTCAAGTTCATTGTCAATTTTAATAAATGCTTTAGAATCTGCCAGCTGCTATAAATATAAAGACCAGAATTCATTACCTGCTTTGAGCATCTGTCTTCTCTAGCTTTTCCTGAAGTTGAATCCAGTCAATTAATGCTTTGAAATCTCTTACATAGTTATCCAGCATCATCAGCACCTCCTAATTCAATACAAACAACAAATATTATATTCCATTCTGAAACTAAAGAGCTTCAAGAAAAAAAATTTTTAAGGACTTAGGAATTAATAATTTTTACACTAATATTCCTCATTGAGGAAGCAGCAAAACCTACCGATATCTGGGGAGTGGGGGGTTATTTTCATTCTGTTTGGTAAGAAATTAGTGAAGCTCACAGTCTAAAGACCAAAAGATGGTATTGATATTCATTCTCAAGACTTTCTCAACTGAATATTCTTTTAATCTTTTTATTGCTATATTAATAAACAGAAAAGTATATGAAACATAAATGTACTGATAAATTATTTCAAAGTAAGGACTCATGCAACCACCATCCAAGACAAAAAATTTAACACTATCAGTCTCTAATAAAAGTTCCCTGATGTCCCCCTCCAAATCACTGTTCCAAAGTAACCACTGCTTTGACTTCTAATAGTTTTATTTTGCCTGATTTTGAAATTCATAACATGAACTCATAGACTATGTATTATTTTGTGGTTTCTGTCGTACATTTGTTTATTGGATTCATCCATATTGCAGAATGTACCTGCCATTCACTTACTGTCATATTCCAAGGTCATTACTGAACAGTATTCTATTAACATTTATTTACCCAATTTACAGTTTATCAGAATTTATTGGTTGGTATTTATTTTCATATTTATTTACCTAATATTTACACCATCTAATGTTGATGCACATTGAAGTAATTTCCAAATTTGGAATATTACAAGTTATATGCTATTACTCATGTACATGTTCACTGCACATATGTATTATTTCTGTTGAGTGTATGATCAAGAGTATAATTGCTGAGTCACAGAGTAAGCCTATGTTCCACTTGCATATACAGTAACAAACTGTTTTCCAAAGTGGCTGTCACACCCAGCAGCAGTGTATGTGAACACTACTTGCTGCACCCCCTCATCTATACCTGGAATTTCCATTTGGGGTCTTCTTTTTGTGTTTTTAACCTGAGCCATTCTGGCTGATGGGGCTGTAATGGTTTTGTTTTGGTTTTAGTATGTGTGTCTCTGATTATTAATTATTCTCAGCACTTTTTCATATGCCTATCAGCCAACCTCTTTTTGTAAAGTGTTTTTTCAAGACTCATCCTGTTTTTCTAGTGTCTTTCTCTTTTTGATGTGCAGAAGAACTTCTTTTGGATATGTGCCTATTGTCAATTATATGTGCAGCACATATAAGCTCGCCTTTTCACTCTCCTAATGGAATGGCATCTTTTGATGAACAGAAATTCCAAATTTTAAGGTGGTCTAATTTATGACTGTTTTATCTAAAGACTGATACTATTTATGCCATTTTTAAGTATTCTTTTCCTATCACAAGGTCAGGAAGATTTCCCCAAAATTATCTTTTAAAGCATGGGTCTGTTTCTACAGTATCTCTTCTGTTACATTGCTCTATTCTTATACCAGTAGTAAATTATCATGCATTGCTACAGCTCTAAAATAAATCTCAAAACTCAGTAAATTCTCCAACTTTATCTTTGACCTCAAAGTTGTCTAGGCCAATTCCAACCCTTTCTGCATTTCCATATAAATTTTAGAATCAGCTTATCAAGTTCCCAAGGGTAAAAAAAATAGAATTTTAATTGTATTTGCATTGATTCTATAGATGAACTGAAAGAAAACTGATATTCTTATAACATCGTTTTTCTAGTCTTTACAGATCTATATATTTATCTTACTCAGTGTATCTCAATAATGTATTATAGTTTTCTGTGTAGAGGTCTTACATATCTTTTGTTAGACTCAACCCTAAGAATAAATGGTAGTTGCTTTAAATTTTTTTTCAGTTAATGTTGATTTTCTTGGATCTCCTAAGTGTGTTTATGTGTGTGTGTGTATACATTTACATATGAATGTGATCTGTAAATAATGACATACTTATTTTTCTCCATAAGTCTCATATCTTTTATGTCTTATTCTCTTATTCCTGTGCTGGCCCAAGGCTGAAAAGAAATAAAGACAGTGGCCGATCTTATCTCATTCACAATTTCAGAAGGAAAGCTCTCAATATCTCACCATTAAGCTTGATGCTTACTCTAGAATTTTTGGAAGATTCCTCATATCACTAAGGATGTTCCCTGTTATTCTCAGTTTACTAGTTTTATCATGAATGGGTGCTGAATTTCACAAAGTATTTTTCCAAAATCACTGACATGATCATATGATTTTTCATCTTCACTCATCTAATCTAGTAAATAACATTAATTTCATATTCAAATGTTAAAGAAACATTGCAGGACTGCAAAGAACCTAACTTGATTGTGATGTACTGTCCAATTTTCAAATCACTAGATTCAATACATTGTTATCTGGTTTAGGACTTATGCATCTGTACTTCAGTGTGGGCTATATTTTCCTTTCTCATAAGAGTTTTGGTTATCAAGGTTATGCTGAAAGGAATTCTCTATTTTCCTATGTTCTAGAAGAATTTGCATAATACAGGCTTTTTTTCCCTCGATTTTTATTGAGATATAATTCACAGACTATAAAATTCACCGTCTTAAATTATGCAATTCAGAGCTGTGTACCATATATACACAGAATTATGCAACTGATTCCAGAACATTTTCATCATCCCCCAAAATAAACCTTTAGCAGTCACTCCCCATTTTCCCTTCTCCCATTCTTTGGAAACCACTGATAACCTTCTGTATCTATGGACTGGCCTCTTCTGGACATTTCATATAAACAGAATCATATAATATGTGGTCTTTTGAGGTGGCTTCTTTTAGTTAGCGTAATGTTTTCATGAGAAATGCTGGGCTGCTTGAAGCACAAGCTGGAAGATTGCCAGGAGAAATAACAATAACCTCAGATATGCAAGTGATACCACCCTTATGGGAGAAAGTGAAGAGGAACTAAAAAGCCTCTTGATGAAAGTGAAAGAGGAGAGGGAGAAAGTTAGCTTAAAGCACAACATTCAAAATCTAAGATCACGGCATCCAGTCCTACCACTTCATGGCAAATAGATGGGGAAACAGTTAATTTTTTGGGCTTCAAAATCACTGCAGATGGTGACTGCAGCCATGAAATTAAAAGATGCTTACTCCTTGGAAGGAAAGTTATGACCAACCTAGACAGCATATTAAAAAGGAGAGACATTACTTTACCCACAAAGATCCATCTCGTCAAGGTTATGATTTTTCCAGTAGTCATGTATGGATATGTGAGTTGGACTAAAAAAGGCTGAGCGGTGAAGAATTGATGCTTTTGAACTGTTGTGTTGGAGAAGACTCTTGAGAGTCCCTTGGACTGCAAGGAGATCCAACCAGTCCATCTTAAAGGAGATCAGTCCTGAGTGTTCATTGGAAGGACTGATGCTGAAGCTAAAACTCCAATACTTTGGTCACCTGATGCAAAGAGCTGACTCATTTGAAATGACCCTGATGCTGGGAAAGGTTGAAGGCAGGAGGAGAAGGGGACGACAGAGGATGAGATGGTTAGATGGCATCACCAACTCAATGGAGATGAGTTTGAGGCTCTGGGAGTTGGTGATGGACAGGGAGGCGTGGTGTGCTGTGGTTCATGGGGTCGCGAAGAGTCGACACGACTGAGCAACTGAACTGAACTGCATGTTTTCAAGGCTCATCCACCTGGCAGCATGCATCTGTACTCCATTCCTTTCTATAATTAATAACTGTGTAAACACAAATTCTTTTATTCACTTTCAGTTGATGGATATTGAGGCTGTTCTCACTTTTTGCCTATTATGAATGCTGCTGCTGTGAACATTCATGTACAAGGTTTTATGTGAACACATGTTTCTAATTCTCTTGGGTGTATAAATGGATTTGGACTTCCTGAGCCATATGATAACTCTAACATTTAACATTAATTACCAAAATTTTTTCCATAGTAGCTGTACCATTTTACATTGCCACTAGCAATATGAGAGGGTTGCATCTCCTTCAATCCTTACCAACATTTGCTATTTTCTGACTTCTTGACTCTAGTCAACCTAATGACAGTAAAGTGATACTGCTGTTTTTATTTGATTTTCCCTGATGACTAAAAATGTTGAGCACATATTCATGTGCTTATGGACATTTGTATATCATCTATGCAAAAGTGTCTATTCAAATTCTTTGTCCATTTTTTAACTGGGCTATTTGTCTTTATTTTTAGAGTGCATTTTTCATATATTCTGTATATTAGACTTATCAGACATATGGTTTGAAAATATTTTCTCTCATTCTGTGAGCTGTCTTTTCACTTGTGAGTGTCCTAATAACACATATAAGTTTTAAATTTAGATGAAGTTCAATTTACATATTTTTTATTTGGTTACTTGTGCTCTGGGTATAATATTTGAGAAAGTATTGCCTACTCCAAGCTTACAAAGATTTACATCTATGTTTTCTTCAAAGTTCTATAGTCTTAGGTCTTACATTTAGGTCTTTGATCCATTTTCAGTTAAATTTTGCATATGGTGTAAGGTAGGGATCCAAATCCATTCTTTGTGTGTGGATATCTAGTTGTCCCAGCAACGTTTGCTGAAAGGCGATTCTTTCCCCATGAAATAGTCTTGGCATCCTTGTCAAAAAAAGCAGTGACCAGGGCTTCCCTATTGGCATACCTGCCAATGCAGGAGACATGGGTTCGATCCTTGGTCTTAGAGGATCCTACATGCAGTGGAGGAACTAAGCCCCTGTGTCACAACTATTGAGCCTGTGCTCTAGAGCCCAGGAATGGCAACTACGGAATCCACATGATGCAACTATTGAAACCTGTGCACCACAGCGCTCTTCCTTTCTCTGTAAAGAGAAGCCACTACCATGAGAAGGCTTCACACTGCGACGAGAAAGTAGCCCCCACTTACTGCAACTACAGAAAAGTCTGCTCAGCAACAAAGAACCAGAATAGCCCAAAATAACTAAATAAATAAAAATATTCTAACAAAAAAGGTGACCACAGATCTTATGGATTTGTTGCCAAGATCTCTATGTCTATCCTTAGACATAGATCTATATGCCTATCCTTATCCTGGCAACTCATCATTTTGATTATTATAGCTTTGAAGTAAGCTTGAACTCAGGAAGTGTGGGTCCTCCAGCTCACTCAGATTTTACCAGCTGTTCCACTACTGAACTTGTGTTGTTGTTCAGACACGACTTAGTGACTGAACAACAGTGATGCCATGGACTGTGGCACATCAGGCTTTCCTGTCCTCCACTATCTCCTGGAGTTTGCTCAAACTCATGTCCATTGCGAAGAAGGCAATGGCAACCCACTCCAGTATACTCTTGCCTAGAAAATCCCATGAATGGGGGAGCCTGGTAGGCTGCAGTCCATAGGGTCACAAAAGTCAGACACGACTGAGCAACTTCACTTTCACTTTTCACTTTCATGCATTGGAGAAGGAAATGACAACCCACTCCAGTGTTCTTGCCTGGAGAATCCCAGGGATGGGGGAGCCTGGTGGGCTGCCATCTATGGGGTCACACTGCATCGGACAAGACTGAAGCGACTTAGCAGCAGCAACAGCAGCACGTCCACTGAGTCAGTGATGCCATCCAACCATCTCATCTTCTGTCGCCCCCTTCTTCTCCTGCCCTAAATCTTTCCCAATATCAGGGTCTTTTCCAACGATGCTCTTTGCATCAGGTGGCCAAAGTACTGGAACTTCAATTTAAGCATCAGTCCTTCCAATGAATATTCGGGATTGATTTCCTTTAGGATTGACTAGCTCCATCTCCTTGCTGAACAAGGGACTCTCAAGAGTCTTCTCCAGCACTACAGCTTTGAAAGCATCAGTTCTTCAGTGATCAGCCTTCTTGAGGGTCCAACTCTCACATCTGTACATGACTACTGGAAAAAACATAGCTTTGACTAGATGGACCTTTCTTGGCAAAGTGATGTCTCTGCTTTTCAATATGCTGTCTAGGTTTATCATAGCTTTTCTACCAAGAAGCAAGTGTCTTTTAATTTTGTGCCTGTAGTCATCAACCGCAGTGATTTTGGAGCCCAAGAAAATAAAGTCTCTCACTGTTTCCATTTATCCCCCACCCATTTACCATGAAGTGATGGGACTGGATGCCATGATCTTCATTTTTTGAGTGTTGAGTTTTAACCCAGCTTTTCACTCTACTCTTTCACCTTCATCAAAAAAAAAAAAAAAACACTCTCTAGTTCCTTTTCATTTTCTGCCAATAGGGTAGTGTCATCTGCATAATATCTGAGGTTATTGATACTTCTCCCTTCAATCTTGATTCCAGCTTGTGAGCCATCTAGCCTGGCATTTCATGTGATGTACTCTGCATATAAGTTAAATAATCAGGGTGGCTTTAGAGAAGAAAAATAATCTAATCCAAAGTCCTATTGAGAATCAAGCTTGTATTTAACTATCCTGTCTTCTTCATTCTATCACTGCTTTTTCTCAGTTGTTCATGACCTCATATTTTTAAAGAATACAAGCAGTTATTTTGTAATATGTCAATCAATTTAAGGTCAAATTAAATGAATTATCAGAAATACTACATTAGTGATGCTGTGGTCTTCTCAGTGCCTAATATAAAGAGGTACCCACTATGTATATGTCTTATTACTAATGATAATAAACTTGATAGTTTGATAAGTGGTATCTAACATCTCCCCACTTAAACTTCCTATTTTTCTCTGTACTTAAAAACTATCTTTTAGGGAGATATTCTGTAACTATAAATACCATGTTCTTCAACAAATTTCACTAATTTAAGATCCATTGGTGATTCTTGCCTGGATAAATTATTATAATAATTTCTAAATGATGGCTTTCTAATTCCATCATTCCTTATACATTTATTACTTAGCATTCTGTTATAGAAAAGGTGCTTTCCTTTCTCCCTTATTTGACTATTTATTAATTTACTTATACATAATAGTATGGATTCATCAATTTCTATATTCTTCAATGATCCATTACTATCATTACTTATTTTAATACTTGAATTGTTCCAGATTTAGCAAATGGGAAGTTGTTGATGCTGGCTCTTACGTATTTCTGACATGTTACCATTGTGTTGAAATAATTTTTGCTGTATTGGGTTAAATTTAAAATATTATGTAAGTTATTTTCATATGTTTCTTTTTGCCTTTTTAATGTAACAAGTAGGAAATTTAGAAGTACATATGTGGCTCATGTTATATTTCTATTGGGCAGCATGGACAGGTTATAGTAATGTGGCAAATCTAAAAAGATGAGATATTTTTAAATGATAAGTTTCTGATTCTACCGTTTGATCCAGTAACTAACTGTACAAGTAAAATATTAGGCAGAGGTTGGTCTTAACAAAACATGACACATAAAAAACACTGTAATTTTACTTGACACTAAACTCAAATTGAGTAAATAGTTTGCTGAGCTAGAGGAAAAAGTGAATATGGCCTCACACTTCAATAATACAATTATAATAGCAACTATGAAAAGGCTGGGGGTCTGATCAGCATAAGGTAAAATGAGACCACTTCCTCTATGAGTTTTCTGTCTACATGAAATATTTTTTTTACTGCTAACCAGAATTTCCACTGTCTTTCTAGTTTGGGGAATTGGGTTTTTGCACAGACAAAAAAGGAGAAGATTTTTCTGCTCTCTACTACTTGACAGTTAAGCACAGTAATATGATTGGAACTTAACCAATCAGACTCACTTGCCTGGGACTCTGAATCTCAAGCAAGCAAGGCAAAGATAAAGTGGAAATGGTGGTATTAAAAAAAAAAAAAATAGCAATACATCCTAGCCAGATGTTTCTCTGCAAAACCTCCCTGGTTTCTGCCTATTTTCTAACCCTGATTCATGGGTTTTAGTATCAAATCTGTGACCTATCCTCTCAAAGAATTAATTTTTCTATTTAATCAGCTAGAGTCTAATTCTGTTGCTAGCTACTTGCTAGACACTAAGCCATGGTTAAGCACAATTTAAGGAGGATAGATAGGTAAAGTAGAATACAATAAACCAAGTGTGATAATAAGGAAGATTTTAACATCACGTCATAGTAGGAACTACAGTAAGAACTGGATGACTAGGCTTAAAGACTAATGGGATGGTATGATAAACATCTTCACATAAAAGAGGTTATCATAAAAGGGATTATATTATTTCCACATAAATACAAGTTACAGAACAAAGAATGCTCAGTGAAAATGACAGATTTTTACCTGCCAGAGCTGTCTCAAAAAGAGAATTAGTTACCAGAGGGAATATGGTCAAGGGTAACTGTATAATGGGTAAGTGGATTAGACAACTTTACTAACAGTTCTAAGATTCTATGATTTACTCACCAAAATAAAATTTGTTAGAAATCCACTATGTGTCAAAACACTGAATCAATGAAATTCAAACCACAAGAGAGACGAATTCAGTGATTTGAAACATCAATAGCATGCTAGCAAATGCTGCTCTTTAGCCTGAGTGAATTATACAGAAGATTATTCCCTCAGATGTCCAATGTAACGTTTATCAGTGGTACTTTATGACAGAAATTAGTTATAATTTACAATCCCTCTTAAAGCAAATTTCTACCCTCTCTAGTCTTGTTTAGAAATTTTTATTCTAAAGAAAGGGCTGAATAAATAAACCTATTAGTGACAAAAAATGTTACATAATGAGTAAATTTCAGAGGATTATCTTATGAATGAAGAAGTCACATAGTCTATAGTCAGTTACTTAATTTTCAAGATAACACTGAGTTTAGTGATCTGGTTGTGATAGCACAGAACTCAAGCCCCACGGCATTGACTCCTGGCCCACTGCTCTTTCTGCTAAGTCATACCTCCAAGATGTTCTATACCAGCAGCAAGAAAAATAAAAAGAAGAAAAGATAGGAATGAAAAAAGTTACTAGCAAATCCATTATCAAGGGCATGCTTCCCTCCAGTGTTCATCAACATTTTTTACATTTACTACTAAACTGAAGCTTTCTGAAATCAAATTTAAAAAATAATAATAATAATGGTTAATCTTTTAAATAATCTTTAATTCTGCTAACATATATGTGAAATCATCAGTTTAAAAAGAAATATATTTGGAAAAGTAAATGTCTAAAATTTTACCAGCATTTCTAAGGCAAATGATACAAAGCTGAATATATCAAAGGCCATTATAATCATGCATGATGTAAAACCAGTTTTCATAATATGGGTTACCTGCATTCTGTTTATCAAATACAGCATTTGCACAAACACTAAGCTTCCAATAACAAAATACATTTCAAACTGACTGGATTTCACAGGAATCACTTCTAATTCAGTTTATCTGCACTCTAATTTTCCTCTTTAGAAAATCCAAAATCACATTACTGTGACACTACATTCTACTCATCTCACAAAGACTTTTTTCTTAGTACTGACTAGTTTTACATCAGAGTGGCAATGAAAATTTTACACAAGAAAGATTTAAAAGCATAAGCCACTAAGATCCACTTCATGTCTGACAAAAGGGAATTGATGTCAAGTTTAGCTATGTGCAGACATTGCTTAATTGGCCATGCTGCTGCTGCTGCTAAGTCGCTTCAGTCGTGTCCGACTCTGTGCGACCCCATAGACAGCAACCCATAGTTGCCATTTAAATGCATAAGACAAAGAACTTTAAAGTGTATTCACTTTACCAGTATCATACTATTCTCATCTTACTGTAAAGACATGCCAGTCTCACTTTACTATAAAATACAACTTTCCAATTCTCCCAGAAGATGACTATCAGAAAATGACAGCCAGCTATAAAAACGGCTATTTATTTTAAAAATATATTACTTTTCCATAGCAAAGTACTGGACTCATGGTTTAGTATCGGTGGGCCTCAAAGACCTCAAAAACACTTTTCACTTACAAACGTTTTTTTTTTTAAACATACAGGTACACTTTGGAAACCAGACCCAAGACTAATAATAAATATATGCCAAGTTATTCATAAATGAAATATAGTACCAACCTCACTTTAGTCATAAAATTTATATTCTACTTTAAAAGACTCTCCTGACATAGAAGTACTGTTTATTTTCTTTCTAAGGTAATCTTATTGCCACATCACTGGTAATGAAAGTTTTCTAAGATCAGGAAAAGGAAAAATTTTTTTAATTTAGTTGACTTCCTTTTCTCAATTCTACTAATACAATTCAAATTCTTTAATTAAATTCATTAACTTAAGCGACCTACTTTAGGGCACAGAAAGATTTAATTCACAATAATTTCCTTTAAAAGTTGTCTACTGATTTCCCTTTTCACTGAAAGAAAAAAAGAAGAAGAAGAAGAAACCCTCTAAAAGGCAAGAATATAAGCAGCTATACTTCTGATACAAGTTGGCACAGAGAAAGTACATTTGGTGGCTTAAACAACCTATTTTAAGGAATGTTTAGCTCACCGTTATCAGAAATGATCAGAGTGGTACCATGCAACTGTAACCTGAGTCATGTTTTACGAACAAGGGAATACAAACAAGACAAGCAGCTGGAGCAGCCTCACAGTCACTGATGCACATCTTTCTCCTTACAGCTATGAAGGCTATTTTGTTAAGCAGGATGAAACAGAACAAAAGTGGCTCTGAAAGTAATGTTATAGGCATTCAGATAACTACATATAGATGTACAGCTAAAATTACCAATTAGTTTACCAATTGGCTGCAACGGATTCGATCGGTTTGTAACTAATTCTAGTTACTGGCGCACAGCAGGATGGTTGGCGCCATCCCTCTGTCCTCCTGACACACAATACTAGGTGTACAGACCCTTGGGCCCAGACATCAATACAGCCCTCCAACTCAGCTGCAGGAATGAGTACAGTTGTGCCCTCTGTGATGATGAAAGAAGTGGAAATAACCATCACATGAGAAGTCAGTGATGAAGGAACTCTTACAAAAAAAGAAAATGCTTTACAAAAAGTGAAACGAGTTTCAAAAAGCATTTTTTAAACTGCTAATCTAATGTTTAAAAAAGAAATCATCTGAAAGCAAAATGGCAAGTAAATCACTTTCAAAAACTGTCTAATAATAATATTTACCCAGTCATCTTCATTTCGTTATCATTTACCTCTTTCAAATATCTCCCCTTAATTCTCAATATAAGCAAGCTGGAAAAAGAATACATACATAATATATTCAACAAATAAAAGCCTACCAAATGAAAATCTGCTATTGAAAAGCATTCTCCTATAATTTAATCCTTACCAGGATCTTTTTGGATAAATAAAATTTGCAGTTGCCTGGGTAGTGATACAAATATGTTGCTTCAGTGGCTAACTAATTTTTAATCACAACTCATTTGGAAGTTGCTGGACCAGATGTTCTTATGCTATTTGCCATTATGAAAACCGAGAGACCTATTATGACTAAGTGTAAGTAAACAAAAATGCTCAAAACGATTATTATAATGCTCAAAATCAACATTGCTGTTGCTGTTCAGTCATGTCTGACTCTTTGCTACCCCATGGACTGCAACACACCAGGCTTCCGTGTCCTTCACTATCTCTCTGAGACTGCTCAAACTCATGTCCATCGAGTTGATGACATCATCCAACCATCTCGTCCTCTGTTGTCCCCTTCTCCTCCTGCCTTCGACTTTTCCCAACATCAGGGTCTTTTCCAGTGAGCTGGCTCTTCAAATCGGGTGGCCAAAGTATTGGAGCTTCAGCATCAGCATCAGTCCTTGCAATGAATATTCACAGTTGATCTCCTTTAGGATTGACTGGTTTGTTCGTGCAGTCCAAGGGAGTCTCAAGAGTATTCTCAAACACCACAATTCAAAAGCATCAATTCTTCGGCATCCAGCTTTTCTTATGGTCCAACTCTCACATCCATACATGACTAATGGAAAAACCATAGCTTTGACTATACGAACCTCTGTCGACAAAGTCATGTTTCTGCTTTTTAATATGCTGTCTAGGATTGTCATAGCTTTTCTTCCAAGGAGCAAGCATCTTTTAATTTCATAGCTGCAGTCAGCATCTGCAGTGATTCTGGAGGCCAAAAAAATAAAGTATGCCACTGTTTCCAATTTTTCCCCATCTATTTGCCATGAAGTGATGGGACTGGAATGTCATGACCTTTGTTTTCTGAATGTTGAGTTCTAAACCAGATTTTCACTCTCCTCTTTCACCTTCATTAAGTGGCTCTTTAGTTGCTCTTCGATTTCTGCCAGTAGGATGATGTCATCTGCATATCTGAGTTTATGCTGGTTTCTCCCAGCAATCTTGAGTCCAGCTTGAGCTTCATGCAGCCCGGCATTTCGCATGATGTACTGTGCACAGAAGTTAAGTAAGCAGGGTGACAATATACAGCCTTGATGTACTCCTTTTCCAACTCTGAACCAGTCTGTTGTTCCATGTCTGGTTCTAACTGTTGCTTCTTGACCTCCATACAGGTTTCTCAGAGGGCAGGTAAGGTGGTCTGGTATTCCTATCTCTTTAAGAATTTTCCACAGTTTGTTGTGATCCATACAATCAAAGGCTTTAGCATAGTCAATGAAGCAGAAGTAGACGTTTTTCTGGAATTCCCTTGCTTTTTCTATGATCCAGCATATGTTGGCAATTTGATCTCTGGTTCCTCTGCCTTTTCTAAATCTAGCTTGTACATCTGGAAGTTCTCAGTTCATGTACTGTTAAAACCTGGCCTGAAGGATTTTGAGCATTCCCTTGCTAATTGACTATGCTCCAATATAAAATAAAAAGTTTAAAATTAAATTAAATTGAAAAAATACAACACATATAATTAATAAGATAGTAAAATGTGTAAAGCAAAAATTCCCCAAAATTCAAAGAGATATTGAAGAAATTGCAATAGTAGTGGGAGATTAAAATATTTCAGTGCCTGAGAGATCAAGGACATTAAAAAAACAAGCTAATAATTTAGAGTATGTAAATAGTAACTTTAAAAATATAAACATTAACTTTTATCTATAGAGAATACACTTTACCTACTCCTATCTTGTCCAAAGGATGTTTGCAAATACTTAACTTCTTTACTTTCTCCACATCTATCAGGCTTCTGTGAGAGCCAGTTCCTTCCCCATGAAACTTCAGTTCCATGGTCCACTATTCCAACTATTCTCTTAACCTCTTCAATCTTTTACTTAATGAAATTCCACTGAATCTGCCTTAAAAATACCAACCCATGGCTAATTCAACTGCCCACCATCTTTGGGCATTTTTGGCAAGTGACTGAATGCTAGTAAGGATTCCATCAGGGTAGAAGGGAATCACATAACTGTGTAGACGCATCTTTACCCCAACAATGTATGTAATCTCATTGCTTCACACAGACATTTGACATCTATTTACTATTTATCTATTTATCTACACAGTATTTATCTATTACTGTGTTCCAGTTCCAATTTCAAGAACTGATGACAGAGTGGTAAACGAGACAGTGTGGTTTCTGTCTTCTGGGAGTTTATGGTCTAGTAAGGGAGACAGATATAAAAACAACAAAATAAACAATTATGTAGTTTCAACTGTGATAAAATGTTTCTAGGGAAAGTATGCTATGAGAGTACAGTCAGGCCATATATGCCTAAGTAGAACCCATGGATATCCAGGGCTGAATGTATTACATCATTTTATAAAAGGGGCTCAAGCATCTGTGGATATTGGTATCCACATGGCAAGGGTAGGAGAGGTGTCTTGGAACCAATCTCATGCAGATATGAGGGTGAACTCTGTATTAGCAGGGAACCTGATTTAGTCTGAAACATGATAAGCTCCCCTGAGAAAGTGACACTTAAATTGATACCTATACTAGGAATGGGAGTTAGGTAAAAGGGATGGGGGAGGTGAAGAGGTGCTGGGCAAGAAGAGTGAGGATGAGTGTCTCGGCAAAAAAAAACCAGAATGTGGAAAGGTCTGAAGACTTGCGGGTACCTGGCATGTTTGAGTAATTGAAAGAAGGCTGGTTTAAATGAGGCAGAAGGGAGGAGAGAAAAGTGGTGTGAAATGAGGTTTACACAAATCAACTCACTCAAGATTTGAAGGTCATGCTGGAGATTTTAATGCACAGAGCAAAGGGAAACTTCTGAGGAGCTATAATCAAAGAAATCAGAGCTCATGTCTGTTTTAAGTATCAGTTTGCCTATCATATAGAGAATGGATTGGAAGGATGCAGGGAGTCCTGCTAAAAGATTTCAACTGTGATCCAGGGATTTTACTAATATAATGGCAGCTTGGACTAGAATGGTAGCAGTAGAGAATAAGAGAAGTGGACAGGTTGGAAAGATTTAGGAGGTAATACTCAAAGAGTATTAAAAAGCAGAGACATTACTTTGCCAACAAAGGGCTATCTAGTCAAAGCTATGGCTTTTCCAGTACAGATGTGAGAGTTGGACTATAAAGAAAACTGATACTTTTGAACTGTGGTGATAGAGAAGACTCTTGAGAGTCCCTTAGACAGCAAGAAGATAAAACCAGTCCATCCTAAAGGAAATAAGTCCTGAATATTCATTGGAAGGACTGATGCTGAAGCTGAAACTCCAATATTTTGGCCATCTGATGCAAAGAACTGACTCATTGGAAAAGACCCTGATGCTGGGAAAGGTTGAAGGCAGGAGAAGGGGACAACAGAGGATGAAATGGTTGGATGGCATCACCAACTCAATGGACATGAGTTTGAGTAAGCTCCAGGAGTTGGTAATGGACAGGGAAGCCTGGTGTGCTGCAGTCCACTGGGTCGTCAAGAGTCGGACAGGACTGAGCGACTGAACTGAATTGAACTCAAAGAGGTCCATTCATTGGACAGTGACTGGTGTGGGGTAAAGGGAGGAAGATGGAGGTGCTACCTGCCAATTCAGGAAAGCAAAATATATCTCCAGGTTTAGGGTAGAGGGAGTCATCATGAACTGGTTTCTATATACATAAGTTTGACATGCTTATGAAATATCCAAGTGGAGATGCCAACGAGGCTATTTGGATCTAGAAGTCTGAAAATCAGAAGAAAAGTATAGGCTAGAGATATAAATTTAAGGATCATCAGGAAATCAACAATAAATTAAGCCATGGCATGGAGAAAACGCAGAGGGAGAAACTAATAGTGAGAAAAGAAGATGGTCTAAGATGAGCCTTAATGAATTCACAAAAGCTAAAGGTCAGGTGGAAAAGGAAAAGCCACCTAAGAGGAAGCAGAGGCAGCAACCCACAAAGAAGGAAGAAAACTAGCAGTGGTGGTTCTATAAGAGCCACAGGAGAGAGGGCTGCAAGAGGGGAGCGGCCAACAGTGTGAAATGCTGCTCAGAGATCAAGGGAGGGACAGGGAAACACCCACTGGGCTGAGCAACGCTGAGTGACTTTAGTAAGAGTTTAACAGGAGCTCTGATAGGGATGTGACATCAGGTTGGAGTAGACAAATGAGTTCCTGAGGGAAAAGGAGATGGAGGCCGCAAAAAGGCAGGTGTCTTCTAAGAAACCTGGTTAAGAAGGAGAGGAGGAAAATGGGGTCTGGGACAGTAGGTGAAAGGATAAGTAAAACAGAGATAGGGTCTGGGGGTTTCTTTTTATTGTTTTTATTGTTGTAGTTTAGAATGGAAGAGAAATAATCAAGTAGCTCTAATCAAGAAAACTCTAATAAGGAAAACTGAACATATAGCAAAGAGAAGAATTTCCAGTCTCAACTGTGACCTTCAAGGTTGCTGGGCAACCCTGTGGCTTCCAAAAGTCTGCCCTTTCATTCTCCATCACAGTTATTTCAGATCTTTCCACCCTCTTCCAACTTCCAACCTCACACTCCTACTTCTTGAAAATATAAAAGAGCAAAGAACCCCTCAAATGGAATTCCAAATTCTTATCACAAGTTTCCACCTTGATCCCATCTGTTCTTATCCCTCTTGAATACCAAGCTTTCTCTCAACTGCAGTCATTCTTAACCTATGTACCACTTCTCCTTCTTCCATGGCCTTTGGGACTTTCCTATTCTTCTATATTCTTTCTGCTTCTGTAATGATTCTTCTCTGTTCTGGATCTATATTCCCCTGTCTCCATCTGTGACTTCTCCTTTCATATAATTATAAAATTTATTTTCTTTTTACTGTATGTTATACTTTTCTAAGCATTTTCTCACATATCATTTTGATCCTGACTTAACTTGTTGAAATGAGAAGTCTCAACTTTGGAGATATAAACATAGAATACTTTTATCTTTTTCCACATATAACTAGCTACTCAGCTGAATCCTAAACCTGCTGAGTATGCTCAGTGAAATCCACAATTTTTCAGTCACATTCAATTATCAAAGTTTGATTTTTAAATCCTATCTTCAGACAATCTGCCTATTGTTGTCTGACAACCTAGCACAGGTGAGAATTAGATAGCCTTGAGCAGATGCCTGTCGGGGGAGGAATATGGCTTATTTTCACGGAGTCATTCCTCTCTGCCTCCTCTGTACCCCTTAACACTATCCTACATTCACAAACTTATGTCCCTGCCATAAGTGGCAGTTGTGGGAACAGAGCAATATTCCTCTTATAGAGCTTACCAGATATTAGTGATGGATCTTCAACAGTCATCAGCCAGTCCTTCTCCACGGACTAAGATGATGCTGACCAACAACAGAGTCAAGTGCTGCCAGGCAGAGATGCGTCCCTGATCCTTCTCTAGATCAATGTGCAGGGAGCAGTCCCTACTGATCTCTGCAGTACATGGTAATTTCTGCACAGGGAGCACTCATGGGTCTCTAGGCAGTGGTCAGGTTCATCCTGGCTCCCTCTGCCCAAAGCAAGATCTGCCTCAACTCCATCAGACTTTGGTATATTCTACTGACACCTAACCAAGTGTCCTCATAGGAAGTCCCTATTACTCCAACATCTTCACCAATGTCTAAAATCTTTCCCTCACAGAAATCATGAGATGCACTGGGGGTCCTCTTTACTCGGTCAGTGACAAGTCCCATCCTAACTCCTTCCAAAGAAAGCTTACTACCCTGAAGTCCCTCTAAGCCCAGCTGGCATGAGCTACTCCAGCAAGCTTGCAATGCTATGAAATCTCTAAGGGAGATACAGGTACCAGTCTCTATATTCCACGGGGTCCCCAGTATCCCAGAGCCACACATCCAGTTCCCCGCAGGTTGGAATGGAAAACAAGGAGTGGAGACTATACCCCAACAATATGATTTTCCTTAAAAATATTTTCTTAAAACATAAAAAAAGTTTTACAAGCTGATAGTAACAATATTAATTGTGACAACCAAAGCATAAACTTGGATGATTTCAATCACTGTTCATTCTGAAACCTGTTTCTGTTGAGTCATATTTTTAAGTTAGTTTAAAACATATTTTGGCTGTTTCCAATTTTAGAGGAAACACGGCTATTGTTTCAACATATAACTTTGCTTTGACTCTTCATATATTTCAAAGGTTAAATAATGAATTTCAGGATTTTTAACCATGTTCACTGTAGAAACAGAAGCTGCCTCTGTAATCTTTCTATGAAGATGTATCATCCTGATTTTTCTCAGTGCATTTTCAGAGACAGATTATACTACGTGTCTGTTTAACATCCTATTACAAACACAAGGTTATCTAAAATTAGAAAACACACCTTACAACTACTTCCAAATCCCACTCGGTTGTTTACGGTTAGCCATCAATCTCACTTTCCCCTCACCAAAGTTGATGAGAGTGATCTCAATAGAAAAGGGGCTGCTGCTGCTGCTGCTAAGTCGCTTCAGTCGTGTCTGACTCTGTGCGACCCCGCAGACAGCAGCCCACCAGGCTCCCCCGTCTCTGGGATTCTCCAGGCAAGAACACTGGAGTGGGTTGTCATTTCCTTCTCCAATGCATGAAAGTGAAAAGTGAAAGTGAAGTCGCTCAGTCGTGTCTGACTCCTAGTGACCTCATGGACTGCAGCCTACCAGGCTCCTCCGCCCATGGGATTTTCCAGGCAAGAGTACTGGAGTGGGTTGCCATTGCCTTCTCCAAGAAAAGGGGCAATGTCCAATTAAAGACATTAAACATGAAACCAAAGAATGTGAAAAACTCACTAATGCCACCTACAGTACCAATGGAGAATGCAGCCAAGAGAGATCTTTTAATAAATTGTGTGTGTGTGTGTGTGTGTGTATGTGTGTACCTATCTTTTAGTTTCTCACTTAGAACTATATATATCAAGACAATTTTCTACCAAATCTTGCACAGAATATAAAAGTACACAATTAGGTAACGCAAACAACAACAAGGATAATCTTAAAAAATCAAAACAAAGAAAAACCTGATGCATTCACAGAAGCCGACAGTAGAATAGTGGCTGCAAATGATAGGGGAAATAGGGAGATGCTGGTAAAGGGTACAGACTTTCAGTTTTAAGATGAGTAAGTTCTGAGGATGTAGTGTATAGCATGGAGATTATAGTTAATAAGGAAGGACTGTATACAGAAGTAAATAATCAAGTTAGATAGAGCAAAAACTGGCAAATCTGACATCAAATGGATTACAAAAACTTAAAGCAAACCTTACCTTACATTCCACCACGCTCTGATCTGATTCACAAGTCACATAGATTTCATCTACTGCCCGGCGAAGATTGTCAAAAAGAAATGCCCAGTATCGAGCTCTTAGATCAACTTTCCGAGGGTGTCTTGTTTTAGTGGGACTTTTATCAAAGTGTTTATCTCCAGCTGTAGATGATGTCATTTTACAGTCTACTGTAGTGTTCTGATGAAATAAAACACGGAAAAAAATTATTTTGATGCCTCCAGGGACTAGATTTTTGTATAAATCACACTTTTCAACATAAATACTTAAAAACATGTCTTTCTTTTCACCTTACGTCATACTGAATTCACCAAAACAAAGCTTCTCATTTTAAATAAAAGCAGCAGGTTTGTAATATCAAACCTGAAAATTAGGATGATTTTAATGATGAATAGATGCTTGGTAGAAAAGGAGCACTAAAAGGGCTCCTGGTTTACTAAAATACATGTATGGCACATTTAAATACACTAACAAATAACAGATACCCATTTCATCATTGTGAAATTGCTGCATATATTCTTTTCATTTAGAAATGACATATTCTCTACTTATATTCAGTTACTTAACTTTATCTTGAACCACTTTTCCACTACAAGTAAAAAATCAATATATAAACACAAAACAATTTACTAGAAAACAATACTAATGAAGAAAACCAAGCATCAGCTGTAGAGCAGATTCACCAAATAAAGTAACGACAGCATTCATATGACCCAGTCTTCCCTCGGTTGCACAGGCAGATTTTGGAAATACAAGATTATATTCTACACTTTTATAGACTACCAAAGAATCATTCCACCACAAACATGAGTGTGTAGTTTATAGGAAGACTTGAACATTCTCACTAGAAGTACAAACGAGTTGCTTTTCTCTCTGTGGCTACTTAAACTGATAAGTAAATAAATACTTGTACTACAGTTAGAACAGCAAACAATTCCAAGTTTCTTTGGGTTGTCCTGTATGTGTGTAAGCCATTCCTATTAGCTTGTTTGTTTTCCCTTTTTCATATAAGAGTCCCAGAAAGAAAACACCCAAAATAGAAGCTAACAGGCTTCAGTTTTGTTTTATGCTTTGGCCCTCAAAGTAACAGTGATTTCTATACTTGAAAACTCTTTTATAGCCAGCCTTTGGCTTATACAGAATCTTCACTACCAAAAGGCAAGCAAATAAAACATTTACACACACAAAGACACACACACTTAAAAGGCTGAGATGGAGCTGCTCATCCTCCTTCCACAGTCCTTCATCCAGATGAAGGCTGTCAGACCCAGCAAATAAAAATTAGTAAATATTTTATCTGACAGTCCTAATCCAGGCCCAAATTCTCAACACTCAAGCAATAAAATTTAAAGTAATCATCAACAACCCACAAAACCTCTGCCTTAACGGCTCTCCAAGTACTTTCCAACTCTGCTGCTACTGCTAAGTCACTTCAGCCGTGTCCGACTCTGTGTGACCCCATAGACGGCAGCCCACCAGGCTCCCCCATCCCGGGGATTCTCCATGCAAGAACACTGGAGTGGGTTGCCATTTCCTTCTCCAATGCATGAAAGTGAAAAGCGAAAGTGAAGTCGCTCAGTCGTGTCAGACTTTTCACGACTTTCCAACTCTAGTAGTAATAATTTAATTATGATGGCAAATATCCCCTTATACAAATTTTAAAGTATGTATTATTAGCTGTACTCTACAGCTTAGAAAACTGAGATTTAGAGGCTGGTTTGTCCAAGATCACAGAGCCACAGGAGACCATCTTCCAGATAGAGCTCTACAATTACACCAATGACTTCCCATTACACTGCACCCCAAGGCCCTGTGCTAACAGCCCTTTACCAGATATTCCAGACCACCTCATTTCTCTCCCTATATTCCACACAAACTTAAAATTCACTTGAATTTTCCTGAATTATACCTCCGTCACAAACTTTTTCTAGAATAATCAGCGAAGCACTAGTAGTTTCCTGTGAATTCAGACACTAATCTTAGTATGAAATTCTCAAAAATACTTTAACTCATCTTCACCCATTTATGTATTTACCCTATCATGTATCCATATGTATATTATTCAAATACTTTAGCCAACCTTTCTTAAAATGCATAATAGGCAAAACTGCTTTCAAGTTAAGATGTTTCTATTCTCTGTGATTGCTCTATGTGAGACTTCTATTAAGAAACACTCTAGAAAGGAATAAATTACATCTAGGTAATTCCACCTGAAGGGCAATGTACTATGCAAATCGGACATTTAAGTTAGACAAAAATAGCCATCTTTATATTTGCATATTTTATTTTGTGAAGGGCTTTTTTAAATTGCAGGATAATGGCTTTATGCTTTCCCTGGTGACTGAGTGGTAAAGAATCAGCCCACCAAGCAGGAGATGAAGTTCAGTCCCTAGGTCGGCAAGATCCCCCGGAGAAGGAAATGGCAACCTGCTCCAGTGTTTCTGCCTAAGAAATCCCGTGAACAGTGAAGCCTGGAAGGCTACAGTCCATGGGGTCGTAAAGCAACTTAGCAACTAAACAACAATTGCTTTACAGTGCTGTATCAGTTTCTGCTCATAACAATGTGAATCAGCTGTAAGTATACACATATGCCCTTCCTGCTGAGGCTCCCTCCTGCTCCCCATCCCCTCCCTGTGTCATCCGAGCATCGAGCTGAGCTCCCTGAGCTACGCAGCTGCTTCCTGCCAGCCAGCTATTTCACCATCGTAGTGTACATAGGTCAGTGCTACTCTCTGAATTTGTCCCACCCTCTTGAAAACATATCATTTAATATTCAAAACAAAGTATTACTATAAAGACAGGACAAGTATTATTATCCCTATTCTGTACATGACAAAACTAAGGCTTAGTAAGATTCAATCTGTTGACCCAGTCAAAAGGCTGAATGACAGAACTGGGACCAGAACCTAAACTTCCAATTTCTGCCTCACTGTTCACAGAACATTTCACAAAGCACCTAGCCCATAGTAAGTACCCATATGATGTTAAGTGTGATTACAGGAGGAAAGATAAAGAGGGAACTAAATATGCTCAAAGAAAAATGTGAATAAAATACTGGCAAAACTGCCAAACTTGTGCAGAAAGGCAGAAGAGACATGTCAAATTGTCTGAAAAGTCTGTATAAAGTTTCAAAATATAGGGTTCTTTTCCAACCACTGATAAAAATAATAGCATTGATAATAATAATTGCAGCAGCACTTAACATTCACGGCATGCTTGCTATGTGCCAGGCACTGTGTTAAGTGCTTTCCATATAGCTATATTTCCTTTAATCTTTGAAGTAATTATTATCATAGTTACTATTTTTTATTTACTTATTTTTTGGCTGTGCTGGGTCTTCACTGCTGCATGGGCTTTTCTCTAGATGTGGCAAGTAGAGGTTCCTCTCTAGTTGCAGTGTGCAGGCTTCTCACTGTGGTGGCTTCTCTTGCTGCAGAACATGGGCTCTAGGCACAAGAGCTTCAGCAGCTGTAGGATGCGAGCTCAGTAGTTGCGGCTCCCAGGTTCTGGGTACAGGCTCAATAGTTGTGGCACACAAGCTTAGTTGCCCCAAGACATGTGGGACCTTTCTGGACCAGAGAGTGAACCCATGTCTCCTGCTTTGGCAGGCAGATTCTTTACCACTGAGCCACCAGGGAAGCCCATCATAGTTACTACTATTAGCTCCATTTTTTACAGGAGAAAACTTAGGTGTAGCTAAATAAAATGATGAACCCAAAGTCTCACACTAACAGACAAAGCCAAGATTCAAAATTAGGTAACTATTTCATTGCCAACATCTGCTGGATCATCAAAAAAGCAAGAGAGTTCCAGAAAAATATCTACTTCTGCTTTATTGACTACACCAAACCCTTTGTCTGTGTAGATCACAACAAACTGTGGAAAATTCTGAAAGAGATGGGAATACCAGACCACCTGACCTGTCTCCTGAGAAACCTGTATGCAGGTCAAGAAGCAAGAGTTAGAACTGGACACGGAACAACAGATTGGTTCCAAATCAGGAAAGGAGTATGTCAAAGCTGTGTATTGTCACCCTGCTTATTTAACTTATATGCAGAGTACATCATGTGAAATGCTGGGCTGGATGAAGCACAAGCTGGAATCAAGATTGCTGGGAGAAATATCAATAATCTCAGATAAGCAGATGACAACGCCCTTATGGCAGAAAGCTAAGAAGAACTAAAGAGCCTCTTGATGAAAGTAAAAGAGGACAGTGAAAAAGTTGCCTTAAAACTCAACATTCAGAAAACTAAGATCATGGCATCTGGTACCATCACTTCATGGCAAATAGATGGGGAAACAATAGAAACAGTGAGAGACTTTATTTTGGGGGGCTCCAAAATCACTGCAGATGGTGACTGCAGCCATGAAATTAAAAAGATGCTTACTCCTTGGAAGAAAAGCTATGACAATCCTAGGCAGCATATTAAAAAGCAGAGACATTATTTTGCCAACAAAGATCCATCTAGTCAAAGCTATGGTTTTTCCAATAGTCATGTATGGATGTGAGAGCTGGACTATAAAGAAGCTGAGCACTGAAGAATTGATGCTTCTGAACTGTGGTGTTGGAGAACACTCTTGAGAGTCCCTTGGACTGCAAGGAGATCCATCCAGTCAATCCCAAAGGAAATCAGTCCTGAATATTCATCGGAAGGATTGATGCTGAAGTTGAAACGCCAATACTTCGGCCACCTGATGTGAAGAACCGACGGATTCGAAAAGACCCTAATGCTGGGAAAGATTGAAGGTAGGATGATAAGGGGATGACAGAGGATGAGATGGTTGGATGGCATCACCAGTGTGATGGACTTGAGTTTGAGTAGGCTCTGGGAGTTGGTGATGGACAGGACAGGACAAAGAGGACTGGCAGGCTGTAGTCTATGAGGCCGCAAAGATCTGGACATGACTGAGTGACTGAACTGATCTCATTGCTATGACTTACTGTGCCTGTTTCCAAGATATGCAACAGAAGACAAAGCGATCTAAATTTCTGGAAAAAGCTAAACACAACTGAACTTCATGTTTTAAATAAAATTCAAAATAACAAATGCTATATACTAATTTAATCAATCACTTTTGAGAGAAAACAAGGAAGAAAGAAAGAAAAAGAGGGAAAGGGGAAGGAGAAAACTGAGATTTCTCACTTCCCTCTTTTAGAACTCTTGTCAACTCCCCCTGATAATCTGACAAAGCCTAAGGACCTAAACGTCTGGCAACAACTGATCCTTTTACTGTCTCCATGTTTAGTCTTTTCCAAAACATCTTAAGGTTGGAATCATACAGTATGTAACTTTTTCAAATTGGCTTCTTTTACTTAATAATATACAACTAATTTCCTCTACGTCTTTTCATGGCCTGATAGATCATTTCTTTCTAGAGCTGAATAATATTCCATTGTCTAGATGTACCATGGTTTATTTCCCCATTCATCTACTGAACAACATCTTAGATGCTTCCAAGTTTTGCCAATTATAAAGAAGGCAGCTATAAATCCATGTACATGTTTTGGTGTAGACATAAGTTTTCAACTCATCTTCATCTATATCAAGGGCATGACTGTTGAGTCACAAGGTAAGAGTATATTTACTTTTGTAAGAAACTGCCAACCTGTATTCACAAGTGGCTGAATTCTCACTCTGAATTCCCACCAGTATTGAATGAGAGTTTCTGTGGCTCTTCATCCTCACCAGCGATTGGAGTTGTCAGAGTTCCCAATTTTGGTCATCCAATAGGTGTATGATGGTAGCTCATTGCTTTAATTTGCCTTTCCCTGACAGCATATGATGTAGCATACCTTTTCATATGCTATTTGTACATCCTCTTTGGTGAGCTGGTTGTTAAGGTCTTCAGCTCATTTTTCAATCAGGTTGTTTCTTACTGTTGAATTTTAAGAGTTCTTTGTATATTTTGGATAACAGTTACCTCATGTTTTCAGATGTTATTGAACATCTTTCATTGGATGTCTTTTTCCAAATATATTCTCCCAAATCTGTGACTTGTCTTCTCATTTTTTTAACATTGTCTTTTGCAGAAGTTTTTAATTTTAATGAAATCCAGCTTATCAATGATTTCTTTCAGGAATCATGCCTTTGTTACTGTACCTAAAGTCATTACCATACCCAAGGTCTTTTAGGTTTTCTCCGTTATCAGCTAGGAGTTTTACACTTCTACATTTAAGGTCAATGGCTCACTCTGAATTAATTTTTTATGAAGAATGGAAGGTCTGTGTCTGGATTCTTTTTTTTTTCCCATATAGATGTCCACTTGTTCCAGTACTATTTGTTGAAAAGACTATTTTTGCACCATTGTATTGGCTTTGCTCCTCTGTCAAAGGTCAGCTGACTATTTCGTGGGTCCATTTCTGGGCTTTCTAGTCTGTTCCATATATCTATTTGCCTTTTCTTCTGTCACTATCACCCTGCCTTGATTACTGCAGCTTTATAGTAAGTCTTGTAGTTGGTTGATGTCAGTCTTCCAATTTTGTTTTTCTCCTTCAATACTGTGTTGCCTATTCTGTGTCTTTTGCTTTGCCATATACACATTAGAAGAAGCTTATTGATATCTATAAAATAATTTGCTGGGATTGTATTGCCTATATTCTTCAAAATGGAAAGAAATGACACCCTGACAATATTGAGTCTTCCTATTCATGAACATGGAACATCTCTCCATTTATTTAGTGCTTTAATTTCATTCATCAAAGTTTTATCATTTTCCTCATATAAATCTTTTATATAGTCTGTTAACTTTATACCTACCTATTTAATTTTGAGGAGTGCTGCTATAAAGTGGTACTATGTATTTAATTTCAAATACCACTAATTCATTGGTGGTACACAAGAAAGCAACTGACTTTAGTATGTTAATCTTGTATCTTGCAACCTTCTATAATCAATTACTAATTAAAGGAGTTTTTTGGTTGATTCTTTCAGATTTATTACATAGATGATCATGTCATCTATGATCAAAGACAGTTTTATTTCTTCCTTCCCAATTTGTTTACCTTGTATTCCTTTTTCTTGTATTATTGCATGAACTAGAACTTCTATCACAATGTTGAAAAGAAATGCCTCATAACTGAACTTAATGGGAAAGCTTCTAGCTTCTCCCATTAGTATCATGTTAGCTGTAAGGTTTTGTTTTTTTTTAAGTTGAGGAAGTTCCCCTCCATTCCTAGTCTATTAAAAAGATTTTTTATCATCTTTTATAGTTGGAGAATTTAGTCAAACTTTTTTTTCCTGCATCTGTTGATATAATAACAGGATTTTTCTTTTTTAGCCTGTTGCTGTGATGAATTCCATTGATTTATTTTCAAATGATGAACCAATCTTGCACATTTGGGATAAATCCCACTTGCTCATGGTGTCATTCTTTTTAAATATTGTGGGATATGACTTGATAATATTTTGTTGAGAATTTTTATATCTATGTTCACGAGAGTCATTGATCTGCAATTTTCTTGCAGTGTCTTTGTCTGGTTTTGGTGTTATAGTAATGTCAACCTTATAAAATGAGTTAGGAAGTATTCCTTCTGCTTCTACCCTCTCAAATGGATTATAGAGAATTTATATAATTTCTTCCTAAAATGCTTGGTAGAATTCAACAATGAATCCATCTCAGCCTGGTACTTTCTCTTTTGGAAGGAAAGTTATGAGCAACCTAGATAGCATATTCAAAAGAAGAGACATTACTTTGCCAACAGAGGTCCATCTAGTCAAGGCTATGGTTTTTCCTGTGGTCATGTATGGATGTGAGAGTTGGACTGTGAAGAAGGCTGAGCGCCAAAGAATTGATGCTTTTGAACTGTGGTGTTGGAGAAGACTCTTGAGAGTCCTTTGGACTGCAAGGAGATCCAACCAGTCCATTCTGAAGGAGATCAGCCCTGGGATTTCTTTGGAGGGAATGATGCTAAAGCTGAAACTCCAGTACTTTGGCCACCTCATGCAAAGAGTTGACTCATTGGAAAAGACTCTGATGCTGGAAGGGATTGGGGGCAGGAGGAGAAGGGGACAACAGAGGATGAGATGGCTGGATGGCATCACTGACTCGATGGGCGTGAGTCTGAGTGAACTCTGGGAGTTGGTGATGGACAGGGAGGCCTGGCGTGCTGCGATTCATGGGGTCGCAAAGAGTCAGACACGACTGAGCGACCAAACTGAACTGATCTGTGACAAAGGGTTCTTCACAGTATTCTTTTATTATCCCCTTTTAATGCCCATAGCATCTGGACAGAAACGAATAACTAGGGACATGAAATAGGATTTGGGGACAGAATTAGCCATATAGGGAGAGTGGTCATAAAGGTCAAAAAAGCCTGTTCAACATAAGTGATACTTTTCTCCAGCTACATTCAAATGCATGAGTGCAGAGCAGAATAGGTATAAAGGTGGCTATAATGAGGACAGCTCTGTCAACCATGAACTACTAAGGGACAGGGTAGCCAGACAGTTGGGAGAATATGCAAGAACACAATTATGACAGGCAAACCACAGAATCTCAGGTGGACTTCCAGGAAAGTGTGGTCATATGAAGTATTCAGTTCAGTTCAGTTCAGTCGCTCAGTCGTGTCTAACTCTTTTCCGACCCCATGGACCGCAGCACGCCAGGCTTCCCTGTCCATCACCAACTCTCAGAGCTAACTCAAACTCAGTTCCATCACGTCAGTGATGCCATCCAATCATCTCATCCTCTGTCATCCCTTTCTCCTCCCGCTTTCAATCTTTCCCAGCATCAGGGTCTTTTCCAATGAGTCAGTTCTTCACATCAGGTGGCCAAAGTATTGAAGTTTCAGCTTCAGCATCAGTCCTTCTGATGAATATTCAGGACTGATTTCCTTAAGGATGGACTGGATGGATCTCCTTGCAGTCCAAGGGACTCTCAAGAGTCTTCTCCAACGCCACAGTTCAAAAGCATCAATTCTTCGGCACTCAGTTTTCTTTATAGTCCAGCTCTCACATCCATACATGACTACTGGAAAAACATAGCTTTGAAGGCATGTCTCTAATTTGAATGTCTCTAATTTTAATATGCTGTCTAGGATTGTCATAGCTTTTCTTCCAAGGAGCAAGTGTCTTTTAATTTCGTGGCTGCAGTCACCATCTGCAGTGATTTTAGAGTCCCAGAAAATAAAGTCTCTCACTGTTTCCATTGTTTCCTCATCTATTTGTCATGAAGTGATGGAACTGGATGCCATGATCTTCATTTTCTGAACGATGAGTTTTAAGCCAACTCTTTCACTCTCCTCTTTCACGTTCATCAAGAGTCTCTTTAGTTCTTCTTCTGCCATAAAGGTGGTATGATCTGCATATCTGAGGTTACTGATATTTCTCCTGGCAATCTTGATTCCAGCTTGTGTTTCATCTACCCTGGCATTTTGCATGATGTACTCTGTATATAAGTTAAATAAGCAGGGTGACAATATACAGCCTTGATGTATTCCTTTCCCGATTTGGAACCAGTCTGTTGTTCCATGTCCAGTTCTAACTCTTGCTTCTTGACCTGCATATAGATTTCTCAGGAGACAGGTCAGGTGGTCTGGTATTTCCATCTCTTTCAGAATTTTCCACAGTTTATTGTGATCCACACTGTCAAAGGCTTTGGCGTAGTCAATAAAGCAAAAATAGATGTTTTTCTGAAACGCTGGCTTTTTTAATGACCAATAGATGTTGACAATTTTATCTCTGGTTCCTTTGCCTTTTCTAAATCCAGCTTGAACATCTGGAAGTTCATGGTTCATGTACTGTTTAAGCCTGGCTTGGAGAATTTTGAGCATGTGAGATGAGTGCAATTGTGCAGTAGTTTGAGCATTCTTTGGTATTGCCTTTTTTTGAGACTGACATGAAAACTGACCTTTTCTAGTCCTTGGCCACTGCTGAGTTTTCCAAATTTGCTGGCACATTGAGTGCAGCACTTTCACAGCATCATCTTTTAGTATATGAAATAGCTCAGCTGGAATTCCATCACCTCCACTAGGTTTGTTTGTAGTGATGCTTCCTTAGGCCCACTTGATTTCGCATTCCAGGATAGTTGGCTCTAGGTGAGTGATCATACCATCGTGGTTATCTGGGTCATTAAGATGTTTTTTGTACAGTTCTTCTGTGTATTCTTGCCACCTCTTCTTAGTATCTTCTGCTTCTGTTTAGGTCCATACCATTTCTGCCCTTTACTGTGCCCATCTTTGCATGAAACGTTCCTTTGGTATGTCTAATTGTCTTGAAGAGAGCTCTACTCTTTCCCATTCTATTGTTTTCCTTATATGGAAAACATTCTATTGTTTTCCTTATATGGAGTATAAGGGATAATGAAAGGGTAGTAGGATCAGTAAACTATAGATTGCATGGAATCTATAGACTGCAAAGAATTATTAGAGTCATATGATCAGAGAGAAAAAGGAAGAAAGAAAGATGACAGGTAGAAGAGGGATAGCTGATACTGAGATCCTAGAAGGAGAGTCACTGCTAGTGAGAACAAGGCAAGACCACAGGAATGAGCTGAAGACAAAACCACTGGAGGAAAGAAGTGTAAGAAATTTAGAGGATAGCAAATGGTACAGCACGCACACTGAGCCTGAAAATTACACCTTCAAGGAATAAGGAGAAGTGACCTGGAATTCTATTTAAGTGCTGCAACAGGAAGGGGAAGCAGGTGGTATAGCTTGACGGCATGTGCTTCAAGTTTGAGGAGTTTTAGGAGATGGGAGAAAGACTGCCTAAAATACCAGTGAGGAAGAAGCAGGAAACATAACCCACCTCTAGGATCAGAGGTAGGAGGGCTGTGGGGGTGAGGTGGGAGGGAGACAACTACCACTAAAAACAACTGGAAGAAGCAGAATCCCCACAGGTGAGTCAGCGTTTAGCTAAAGCAAGAAGGGAAAGGGGATGTTCAGAGAAAAGAGGAACAAAGAAAATTTTGCTGATGATAAACTCACTTCTAGAGGGCAAAGTGGTAGCCCTCTAAAACCCTCTAAGTTTCATGAGTAATGCAGACATATTTCCCTGATAACTACTGAAACTGAGCATCTTTTCATAAGTTTACAGGCTATTCAAATTTCCCCCATTTTTTATTTGGGTTATTTGTCCTTTAACTGATGAATTTTAGCTTTTATAAAAAGTCTTAATTATGGTATCTTCTCCCAGTCAGGCTCATCTTAAGCTTTTTAGTATATAAATTTTAATATATCCACCAATTATGCTTGTCTTATCTAAGAAAGCTTCTTGTAATTCAATGTCATAAATATATCCTTCTAGATAATTTAAATTTTTTATTTTCTCATTTGTTCTTTAACCCATCAATAATTTATTTTTTTATATTATGTGAAAATAATATTTCATTTGTAATTTAATTGCATTACCATCAGAGAACAGGTTGTGTCTGGATTCTATACTCTTGTCTGATTTCTACTTACTGAGACTTCTTTATAACCTAGGAAGTGATCAATTTTTGCATATGCTTTGTGTACAGAGTGCCAATGAATATACACACATACACATACATGTATGTATTTATATGAGCTCAAGCATAATTGTATCTTAATTCTATATTCTTGTCATTTTTTCTGATCTATCAGTTTCTGAGTAAAGGATATTAATATTTACCACTATGATCATGAATACACCTTTCCTCCTTGTAATTCTATTACGGAGCTTTAAATATTTCAAGTCTATGCTGTTAGGTACCTAAAAGATTTTACTTTTATGCTCCTTGCATGATTATTCATTTTACCATTATATCATTTCCTTCTTTCTGTTATCAATGCTTTTCATGTTGAATTTCACCTGGTTTGATATGAATAATACTATTCTAGCTTTAGAGTACATCTAAAATATAAAGTATTTTGCTTGGATTTTTTTCTCTTTGTTTCAAACTCTTCCTTGACATTTTAAATGTGTCTCTTATAAGCAGTATATTTGCTGTTGCTCAGTCACTCAGTTATGTCTGACTCTTTGCAATCCCATGGACTGCAGCATGCCAGGCTTCCCTTTCCTTCACCATCTCCTGAAGCTTGCTCAAACTCATGTCCATTGAGTCGGTAATGACATACAATCATCTCATCCTCTACCGTCTCCTTCTCCTCCTGCCTTCAATCTTTCCCAGCATCAGGGTCTTTTCTAATGACTCTCCTCTTCATATCAGATGGCCAAAGTATTGGGCTTCAGTTTCAGCATCAGTCCTTTCAATGAATACTCAGGGTTGACTTCCTTTAGGATTGACTGCTTTGATCTGCTTGCTGTCCAAGGGACTCTCAAGAGTCTTTCTTCTCCAACATCACAATTCAAAAGCATCAATTCTTCGGTGCTCAACCTTCCTTAGGGTCCAACTCACATCCACACATAACTACTGGAAAAACCAAAGCTTTAACTATACAGACCTTTGTCGGCAAAGTAATGTCTCTGCTTTTTAATATGTTGTCTAGGTTTGTCATAGCTTTTCTTCCAAGGAGCAAGCGTCTTTTAATTTCCTGGCTGCAGTCACCATCTGCAGTGATCTGCGGAGCCCAAGAAAATAAAGTCTGTCACTGTTTCTCCACTGTTTCCCCATCTAGTTGCCATGAAGTGATGGGACCAAATGCCATGATCTTATTAGTATTTTGAAGGTTGAGTGTGAAGCCAGCTTTTTCACTCTCCTCTTCACCTTCATCAAGAGACTCTTCAGTTCCTCTTTGCTTTCAGCCGTAAGGGTAGTGTCATCTGCATATCTGAGGTTATTGATATTTCTCTCAGCAATCTTAAATTAAGCAGTATATAGTTTAATTTAAAATGAGAGGTTTAATTCAACCATCTTGACTTTTAGGAACTGAATTTAATCAGTTTATATGTATTATGCTTGCTAAAATATTTATATTTAATATCTACCACTATCTTTCATGTTTTTCACTTACTATGATTTTTCCTCTTTTTTTCCTTTCTCTTGTCTTCTATTTAGTTGAAAGAGAAAGTCATTCAGTCGTGTCTGACTCTTTCCAACCCCATGACTATACAGTCGATGGAATTCTCCAGGCAAGAATACTGGAGTCGGCAGCCACTCCCTTCTCCAGGGGATCTTCCCAGCCCAGGGACTGAACCCAGGTCTCCTGCATTGCAAAAAGATTCTTTACCATCTGAGCCACCAGGGAACCCCAAGACTACTGGAGTGAGTAAGCTTTGGTTTATTCACTTTCTCTTTTCCTCTGTTTATTTGGAAATCGTGCCCACTTGTTTTCTTCCTTTAGTAGCTAGCCTTAAACAAAGACTCCTTAAAGAAGACAAGGATTTTATCACACTAACTTCCCTCCAAACTCCTACAATCTATCTTCTCTGTCTTAATATTGTTTAAGATTGTAGCTCCACCTTTCTAAATTTAACTGTGTCAGTGTTTTTTTAAAACATCAATAGTTAATGAGATTTACTGACATATTTTACAGCTATCTTTTTATCTAGCTCCCTCCTCCAGGTTACCTTTTCTTCTTTGCTGAAGTATATCTTTAATAGTCCTTTCATTAACAATCTGTAGGTGGCAAATCCTTAGCATTTGTACATCCAAAAATGGTTTTATTTCACTCTTGCATGTGAATTATCACTTGAATGGGCACAGAATTCTCGATTAAAAGTTATTTCACCTTAGAACTGCAGATATTGCTCCACTCTTCTTTTGTTCATAACAAGGTTTATTGTTATTCCTCTGTGGTTTTGTTTACTTTCTGGGGTTTTAAGAGTTTTATCCTTAACTCTAACATTTTGCAGGTTCTCTAGAATGTGCATGCATGCAAAGTTGCTCAGTCATGTTTGACTCTGTGCACCTCTTTCTGTCCATGAGATTCTCCAGGCAAGTATACTGGAGTAGGTTGCCATTTCCTCCTCCAGGGGATCCTGGACTGGCAGGCAGGTTCTTTATCACAGCCCTCCTCTACAATGTATCTAAGTATAAATCTATTTTTATTTAGCCTGCTCAGCTCTACAGTTACCCTCTTGAGAACTCAAAGTAAGGAAAATGTCAACAGTATTTTCTCCAAATATTGCAGGTCCACTATTCATCCTCTATTTCAAAAGTCCTAGCAGGCATATGTTAGAATTTCTCAATCAATTTCTCTTTCCTATTTTTCATCTCTTCATGTCTCTGAGATATGTTTTAAATCCTCTTAAGTAGTATCTTTCAATTCATAAATTCTTTCATCTCTTTTTCCAATATATCATTTATTCTTACTAATTGTAGGTTTTAAAAATTTCATTGACATTTTCATTTCTAAGATGTTCACTTTTATCTATAAATGTTCAAAATTAACATCCATCTTTTATTTCAGAATTTTCCTTTTTTTATTTCATCTTTCCTTTGAGGAATTTAAACTCATTTATTTGAAAATCCCCTTTCAAAAAATGACCTTTGGAGCCTTCCCTGATGGCTCAGTAGTAAAGAATCCACCTGGCAACGCAGGAGACATGGGTTCAATCCCTGTGTGGGGAAGATCCATGTGCCTCTGAGGAACTAAGCCCGTGTGCCACGCGGGCTTATATATTTAGCCTATGCTCCAGAGCCCAAAACTACTGAAGCCCACGTGCTCTAGAGCCTGTGCTCTGAAACAAGAGAAGCCGCTGCAGTAAGACGCCCCCATACCACAACTAGAGAGTAGCCCCCAGTGGCCACAGCTAGAGAAAAGCCCACACAGCAATGAAGACCCAGCACAGCTAAAAATAAATAAATAGATTGTTAAAAAGTGACCTGTTTTCATTACCTCATCTCTCATTTGTTGTTTACCTCTTATATTTTTTCCTCATGTGCTTTGATATTTTACTTTGCAACCTTATTTTGCACTTGTTTCTTTTACTTTAACTTTTCACTTTGCTCACACTCACTACATGTGTACTAGTTTTATGGTTACCGTCATCTGGCCCACCATGGTCCCACTTTCAGAGGACTTTTATTGGGGACTTAAAGCTCTCATCCTTCAAGAATATAGCAGACTTAGTCATGAGCCAGAGGGCCACTCTCTTTTATTGCTTCAGATGTCAATTATCACAGGCCACAACCCCAGGCAGATTGTAGCATTCTTTGTCTCCTAGTGCAGAACACTGCACAAACCTAAAGTTTTATATCATGAGCCTGGATCTGTTTTCCCACTACCGTCAGGGTGTTTCAGCCTTCCTTATCCCATAGGACTTGTCTAGTAAGTGTGTGTCCCCAACTCCATTTACCTGTGAATACTTTTGTTTTACTCCTGATCCACTGGGATTTTTATTTCATTTTTGAAAATCCTTTGTCTCTTTAATTTAAAAAAAAATACTGTATGGCAGAAACCAACTTCATATGGTAGAGCACATTTAAAAATAAATTTTTTTTAAAAAAAAGAGAAAAACCTTGTGGAAATTAGCAGCTGAATATTACACACTAAAAAATATATTTTATCATTTATGCCTCTTGTGTGTGAGAAGTGGAGAATATTTTATGGACTCACAATGCCACCTTGATTAGAAGTCCAAGTTTTCCTTATGCATAGTTTTTGGTTTACATAATACATATTGGTATATTTGATAACATCAAACTAAAATTGTATGAAAAGGTCAGAGAAAATACCTATAGATTACAAAGCTAACTATAAATATGCGAAAACATTTTTAAAAATAAGGTAGGCTTGCTGTGTTCTAAAATTCTAGTAGAATAATTTGAAAAATTTTAGATTCAATACATCTTGATTATCCTACAGTTGAAAGGCATCATTATACTGAGAAAATAGATCATAGACGAACTCACAGATATGGGATGTGTCATAGAGGAGTTAAGAGTGTAAAATGTAGAAACTGAAGGAATAGGTTCAAATCTTGGCTGCATTACATACTAGTAAGTTACATAAACTCTCTCTAACTCAGTTTCCTCATTTGTAAATGAAGATAATAATAATAATGCCTATAACATCAAAGGGTTGTTATAAGAAGCAAATTAATCTATGTAAAGTATTTAGTACAAGTTAGACACATAACATGCTATATACATTTGTTAAATAAAAGTTGTTACATTAAATTTTATATGAAGATAAAACATAATATCCAAATTCTGAAAAGTAGATTTATAACTGAAATTAAAAACAAACCAAAAAAAGTTATATATGCTGTACCTGTTTTGCTGTTTTATGAGTGCCTTGAATTGTCCTCTTTGATTTTCCACCAGTTTGACATTTAGATTTTCCTTCAGGCAAAAATAGATAAATATATAGATCAACAAATAGATAATAAAAAACTGAGCTATGCAAATCTTCCAGGCATGCTAACACCTAATACCCTTCCACAGACCATAGACTAATCTATACATGGTGGAAACAGTGGCAGACTTTATTTGGGGGGACTCAAAAATCACTGCAGATGGTAACGGCAGCCATGAAATTAAAAGACGCTTACTCCTTGGAAGAAAAGTTATGACCAACCTAGACAGCATATTAAAAAGCAGAGATTACTTTGCCAACAAAGGTCCATCTAGTCAAAGCTATGGTTTTTCCAGTAGTCATGTATGGATGTGAGAGTTGGACTATAAAGAAAGCTGAGCACTGAAGAATTGATGCTTTTGAACTGTGGTGTTGGAGAAGACTCTTGAGAGTCCCCTTGGACTGCAAGGAGATCCAACCAGTCTATCCTAAAGGAGATCAGTCCTGAGTGTTCATTGGAAGGACTGATGTTGAAGCTGAAACTCCAATACTTCAGCCACCTGATGTGAAGAACCGACTCACTGGAAAAGATCCTGATGCTGGGAAAGATTGAAGGCGAGAGGAGAAGGGGAAGACAGAGGATGAGATGGTTGGATGGCATCACCGACTCAATAGACATAAGTTTCAGTAAACTCCGGGAGCTGGCGATGGACAGGGAGGCCTGGCATGCTGCAGTCCATGGGGTCGCAGAGTCAGACATGACTGAGTGACTAAACTGAACTAGCCAACATGAACTACAGATATAATAAAAAACAAATTTCCAAGGTACCAGAGACTGTTTTAATTGACTGGCTTTCTTAGAACAGGAAAAAATCAGATAGTCTGACAATTTAAAAACAAAGTCAAATGAGTGATACCCTTCAACTTACATACAACTCTTTTGAAAATACTTTTTGAATTCAAATTTTATTTTGACAATAAAATTAAGAATACATTTTTTACCATTTAAAAACTCAGTATTTCCTGGTCACTATGCTTGACCTCCCAAATTGTATGTAATTATTTTATATTATTAGGTTAATCATGTTCCCATTATGGCTTGCAATTGTAGTTATCTTTTATTTTTTGTCTGGCTATTGATTTTGAAAACTAATAAGTATCTTTCATTATTGTGATTATGTAATTATTACTCACTTAATACCATTGTATAATGATTGGTAAATGGAAAAATAATAGAATTCTTTATCACCAAAACTACTATTTAATAGAAAAACCTATAATCACTTTTTAAAATCCAGATGCATATCAGATTATCTTGGAATTTTTTGAAAAATACAAATGCTCAGGTATTGTTTTTCCTTCACCAGAGCTCCAGATGTGTTTCTAAACAACTGGACTATATGAGGATCTTTTACTTTTATCTAGTATGTTTCAATTTCTATTTCATATTCAGCATTCCCATTTCATTTAGTTTATGTTTTCCAATTTTTCCATCTCTCTTTTTTTTAATGTTCTTTCTGAAGCCTTTATCAAGTGCAGTAGAAAAGCTCTTGTATAAATAATATGCATAATATATATTTTATAAAACCTAGGAATTTTTGCCTAACAAAAAATTTGTGACATTTTGATTCCACTTGTTTTTGCTGTTCAGTTGCTCAGTCGTGTCCGACTCTTTGCGACCCCATGGACTGCAGCACGCCAGGCTTCCCTGTCCTTCAATATCTCCCAGAGTTTGCACTAAACTCATGTCCATTGAGTCAGTGATGTCATCCAACCATCTGATCCTGTTGTCCTCTTCTCCTGCTGCCTTCAAGTCTTTCCCAGCATCAGGGTCTTTTCTAACAAATCAGCTCTTCACATCAGGTGGCCGAAGTATTAGAGCTTCAGCTTCAGCATCAGTCCTTCCAATGAATATTCAGGACTGACTTCCTTTAGGATTGACTAGTTTGATCTCCTTGCAATACAAGGAATTCTCAAGAGTCTTCTCCAACATCACAGTTGGAAAACATCAATTCTTCAGCCCTCAGCATTCTTTATGGCCCAACTCTCACATCTGTACATGACTACTAGGAAAACCACAGCCTTGACTAGACGGACCTTTGCTGGCAAAATGATGTCTCTGCTTTTTAATATGCTGTCTAGGTTTGTCAGACTTTCTTTCGAAGAGGAAGCGTTTTTTAATTTCATGGCTGCAGTCACCATCCGCAGTGATCTGCGGAGCCCAAGAAAATAAAGTCTGTCATTGTTTCCAATATTTCTCGAACTATTTGCCATGAAGTGAGGGGACCAGATGCCATTAACTTAGTTTTTTGAATGTTGAGTTTTAAGCCAGCTTTTTCATTCTCCTTTTTCACCTTCATCACTTGTTTGACTCAGTATATATAGAATGCTAGATTTCTAATTTAAAAATTAGATATGCAACAAGCAACAAAGGTTTACTACATAGCACAGGGCTTCCCTGGTGGCTCAGACAGTAAAGAATCTGCCTGTAATGCAGGAGACCCGGGTTGGATCCCTGGGTCAGGAAGTTACCCTGGAGAAGGAAATGGCAACCCACTTCAGTATTCTTGCCTGGAGAACTCCATGGACAGAGGAGCCTGGTGGGCTACAGTCCATGGGGTTACGAAGAGTTGGACATGACTCAGTGACTTTCACTTTCACAGGAAACTATATTCTGTATCTTGTAACTTACAATGGAAAGTAATTTCAGAAATAACGTACATGTATATGTATAACTGAATCACACACAAAAAAAGAATTCTACTTTTTGAAATTCAGTAATATTTACCTTTTGGTCAGTCTTTCTAAATGTTCTACAGACATCTAACTACAATGAATGAGATACTACATTTTAAAAATATTTGTAGAGGATATAAGATTAATATAAACTAATACAAATATTTAAAAAAACTAATCTGCAGGACTTCGCTGGTGGTGCAGTGGTAAAGAATCCTTGCAATGCAGAGGATGCAGGTTCCATCCCTAGTCTGAGAAGTCTTACAAGATCCCATATGCTGCAGAGCAACCAAGCCTATGTGCCACAATTACTGAGTCCACATGCTCTGGAGCTTGTGCACTGCAGCATCTCTCGTGATGCAATTAAGATCCTGTGTGCCATAACTAAGACCCAGCGCAGCCAAATAAATAAATGAATATTTTTAAAGAAAATCCATCTGCCAGGCATAACCACACACCCAATTTCATCCTTGTATGAAGATGTGTATAAGAGACAGCTTATAAAGTATTAATGACATCATTTAAGATGCTCTTATTCTTATTTTTTTGTATGTGATAAAATATTCTCAGAGAAATGTTAATATGTCTCACTATGATTGTATATATATTTATCTCTTTCTTTATATTTCTTCTGATTTCTGCTTTATGTATCTAGTTTCTGCTGGTTTATGACATCTACCTTCTTTGTGGATTGTACCTTTTATCATTAAAAATATTCATCTTTGTTTCATTTAAAAATAAATTAAGTAAAAAATAAAAACTCAGTATTTTGTTTTAATTTACCTGATTTATGAAATATAGTTTCATTTTGAAAAGGGAGATTCTCGGTTCTTTTGTATTTCTGCAGTTAGAGCTTTCTCACTTGCTCTTTTTAAGAAAGACTACTGTTTTATAATCATTCTATTCTTGAGAGTTATTCCAAAACAGGAGTAAAATTCTGTAATGTACAACAGAATAACTTTCCTTTCTGCAAAATATTTTGTACTAGAACCGTTGAAACAGTAAGAATGAAGTGAGCCATAACACCTACTAACACTTTATCTGCACATCAATGGACCTGTCTCACTATTCTACCAGGGTTAGAGGCAGAGAACTCTTTACTCCCCTACACAGCTATTTATTCATCCTTTCATCATAGAGAAGAATGTACCAGAAGGCTTTTTAGAATATCCATTAGAATAATCAGCTTAAAACAAGTACCAAAGGAAACAGGAATAAAACAAAGAACAGAAGAAAACTTTTAAAAATTGAATTATTAGCCTCAGAAATATATGCATATATCCATAAAAGAATGAGCTATTTTTTAAAAAGCAAAAATAAAGATTATTCTGTAAGTGGCAACATTTTAACAATATAAAATAAGCCTTATTAAAAATTATGATATTAACATTCTTCCCTTGTCTTTATTATAGATATTCAGAAAGTTCTAGTTCTCTATGCTCTTATTTTCGTTATTTTGCAGTAAGCATATACGAAGCTTTAAAATTGTACTGGCCAATTTTTTATATACTTACATGCAGTATCAGGATATACATAGATATACTGATATAGGATTCGATTCATTATTATATTCTCTCTCCTTTATTTTTTTAAGTAGAAGCAATTTTAACAAATAACACCTTCAGATTATTTTTAGAAAATAAAACTTCATAAAGTTATAACACAGAGCAACCATAATATATTTTTAGGTTTCACGCTACTTTTGTACTAAATAACGTTGCCATATTTTTCAATCAAAGAAATGAAGTAATAGTAAGCTCCATAGGAAGATTTTAGCTAGTACGGAGCTAAATTTAAAAAGAAAAATTTAACTTCCCTTCTATTTAATAGTTTTTGTGATTCAAAATAACCACTCTCTAAAATATCTAGGAAGACTGACAATGAGAAGCTACTAAGGAAGGACTGGTCCAAGCAGATATTTTAAAATACCATAATGCCTATATCATTAAAATAGTGTGGGTACTCACACATGAATTAGATAAACTAGTAGAAAAGAATGTAAGTACACATGAAAATTCAATTTACAATAAAGGTGGCATCTCAAGTAACTAGAGCAAAGACAGACTTCACAGTTAGCGATCCTGGGACAACTTGTTACCCATATTGAAAAAGATAAAATTAGATTCATATATATAAGAATAAACTGCAAATGGATCAAAGTTATAAATGTAAAAAAGATAAAATAAATTTAAAAATAAGATTTTAAAGAAAATTTAAGTTTTAAAATTTAAGTAAAACTAAAGTATAAAAAATGCAAACATAAAATAAATAAAGAATATAAACTTAGGTGAATTCCTGTATAGCTTGAAACATCCCACTGTGTAAGGATATTTTCAGAGAGTAAGAATACAGCAAGCAGAAATGAGCCAGCTTAACAGATCTTCAACTAGACAAATCTAGAAAAAATTTAACCCTCAAAATAAGAGTGATGGATTATAATTCATTAACTAAGAAACCATCAGTCTATAAAAGCTTTCTAAAATACATAAAAATGCTTTTTAAATACAAAGGGGGATAAGGAAAGCTTTTCCTTACACTAGAATGTCAACTAACAAACAGTGAAGGAACAATGGGACTAGCACATCACCACTTTGTAAGCACCAGAGCAGCAACTTACTAAATTTAGAATTATCAAAGGAAGCTAAAAGCAATGGGTAGACTATCTCAAGAGAAACAGAGTATTTACATATTCTAAAACTATCTTACCACAAATTACTAACTACAAAAGAAATAATTTGTTACTTAACAGCAGAGAAACTTGGGCAAAACAGCCTTAGCCAAGCGACTAAAGCTGACATCACTAGCAACAAGATAAACCAACATCATGTGCTCCTATGAGGCAATGAAAAGAACACAACGCAATTTTCGTAGTTGTTGTTGTTCAGTCGCTCAGTTGTGTCCGATTCTTTGCAACCCCATGGACTGCAGCACTCCAGATTTCTCTGTCCTTCACCATCTGCCGGAGTTTCCCTCCTAAAATACATAACTAATCTAACCAGGAAAAAAAAAAAAAATTCATACAACTCCAAAGCTGCAGTACTGCCTACCCTACAAGCCTTCAGAAAATTTCAAAGTGAGGCCTACTTTGGCACACTCCAACATCCCGTTTCCTGCGTCCCCTATTCAATCTGCTAGATCTCCAGGATCTAGGCGAAGCTCACACTGCTAGACATTGAACTCAACTGACTGAAGAGAGAAGACACATTTTCTAGTTCAAATAATAATGAGAACTAAAAGAAATGCGTTTTATTTTCTAAACCATTACATCAAATTGTATCTAATCACAATAAATACAATGAATTTTTTAAACCTGTATTATAAGAAGGATTTAATAAAAAAAAAATCTAAATCTCCTATAACTTTTAAAAAAACTAATCTGCAGGACTTCGCTGGTGGTGCAGTGGTAAAGAATCCTTGCAATGCAGAGGATGCAGGTTCCATCCCTAGTCTGAGAAGTCTTACAAGATCCCATATGCTGCAGAGCAACCAAGCCTATGTGCCACAATTACTGAGTCCACATGCTCTGGAGCTTGTGCACTGCAGCATCTCTCGTGATGCAATTAAGATCCTGTGTGCCATAACTAAGACCCAGCGCAGCCAAATAAATAAATGAATATTTTTAAAGAAAATCCATCTGCCAGGCATAACCACACACCCAATTTCATCCTTGTATGAAACTATGTCATTTAATTTGCATATTAGGTAAGATTTAAAAAGCAGTTAAAAATTATTTCTGATTTCATACATACACAGTTTTCAGTCCGCCTACTGTTCAAGACTAAATATATCTTTTAATTTACAACAAAAATGAAACTTGTTAAAATACATACCATCATCATCTTTGCTTTCTAGTGGAACACTCCAAGCTATTAGGTTTCTTGCTGTACGACCCTCCTCTGCAACTATTCTCCTTACTTTGTCATGACTATTAGAGCGCTGGAATGAAGCCTATGCACAGATAAGAGAACATGGCATTAGTCTGTTAGTCAACATACAAAATATAGTTGGCAAACAAATTCATCATTACTCTTCTTTTCTCAGAAAGAAAACAGTTAAAACTAATTTGGGATTGGAAAGGTGCTTAAACAGAAATAAGAGTAAGGCACAGATCTTTTTCAGTTCTAAAATTTTACAAGACTGAATTTTACAACATTAAAAATAAATCATTTTAAGAATAAATTCAACCTAAGATTTTAAAAAGTGTCCTCAGGAGCACAAACACTGCTGTGTATCCATTTCAGCACCACTCCTCATATGTATCAACAGGTTAAGACATAGTTTTTACAAACACGCTACATATTTCCTTTGAAAGCTCTCCACAACATAAAACGTTTTTCAAGATGCCTATTTTTTCCCTATGGATAATGCTAAACTAAATCTTCACTCAGTTGTAAATTTCCACTGCATAATTTTATCTCTAAGTTATTGAGAATCTAAACATAAACATAAATAATAAATAATTATTATTAAATAACAAACATAAATAATTCTTATAAACTTACAAATTCAAGTTGCAAAATTTAAAACTCTGCCCTCCTGCACACAATGTTGTGTGTGTGTGTGTGTGTGTTCTTGCTTCTCTAGTCCCAAACAGCTGAAAGCAACACTAGCCTACAGGTTCAGCCACACCAAGACCCTGGGCAAATGGAAGCCAAGTCCTATTAGCAAGTCCCAAAATCAAATTACCTTCCCACAAATGAACACTATACCAAAATAGTCCACTTGTCTAAGCCAAGAATCTATTAAAATAAAAGAGCTCTAAAGCATGCCTATGAGCATAAGGATGCAGCCTCCTTGCCCAACCCTAACTCTATGTGGGCAATCTACCGCCTTCTGAAGAGAGTTCCCTAATGGGTCCAGCCCAAAATCCTAGTCCAACATTAACGGTGTGTTCGTCTTCTCTTCTGGTTCTTGCCAATCTAAACTCTTAGCATCCTTGGAATCCTTAGGCAACAACACATTTACTGGGCAATTACTACGTGCAAAGCATTGTATAAGACACTGAGAAGAATACAAAAATATATGGTAGTATGATGACAGAGGATGAGATGGCTGGATGGCATCACTGACACAATGGACATGAGTTTGGGTAAACTCTGGGAGCTGGTGATGGACAGGGAGGCCTGGCGTGCTGCAGTCCGTGGGGTCGCAAAGAGTCGGCAGAGCGACTGAACTGAACTGAACTGAACTGAAGCTGTGCTGTGCTTATTAGTCTCTCTGTCGTGTCCTACTCTTTGCAACCCCATGGACTGTAGCCTGCCAGGCTTCTCTGTTCAGGGGGATACTCCAGACAAGAATACTGGATTGGGTTGCCCTTTCCTTCTCCAGGGGATTGTGCCAACCCAGGAATCGAACCAGGGTCTCCTGCACCGCAGGTGGATTCTTTACCAGTGGAGCTACCAGGGCAGCCCATATGGTAGTATACTTGTCTTCAAAGAAGTAACAGTCCAAATTAGACAGCCAAACCCATAAGAGCAAAAGATAACATATGGATTAATCTGCATGGTATCTAGTCTCCAGAGATGCCCCATTTCCCCTCGACAAACTACTCCTCCTGATGTTCCTATCTTTGTATAATCCCCTCCCCTATAACCTGGCTCTGTGACCTGCTTTTTTGACCTATAAAATGAGGTGGAAGTGACACAGCTAATTACTGAAAATCAGTCATAAGAAGCTTCACAGTCTCTACCTGGGTCTCTTGGAATGCTCCCTCTTGGGATATTCACTCTAGAAATCCAGCCATCAAGCTATGAGAAGCCAAAGTTACCAGGAGAGATACCACATAAGGGCGGCACTCTGGCTGACAGCCCCAGCTGAACTCCCAGCTGACAGACATCCATTGAGCCTTCCTGGACATTCCGGCCCAGTCAAGCCCCCCAATGACTGCGGCATCCCAGCACCCCAGGCACCCCCAGGCAGAAAAACCACTTAGTCAACCCACAAAATCAGGACAGACAACAGGAACTATATATATGCACACTAATCCACAATATACACATCTGTATTTTTGTATTTATCTGTATAGAGATATTGAAACTGAAAGATATTGAACCTCTCATTTCAATCCTACACCACAAGTTCATTTTAGCCTTCCTCCTTCCTTATTTGTAATTTATTTCTCCATTAGTAAGAAACCCAGCTCTTATCATCTAAAATATATTTACTTATCTGTTCACTTCTTGTGTGTGTATATATATATACACACACATGTAGTTTTAGAAAAAGGCTGGGGAGGGGGATTCCCTGGCAGTCCAGTCCAGTCCAGTGGTAAGGACTCTGTGCTTTCACTGCCAAGGTGGTGGTTTAGTCACTAAGTCGTGTCTAACTCTTGCAACCTCATGGACTGTAGCCTGTCATGCCCCTCTGACCATGGGATTTTCCAGGCCAGAACACTGGAGTAGGTAGCCATTTACTTCTCTAGAGGATCTTCCCGACCCAGGGATTGAATCCAGGTCTCCTGCACTGCAGGCAGATTTTTTTACCAATTGAGATTCAACCTCATGGACTATAGCCTGTCATGCTCCTCTGACCATGGGATTTTCCAGGCCAGAACACTGGAGTAGGTAGCCATTTACTTCTCTAGAGGATCTTCCCGACCCAGGGATTGAATCCAGGTCTCCTGCACTGCAGGCAGATTTTTTTACCAATTGAGATACCAGGGAATACCCTTCACTGTCAAAAGCCTGGATTTAATCCCTGGTCAGGGAACTAACCCATGGACGGAGGGTCTGGTAGGCTGCAGTCCATGGGGTCGCTAAGAGTCGGGCACAACTGAGCGACTTCACTTTCACTTTTCACTTTCATGCATTGGAGAAGGAAATGGCAACCCACTCCAGTACTCTAGCCTGGAGAATCCCAGAGACAGAGGAGCCTAGCGGGCTGCTGTCTATGGGGTCACACAGAGTCGGACACGATTGAAGCAACTTAGCAGTAGCAGCAGCAGGGAACTAAGATCCCACAAGCTTCGCTGTGCAGTCAAAAAATAATAATAAAAAGTTTCATAACTGCTAACCCATATCTGTGAGAAACTCATTTATTAGCAAGATTATATTTCTATACAGGTTTATCTTTAGCCTTACAGGATCCAAAGTACTGGATTTTGTGTTTTCCTTAATTACTTAAATTAGCTGTTTCCTTCATTAAATTGTTATTTTCCTTAATTACTTAAATTGGTTCTTCTCATCTTCACCCTTTCAGTGTGGTTACATTACACACTTACATTACTCTTTATGTTTTGGGTTCTCCTCAGCTACTGGCTGATTTTAATTGCTTGCTTATTTGGGCAATACATGAAAAGAAATACAACAAACTATTCTCAAACAAAGGAACTTATTAATGAGAAGTATGACTTTGAAAATTGGGAAAGGAGTACATCAAGGTTTATATTGTCACCCTGCTTGTTTAACTTACATGCAAAGTACAACATGCAAAATGCCAGGCTGGATGAAGCACAAGCCAGAATTAAGACTGCCAGGAGAAATATCAACAACCTCAGATATGCAGATAACAGCACCATTATGGCAGAAACCAAGAGGAATAAAGCACCTCTTGATGAAGGTGAAAGAGGACCGTGAAAAAGCTGGCTTGAAACTCAACATTCAAAAAACTAAGGTCATGGTATCTGGTCCCATCACTTCATGGCAACTAGATGGGAAAACAAGGGAAACAGTGACAGACTTTATTTTCTTGGGCTCCAAAATCACTGCGGACGGTGACCGCAGCCAGGAAATTAAAAGATGCTTGCTCCTTCAAAGACAAGGTATGACAACCTAGACAGCATGTTAAAAAACAGAGACATCACTTTGCCGACAAAAATCCATATAGTCAAAGCTACTGTTTTTCCAGTAGTTATGTATAGATGTAAGATTTGGACCTGAAAGAAGGCTGAGCATCAAAGAATTGATGCTTCTGAATTGTGATGTTGGAGAAGACTCTTGAGAGTCCCTTGAACTGCAAGGAGATCAAGCCAGTCAATCCTAAAAGAAATCAACCCTGAATATTCATTGGAAGGTCTGATGCCGAAGCTGAAGTCTAATACTTTGGTCACCTGATGCTAAGAGCCAACTTGTTGGAAAAGACCCTGAGACTGGGAAAGATCAAAGGCAAGAGGAGAATGGGACGACAGAGGATGAGATGGCTGGATGGCATCACCAACTCAACAGACATGAGTTTGAGCAATCTCTAGGAGATGGTGAAGGACAAGGAAGTCCGGTGTACTTCAGTCCATTGGGTTGCAAAGAGTCGGACACAGCTGAGCAATGCACGACAGAAATGCCTTTGAGAGAAGAAAAAAGTCACTATATGCTAGGGCAGGGGCTCACAAGCAACTTCCATAATAAACAATTTACATTTGAGAATAAGCTGTAATCATGATACTTTTTGCCTTTAAGTACTTCAATGTGTATTTCACATATCTAAAAGATACTCCCTCATATAATTATACTATAACTATCAAATCAGAAAATTATCACTGATCCAAATTATCTAAATTACGGTAATTATCTAAATTTCACCAACTGTTCCACTAATGCTTTTGATAGTATAAAGCTGACAAGAGATATAAGCTCAATTATTTCAGGAGCTCTACAAACTCTAAGCAAGACAAATACAAATACAAAGAAAACCATGCTGAGACTGACCACAGAAAAACTGATGATAACCAGAAACACAGGGAAAATTTTAAAAGCATACAGAAGAAGGGGGGGGAAGTTCACCTTTAAAGAAGCAACAGCACAATGAGATGGGCAGCTCTGCATTGTCCAGACAGTGACAAAATAAATAATCTATAATAAATAAATCAGTCACTTATTACTAGCTATTCGGTAGAATTGTAGGGTCAAAATCTTGACTTGAGAGTTCAAGAGAATGTTGAGTAAGAAAATGGAGACAGCAAGTATTAAAAAAAAAAAACAAAAAACTTTGAGTATTGTAATAAAGATGAACCGAGAAAGAAGAAAGCAGAAATGAACAGAGATTTTTTAAATGAGTGCCAGCGTATTTTTATGCTGATGGGGATGATCCACAGAAAGTGAAACTGCATATATAGGGAAAAAGAGAATAATCAAGAAGACAAATCTGTGAGTAACAGGAACTGAATTTCAGAATACATAAATGAAACAACTAGCTCAAACTATTAGGAAAACAAAGACTGTTCTCTTCCACTCTAATACTGTATTATAAAGCTAACCCAAATTTTCCTCTCCAAAACTTAACTTTTGATATTTTTAAAATAAACATGTGTATCCACATTTCTTCATTACTCTGACCTTACCCTGGATATACACATGACATCTACTTATATGACTCATAAGCTTTCACTGAAACTCATTAGTTCGTGAACAATGTTCCAGCTCCATTCTGTGCAAAACACTTGAATCATCGCTTTTCTATTCCCATATTTTTCAATCAATGTAATATCATAAAATCGCTTCCTTTTGCTTAAAGACATCCCCCAATGATTATTAGCTTTATATAACTTAGGTTGGCATTTATCATTTAGATTATCTAAATATTGTTTTAACCAAGAAGTAACACTATTCTTTTCAGTCCAGAAGACTATACGTCAATACGTCACCTACTTTTCATCTCTTTTTCAGATAATTCTCTTATGCACTCAAAGAAAACTGTATAGGTAAATATGCATTACTATCATATTCTTTATAACTCAAGAGTCTTCATAAAATAGTGGGTTTCTCAGAACTAAAATGACCACAAGATAGCAATGTTGTAGTACCAGAAAACTTGAAATCTAGTATTTTCTTAGTCTATAAACACTTCAGTTCTACTACAAATTATGAGGTTAGTTCTTTTATACTTAGTACACACACACACATTCAAAGAAAAACCACCAGTTCAGGACTGTCATCATTCTTAATTCCAATACTTTATAAAGAAAAACCTTATAACACTCATCTTACTACAACACATGATTGAAAACCATTTTTCAGCTTAAAGGACAGCTGCCTTCTGCAACATAAGCTGAATGAACTCTTTTCAGTAAAAACTCATATATTTTTATCAATTTTAATCATATTATTCTTATAAAAAAAATCTCAGTAGTAACTTAATATAAATTTTAAACTTTTTAATTTAAGCATCAGGGTTTGAAATGCAATAAATGAGTCCGAGATACTCCAAAATATTCCAGATGTCTATTTCAAACAGTATTTTCATATATGTTCTTTTCTTCCAAGAGATTTAAATGAAATATATGTATTTTCATCCAAAGTCACAGTGTGCCACCTAGTGCCATAAGGAGATTTTACAGAGGCTTGTTCAAATACTAAATGTTTCAATAAAAAGTATACACATTAGTCTTGAGGTAGTTTTTGACTCTTACAGTATATTACCTAAGAAAGCAAGTGTTTAGAATGTTTACCAAGAAATGCATATACCTCTTAGCAAGACTGATGAAGCAAAGAGAAGAAAGGCAAAAATTATCAATACCAAGAACAAAAAGGAACATCACTAAGATTCTAGAGCCTCTAGACATCAGAAAGATAAAAGGATGTTATAAATAAAATATGAATTTGAGAATTTTATGAAATGCACAAATTCCTTGAAAAACACGATTTAACCAAATCTTGGCATAAAATCTTTGGGCTTCCTGCGTAGCTCAGTCGGTAAAGTATCTGCCTGCAATGCAGGAGATCTGGGTTCAATATCTGGGTTGGGAAGATCCCCTGGAGAAGGAAATGGCAACCCACTCCAGTATTCTTGCCTGGAGAATCCCATGGACAGAGGAGCCTGGCAGGCTGCAGTTTGTGGGATCTCAAGAGTTGGACACAACTTAGCGCTATCTTTCTTTCTTTGGCATAAAAGGAAATGGAAAAATCTGAGTAGTTACTAAAGAAATTTAAAATTTTTAAATACTGAAGAAATTCCATAAAAGAAAATCCAGGCTTAAATGGGTTTCACTGGTGAATTTCCTTAATCACTGAAGGAGAAATTATACTAAATTCTTCCAGAGAAAAAAATGAAGGATCAAATCTCAAGTCACAGAGTGACTCATGACCCTGAATATTAGAACCTAAGAGGACAAGAAAACTAAATAAGCAGTTCAAACTCCTTCAAAAGTAACAACGTGAACTTTTACATTACATATACCTACACACACACACACACACACACACACACACCTGCAAACTGAATCCAGTGAAAACATCACAACCAAGTTGATTTTATTTCAGGAAACAAGGCTGGTTTAACATTTTTTTAATCAATGCAATTCATCATATTAACTAAATAAAGGAGAAGAGTTTGATATTCAACAGATGAAAAAAGCATGTGATAAACCTGGATACCCATCTATGATAAAAATTATTCACAAACATCAGCAAATATATTAAATGATACAATCTTGAAAGCGACAGGATGCCTACAATCACCACTTCCATCATCATGATACTGAAGTTCCTAGTCCATGTAATAAGGTGAGAAAAAGAATGAGAGGGAAATTATAAGGTGAATCTAGAATAGCTTGTTAGACTAGAAAGTACAGAAGGACTCAAAGAATAATAGAAGCGTATGAAAAGATACAAAAGCCAGTGTGAAGGAACTTCCACCAGCTAAGTCAAGGACAATGTGAGCATCAAAATAAATGGTAGGAGTAGAATGTAATATTCGGAATAGGCAATGGCACCCCACTCCAGTACTCTTGCCTGGAAAATCCCATGGACAGAGGAGCCTGGTAGGCTGCAGTCCATGGGGTCGCTAAGTCGGACATGACTGAGCAACTTCACTTTCACTTTTCACTTTCATGCATTGGAGAAGGAAATGGCAACCCACTCCAGTGTTCTTGCCTGGAGAATCCCAGGGACGGGGGAGCCTGATGGGCTGCCGTCTATGGGGTCACACAGTCAGACACGACTGAAGTGACTTAGCAGCAGCAGAATGTAACATTAAATAAAATAAAAAATCCAAAAAGCCTGAAAGACAGGCAGACAGATAGATAGGCATGTAGATAATTAATAATTATTATCATCAGTGAATGCTAAAACTAGTAGGTAGATGGTTTGATGAGTTGCAGGTTCAGACACGACTGAAGTGACTTAGCAGCAGCAGAATGTAACATTAAATAAAATAAAAAATCCAAAAAGCCTGAAAGACAGGCAGACAGATAGATAGGCATGTAGATAATTAATAATTATTATCATCAGTGAATGCTAAAACTAGTAGGTAGATGGTTTGATGAGTTGCAGGATATTTACAAGGCCTCAAAGTCTCTCTCAACAAATAACATACTACTTTCAAAAGACAAAGCAAACTTCAAAGAGAAAAACCTGACAATGCCCTATATTAACCAAGTGATCAGAGTCCACATGACCAATAGTAGGACAAACTGACATCATATGTTTCCTGATGTGATATACTGAGAAGGATACAACACCATTCGTGTGATATTCTGCCAAAAACACAACATCTGAGTCTATAAGAAGAAACTATGACCCAAACAAGTGACATTCTTCAAAACAGACCTGAAAGAAGTGCCCCGGGTAAGTGATTTGACTCACCCCTCGGTGAGCTCCTTCTCACAGGCAGGATACCCACATCCTTTCTCTCTGGGTGTGTGCCTCTGCCTTGCTTCTATCTGAAATAAACTTTCTCTGTGTGCCCTCCCATTTGCTGTGCTACGTCTCTAATAATAAACTCTGTACCTATTTTTATAGATTTTTACCTTCTTGAGAAATTCATTTTTCAACGGGCTCAAGAGCCAGAGCAACTTTGCTTCTAGCCGCTAGCCCTACAGGTGGTCTAGTAGATACGATTCCTGGTTTTCACCCAGGCTGTTGTTATTGTTCAGCTGCTAAGTCATATCCGACTATCTATGACCCCATGTATCGCAGCATGCTAGGCTTCCCTGTCCTTCATTATCTCCCAGAATTTGCTCAAACTCATGTCCACTGAGTTCACCCAGGCTGCTGCTGCTAAGTCACTTCAGTCATGTCCGACTCTGTGCGACCCCACAGACGGCAGCCCACCAGGCTCCACTGTCCCTGGGGTTCTCCAGGCAAGAACACTGGAGTGGGTTGCCATTTCCTTCTCCAATGCATGAAAGTGAAAAATGAAAGTAAAATCACTCACCCAGGCTACCCAGGTTCAATTCCTGGGCAGGGAACTAAGATCTCTTCACACCACTGCTCACTGCTGTCTCCTCAAGATCAAAATATTCTTAAGTGGTTCATGGAAGAGTAATATGCATGCATTTATGAAAAAGTGAAAGAGTTAGTCGCTCAGTTATGTCTGACTCTTTGCAACCCCACAGGCTGTAGCCCGTCAAGCTCCTCTATCAATGGAATTCTCCAGACAAGAGTACTAGAGTGGGAAGCCATTCCCTTCTCCAGGAGACCTGCCTGATGCAGGGATGTGTCTACAAATAAATGTACATGTGTGTAGCTATATATGTATATGTCTTTGTCTGTATACATGATTTTTCTTTTTGGCCATACCATGCAGCATGTGGGATCCTAGTTGCCCAAGCAGGGATGGAACCTAGGCCCCTTACAGTGAAGCACAGAGTCCTAACCACAGGACCACAAGGGAATTTCCTATATGTGATTTTATATGTGTGTGTATGTATGTATATAAAATAAAAGAGAGAATATGAGAAAGGAAAAGAGACAAAATTAGCAATTGGTAAAGGTAGTGAAAGAATATCAGAGAATTATCTGTACTCCTCTTGCAACCTTTCTTAAATCTGAAATGACAGGAAAATAAAAGGTCCTAAAAATAATGATAATAAAGGATGATATTTTCATGATCTTCAGGTATAGAAAAAAATCTTAATCAGGATACAAAAAAGCACTAATCATACAGGAAAAAAATGATGAATTGAACTTCACTGGAATTAAGAACACATTCTTATATTAAAATGACATCATTAAAAGAATGAAAAAGCAAGCCACAAAGAAGATACATGTATAAATGTAACAAAGGTCTTATACCCAGAATAAAGAAATCCTTAAATCAATTACAAAAAGAAAGATAACCCAACAAGAAAATGAAAATTGAATAGACATTCACAAAAGACATAGAAATAACCAACTATCATATAAAAAGGTACTGAAAAGCAAGCACTGAAAATATTAAAACATTTTTAAGTAAATGACAATACCATGTGATGGCAAGGAGTTGGGCAACTGCTTGCACTGCTGACAGAAAGTTACACTAATATACAACCACTTAAGAAATCTGGCATTATCTAAAAGCACAAACCAGCCTGTTTACCTCTCTAGCCTCATCTTCCATTACTCTTTCTGTCTGCCATGTTCCAACTCCACTGACATTTAATCAGTTCCCTATAGCCACCAAGCTCCCTCCTAATTCAGGGCATTTATATAAGATTTTCTCTTCTATTTAGCATGTTCTGCCACCCTACAATGTACATTTATTGGCTTCCTCCCCAGCATTTACTGCCTACATCTTTTTTAATAGTTCAGTTTTCACTGGGGTACCATGTGGTTCTATGAAGACCTATAAGACCTTTTAGAACTAACACCAAAAAAAAGATGTCCTTTTCATCAGAGGGGATTGGAATGCTAAAGTAGGAAGTTGAGAGATACCTGGAGTAACAGGCAAGATTGGCCTTGGAGTACAAAAGAAAGAAGGGCAAAGGCTAACAGAGTTATGCCAAGAGAACACATTGGTCAGAGCAAACACCCTCTTCCAACAATACAAGAAATGACTCTCCACATGGACACCATCAAACAGTCAATACCAAAAACTCAGACTGATTATATTCTATGCAGCCAAAGATGGATAAGCTCTATAGAGTCAGCAAAATCAAGACCTGGGGCTAGCTATGGCTCAGATCATGAGCTCTTTATTGCAAAATTCAGACTTAAAGTGAAGAAAGTAGGGAAAATCACTAGGCCATTCAGCTATGACCTAAATCAAATCCCTTATGATTATATAGTGGAAGTGGCAAAGAGATTAAAGGGATTAGATTTGAGAGACAAGAGTGCCTGAAGAACTATGGATGGAGATTCATAGCACTAGAAGGTGACCAAAACCATGCCAAAGGAGAGGAAACCCAAGAAGGCAAAGAGGCTGTCTGAGGAGCCCTTACGGGACAGATGAGCAAAGATGAGAATCAAAAGGCAAGGAGAGAGAGAAAGACATACCCCACTGAACGCAGAGTTCCAGAGATAGCAAGGAGAAAGAGAAAGACATACCCCACTGAACGCAGAGTTCCAGAGACAGCAAGGAGAGACATACCCCACTGAATGCCGAGTTCCAGAGATAGCAAGGAGAGACATACCCCACTGAACGCAGAGTTCCAGAGACAGCAAGGAGAGACATACCCCACTGAATGCAGAGTTCCAGAGATAGCAAGGAGAGACATACCCCACTGAATGCAGAGTTCCAGAGATAGGAAGGACAGAGAGAAAGACATACCCTACTGAATGCAGAGTTCCAGAGATAACAAGGAAAGAGAGCAAAGTCTTCTTAAGTGAACAATGCAAAGAAATAGAGGAAAATGATAGAATGGGAAAGACTAGAAATCTCTTCAAGAAAATTAGAGATATCAAGGGAATATTTCATACAAAGATGGGCATAATAAAGGACAGAAATGGTAAAGATCTAACAGAAGTGGAAGAGATCAAAAGAGATGGCATGAACACCCAGAAGAAATGTACAAAAAAGGTCTTAATGACCAGATAGCCACAATGGTGGGGTCACTCACCCAGAACCAGACATCCTGGAGTGTGAAGTCAAGTGGGCCTTAGGAAGCAATGCTGCCAATAAAGCTAGTGGAGGTGACAGAATTCAGCAGAGCTGTTTAAAATCCTATAAGATGATACTATTAAAGAGCTGCACTCAATATGTCAGCAAGTTTGGAAAATCCAGCAGTGGCCACAAGACAGGAAAAGGTCAATCTTCATTGCAATTCCCAAGAAGGGCAGTATTAAAGAATGTTCAAACTACCAGAAAATTACACTCATCTCCCATGCTAGTAAGGTTATGCTCAAAATCCTTCAAGTGAGGCTTCAGCATTATGTGAAACTGAAAACTTCCAGATCTTCAAGCTGGATTAGAAAAGGCAGAGGAACCAGAGGTCAAATTGTCAACAATTGCTGGATCCTAGAGAAAGCAAGGAAATTCCAGAAAAATATCTACTTCTGTTTCACTGACTATTCTAAAGCCTTTGACTGTATGGATCATAAGAAACCGTGGAAAACTCTTAGAGAGGTGGGAATACCAGACCATCCTACCTGCCTTCTGAGAAACCTGCATGCAGGTCAAGAAGCAACAGTTAGAACCTTACACAGAACAACTGACAGGTTGAAAACTGAGAAAGGAATACAACAAGGCTGTTTACTGTCACCCTGTTTATCTAACTTATATGCAGAGCTCATCATACGAAATGCCAGGCTACATAAGTTACAAGCTGGAATCAAGATTTCCAGGAGAAATATCAACAATCTCAGATATGCAAATGATACCACTTTAATGGCAGAAAGCAGAGAGGAACTAAAGAGCCTCTTGATAAAAGAGGAAAAAGAGTGAAAAAGCTAGCTTAAAACTCAATATTAAAAAAACTAAGATCACGGCATCCAGTCCCCTCACTTCATGGCAAATAGAAGGGGGAAAGCTGGAAGCAGTGGCAAATTTCTTCTTCTTGGGCTCGAAAATCACTGTGGATGGTGACTGCAGCCATGAAATTAGAAGACAACTGCTTCTTGCAAGAAAAGTTATGACAAACCCAGATAGTATATTAAAAAGCAAAGACATCACTTTGCCGACAAAGGTCTGTATAGTCAAGGATATGGTCTTTCCAGTAATCATATACAGATGTGAGAGCTGGACCATAAAGAGGGCAGAGTGTGGAAGAATCGATGCTTTTGAACTGTGGTGCTGGAGAAGACTCTTGAGAGTCCCTTGGGCTGCAAGGCAATCAAATCAGTCAATATTAAGGAAAATCAACCCTAAATACTCATTACCACTGATGCTGAAGCTGAAGCTCCAGCTCCAATACTTTCACCATCTGATGTGAAGAGCTGACTCACTGGAAAAGACCTTGATGTTGGGAAAAATTGAGGGCAGGAGAAGAAGGGGATGACAAGGAAATGAGATGGTTAGATGGTATCACCAATTCAATGGACGAACTTAGGTAAACTCTGGGAGAAGGTGAGGGACAGGGAAGCCTCGTGTGCTTCATTCAGTCCATGGGGTTGAAAAGTCAGATGCAACTTGGTGACTGAACAACAGAAACAACAACCTTCCCATCAGGAAGCTTACACAAGCTCTTAGCCTCATCCACCAGAGGGCAGAGAGAAGACGCAAGAAGAACCACAATCCCACAGCAGCTAGAACAAAACTACATCACAGGAAGTTAATCATTAGGATGAAAAAGCAGAGAGTTATGCCCCAGATGAAGGGATAAGATAAAACCCCAGAAAAACAACCAAATGAAGTGCAGATAGGCAACCTTCTAGAAAAAGAATTCAGAATAATTGCAGTGAAGATGATCAAGGATATCAGAACAGAATGGAGATGTAAGAAATATTTACCAAAGACCTAGAAGAACTAAATAACAAACAACCAGACATGAACCACACATTAGACTAAGGAATTAATAGCAGAACAACTGAGCCAGAAGAACGGACAAGTGACCTGAGGACAGAATGGTGGAAATCAGTGCCAAAGAACAGAATATAGAAAAAAGAATGAAAAAAAAAAAAAAAAGACAGCCTAAGAGACCTCCGAGACAACATTAAACGCACCAACATTCACATTATAGGGGTCCCAGAAGGAGAAGAGAGGGAGAAAGGACCTGAGAAAATATTTGAAAATATAATAGCTGAAAAATTCCGTAACATGGGAAAGGAAATAGTCAACCAAGTCCAGGAAGCGCAAGAGTCCCAGGCAGGATAAACCCAAGGAGGAACATACCAAGACACACAGTAATCAAACTGACAAAAATTAAAGACAAAGATAAAATATTAAAAGCAAAAAGGGAAAAATGACAAATAACATACAGGGGACTCCCATCAGGTTATGAGCTGACTTCTCAAGAGAAACTCTGCAAGCCAGAAGGGATTGGCGCAATATATTTAAAGTGATGAAAGGGAAGAACCTACAACCAAGAATACTTCACCGAGCAAGACTCTGTTCAGACTGAAGAAATCAAAAGCTTTCCAGACAAACAAAAGTTACGAATAGATAACTTTTAAGTTATGAATAGCAACACCAATCAGCTTTACAACAAATGGTAAAGGAACCTCTCTAGGCATAAAGTTCCTTCTTCAGGCAGGAAACACAAGAGAAGGAAAAGACCTACACAAAATAAACCTAAAACAATTAAGAGTGGGAATAAGATCATATATATGGATAATTACCTTAAATGTAAACAGATTAAATGCCAGGAGAATGGACAAGTGACCTAGACTGGCTGGGTGGATAAAAACATGTGTGTGTGTGCACTTCCATTTAACTTCATCACTCTACTTAACCCCTCAAATTGTATGTAATTATTTTATATTGTTAGTCAATCATGTTTTCATTGTAACTTACAAATACAATTATCTTTTTTTGTCTAGCTATTGATTGTGATGGAGAAGGCAATGGCACCCCACTCCAGTACTCTTGCCTGGAAAATCCCATGGATGGAGGAGCCTGGTAGGCTGCAGTCCATGGGGTCGCTAAGAGTCGGGCATGACTGAGCGACTTCACTTTGACTTTTCACTTTCACGCACTGGAGAAGGAAATGGCAACCCACTCCAGTATTCTTGCCTAGAGAATCCCAGGGATGGGGGAGCCTGGTGGGCTGCCGTCTATGGGGTCACACAGTCAGACACGACTGAAGAGACTTAGCAGTAGCAGCAGCACTGATTGTGAAAATTGTTTTTAAAAAAAGTCTTACTATTGTGATTATATAACTATTACTCACTTAAGAGCATTGTATCATGATCAGTCAACAGAAAATAATAGAATTCTATATCACTAAAGCAACCATTTAATAGAAAAACTTCTAATCACTTTTTAAAATCAAGATACATACCAGAATTATCTTGGAATTTTTTAAAAAATACAAATGCCCAGGTATTGCTTTTTTTCTACAAAGCTCCATATGTGTTTCTAATGAGCAACCATATTTAAAAACTGGACTATATGATGATCTTTTACTTTTATCTAGTTTCTTTCATTTTTCCTTTCATATTCAGTGCTCCCATTTCATTTAGTTTATGTTTTCCAATTTCTCTGTCTCTTTTTTTTATGTTCTTTCTCAAGCCTTTATCAACCATAGCAGAAAATCCTTTACACATAAATACACAAATACTATGTGTAATTATATATTTTGCCTGTTCAGATGCTGTAAAGAGCAATACTGCATAGGAACCTGGAATGTCAGGTCCATGAATCAAGGCAAATTGGAAGTGGTCAAACAAGAGATGACAAGGGTGAACGTCGACATTCTAGGAATCAGCGAACTAAAATGGACTGGAATGGGTGAATTTAACTCAGATGACCATTATATCTACTACTGCGGGCAGGAATCCCTCAGAAGAAATGGAGTAGCCATCATGGTCAACAAAAGAGTCCGAAATGCAGTACTTGGATGCAATCTCAAAAA